>JAAIIK010000156.1:464773-517093 GCA_014706435.1 Silurus glanis
CTAGGTATGAGAACTGTGGCAAGAAAGCAAAATCTATGCGCAGATCCACAGTCAAGTCTAGCTGATTTCTTTAAATTAGAATAATCAAATAATTAATTCCAAGTAAAATATACTGATATATTTTTTCCTTAGTTAGCATTTTAGTTGTAAAAAGGGTCATCTTTGTTGTACAAATGATTGACTGATGTGAATCATCTAATATGTAAAAAAAAAAAAAAAGGACGAAGGAGAGTCTGGATGAGCTGTGAGTCTGGAAGAAAGAAAGAGAGAGAGAGAGAGAGAGCAGGAGAAAGAGGAAGAAATTTGGTAAAGCTATCACTTTCGGCACTTGGATCCCCCAGAGAGAAGTCCTGCTGGAGAAAATATAATAAAATCGCCAGAAGAAGATGGCACAGCTTGACACCTGGCGATACTTGTAAATTAAAAGAAAGAGACATAAAAAAAAATACAAAAAAACCCTGAGATGGGACAGTGCCAGGGGAGCTTAATAAGGCGTCCATCATTCTGTCACCTCTAACGATTGTAGAGCTTCAATTTTGTGGCCGCCCATCAATTCCACCCTTATTAGCATGAGTGGGTCTGATTTATATTGCACTGATGAAGAACAAAACTAAGTCCTAAATTCCTATGATAACCCTTTTACATGTCAGTTAAAATTACTTGTGTTTATTTGAATAATAAACTGAAGCCTGCTGAATGTCATGGCATCTTTCTCTCCTGATGTCCATGGATCAGATGGTTGTATGAGGCTACAGGAGATAACATTCAAGAGGACATGCTCTCCATCCAATGCAGCGCTTTTGGGATGCCCTGTCAAGGTCCAGAAGTGTATCAGCCGAGCTAAATCAAGCAAAAAGAAAGCAACATGTGTGTGATGTCCACGAGTCTGCCTCTGTAGTCTGGACTTCAGAGGACGTCTGAATGTGGTGCAGTTTCAATCTGCAGCTGTGCACATTGATCTTGCATGCATAGTGGAGGGAGAAAAAGGTCAGGCTAGAGGTCTTCGCTTTTGTAGTCACTAAAAAAACACACAAAGCCTGCTTTCTATCAGGTCCAGTAATACAGGCTGATAATGATCCCTTGCTGATGCACCAACAATTTAATTAGTTTAATTAAAAATATTTTTATTTTATAGCACTTTTAACAATTGACATTGTCTCAAAGCAGCTATGCAGAGATAAATCAGCAATAAAGAATGTATAGGTTTGTTCCTTATAATTGTAGGTCTACCCATAATGAGTGAGCCAGTTGTGACTGTGGCAAGAAAAACCTCCCTGAGATGGCATGAGAAAAAAACCTTGAGAGGAACCAGACTCAGAAGGGAACCCATCCTCATCACCGAATTTCCATTCATTACAGTTCATCGTTGTTGACGTGTGCAGTGATGAGTGATTAAATGCAACTTGTGGTTCTGAGGAATTGTAGTTGACATTAAGTACAGTCCAAATCCATCCTTAAAGCCTGTGTTGCTTCATAATTTCATGGATCCCCAGTTGCACAAAGTGGCCTCCAGGGTCAGTGTGACTACACCGATTTAAACTGTGTATTTGGGAAAATATTCAGAGAAACACAATCTAGGTGTCGGAATTAAGCTCTGCATCGAATTGTTGATAATAAAAACCGTACTCTTTGTGGCTTTATGTAGCTGCTAAACATTGTAGGGGTGGTGGAAGCTCAGTGGTAAAGACTCTGGGTTGCTGATTGGAAGGTAGGGGGTTAAAGCCCCGGCCTCTCCAAGCTGTCACTCTTGGGGCCCTTGAGCAAGGCCGTTAACCCTTTTTGCTCCAGGGGCATTTGAGCCTATTTAGCTGTTCACTCGTTTTTTTTTATTATTTCTTTTGCAGATTCAGCACAAGGTTCAGCACGAAGCAAAGAAGAATTTGAGGTCTCATTTTCCCCTGTTTTCCTTCTCACTTACGTTTACGTTCACGCTTACCTTCTGTTACAACACATGTTCTTCAAACATGTGTGGAGCACAAGAAATCCCTGTCGTGACGTCGCCGTGACACAGGAGCTTCGGCTTTAGCATCACTTATACAAGAACATGGATGGTCCTAACCACCACCACTGCCGTTTTGGTTAAATGAATGTGATTTCTGGATCCCCTATTCCTCTTTAGTATCATTATGGCATTACAACCCAATTGTCTGAACTACAAACAATACCAGCTCCTTCTTCTCTTAACAACGGAGATTTGCTGTTGGTTGTCATCGTTCTCTCAACGACTGGAATCTCTACCAACCGAGTATGCCCACTCTATCAGAATAGATGGAGACATCATCCTGGGTGGCTTATTCCCGGTGCATTCCCGTGGTGAACGTGGAGTGCCTTGTGGAGAGCTGAAGAAGGAGAAGGGCATCCATCGGCTGGAAGCCATGCTCTTTGCTATCGACCTCATCAACAAGGACCCGGAGCTGCTACCTAATGTGACCCTTGGTGCTCGCATTCTGGACACCTGCTCCCGGGATACCTATGCCCTTGAGCAGTCGCTCACCTTTGTACAAGCACTGATCGAGCGTGACGGTTCGGATGTACGCTGCGCAAACGGGGACCCCCCTGTTTTTGCCAAACCTGACAAGATTATAGGAGTGATCGGAGCATCTGCAAGCTCCGTCTCCATCATGGTGGCCAATATCTTGCGTCTCTTCAAGGTAAGCTCTCCAAGTTACTGGTACAAAGCTTGATATTGCTGAAGCTTTTGACTCATTTGTCATGCTGTGATTGTATCGAAAGTGTTGCTGGGATGTCTCAAAATCTTAAGCATCTCACCGGATGTCTCATATTATATGGAAGGTTTTGGGGATAAAATTGTTTTTTGTGCTTCAGTGTAGTTTTTCTACATTTGTTTGCTGTCTGTGTGTCATGAGGATTTGTGGGTAAGAGTTGAAAGTGACACTGCAGCTCTTTCCTGTCTTGGGCTTCATTGATGAAAAATCGCAATAATGCACGAGGGAGTGTGACACTTCTGGACAGTTGTTAAAGGTGGTTTGTGCCTGAGCGTCCAGTGGGAGAGTGTCTATTGTTCTCGGCCTTTTTGTTTTGAGAAAAAAACGCTGTGTGAATGTAAACCTCTATAAATCTCGCTCACATCTCTCAATTGACTGCAGCAATTACAGATAAAGTTTTATAATGAAAATCTCTTTATAGATCTTTTTTTTATAGATAACATTTCCTCCATGACAGTGGCATCCTGGTTGGTTTTACTCATTCATTCATTTTCTCCCGCTTATCCGTAAATCGGGTCGCGGGGGCAGCAGTCTAAGCAGGCCCCCGCCTTCGACTGCTGCCCAATCCTCACAGCACCGTCCCTTACGGTCCCTCCTGCAGGTGGTGAGCCCACGGGAAGGCGGCCCCACGTCACTCCGACGTCACGGACCTTGATATTTCCCTCGTAAGGGACCCCCGGAGCATAGAGGGTTAAGGGCCTTGCTCAAGGGCCCAAGAGTGGCAGCTTGGCGATACCGGGGCTTGAACCCCCGACCTTCCGATCGGCAACCCAGCGCCTTAACCGCTGGAGCCACCACTCCCCTACTCATAAACTGTAATTAAATGTGTGCATTTGGTAAGTCATATGCCACTGAGCTCCAGAGATATCACGCAGCTTAAACAAAGTGGTCCATGGATGTTGCGTTCGTTTGTTTTTGAAAATGGAAAACAAATGATGAAATACCTAAGTTGAAAAGATTATTTTTAATAAAAATGTAAAATATTTTAAGAAATAGATCAGAGTTATTTCCCGTCATCTTTTTTGAGTTGTTTTGCCTTGTTTTGTGGTGTTCTTGAACAACCCGGATAGAAAACTGCACACGATCCATCAGTGGCTTCATGATGCTTCTCAGGCGCAACAAGAGAGTGAAAGTTAGAGAGGATGACATGTCCATGACGAAAATCATAAGGATTTTTCAGGGTACTGCTAGTTGAGAATTCCAACGAAAAGGCCGGCAGTGAAATTCACTTTTACTTCCAGGTTGGGATGTGAGATTGGAAATTTTGTGTACTTTATGCCATTGATCATATTTGTTAATGTGAGGTTTTGATTACTACACTTTGTGTGATAAATTGAATAGAGGAAACAAATAAATTAATCGTTTTCTTTTTTTGTGTGCTCAGAAACAATCCATTTTCTCCAAGCTAAGAAATAAAGGCATTGTAACTAATATTTAGATTTTCTAGTGCAAATAATAAAAAAAAAAGCCTGAAAGTACACAGACTCCAAGTCCTACTCTTTATGGATTCAAGGCGTAATGTTGCATGCCCAATTAACAACGGACGTTTAATGAACAAAGCTCCTTGGTGTTTGATTTAGGTTTATTAGCCGACCCGAGGTTGACTGATTAATGTAGACACACTGTACAATATGCTTGCACAATGGTTAATGATGCGTACAACATTTCAGCACATGATCACCAAGAGGAAAGTCAGCCACCATGACTCACACTGCATTACTGCAATAACACTACACAGGATTGTCATTAGTGTGTGCATGTTTGCGTGTACATGCGTGTACATGCATCTATCTATCTATCTATCTGTCTGTCTGTCTGTCTGTCTGTCTGTCTGTCTATCTATCTATCTATCTATCTCAATATAAAAAATATATATATATATAAAGGTTGTCAAAACTAACACGTTAATAACACATTTACGCAAATTAATTTCAACGCCACTAATTCTATTAACGCGTGATTAATGCAGCGCACATTTCTGTTTGACCAATTTTTTTTTTATAAATAAATAAATAAATAAATATAAAAGAGGAGAAATTAAAACCTTCAACGCAACACACATTTACAACATCCTTTCTTTACTCAGATATATATATATAAAAAAATCCATCGAAAAATATTTTTTAATCACTAACTTTAAACATTTGTTTTACTGATGTGCCAAGTCTCAAATCAACACCGAAAACCGCCAGGATGCGCACATCCGGCACTTAGATCCGTCCGTGTGGAGATATTATTACGTTTTACTATCTCATGCCAATCCGTCATGTATAAAAGTGTTTGTAAGCTTATTATTGTCGCTCTCTCTCTCTCTCTCTCTCTCTCTCTCTCTCTCTCACACACACACACACACACACACACACATTCTGTCTTACTCTCATTGTGAGTAAGGCATATCTTAGGGGGAATTTCAGACTCAATCCCCCTCAAAATGTTTCGTGGCAGTTCCTGATGTATATTTGTGAGCGATTAATGAAAACCACACGACATATACGTCATACAGCATTGTTATTGCTTAGTAATTGCTCTAAAACAAACAGACTACTTTTTATAGTTACACTTGCTATAGTGGTGAAACAGGATTAGACCAATCTGAATCATGCATATCAGCATTTTATACGGTTTCCTCCATAAGTTATTTTAGAGATTTTCAGTGGTGATGCATTTTTTTCCCTCTGCCTATTAATGTGATTAATATGGCAAGACCGGTTGCTTGTAAATCGTCTCATCCATCTCGAACGCATGAAAAAAAATCCATGACTACACATGGTTGGGGAGGACCTTCGCCTTGCATAATTATTCATGCTATGCCTGCATCTAAACTTCATCTTAAAACCAGCAACCCAAAGAAATCGCTGTGGCTGGTTTAGACTTTTTTTTCTTAAACTGACAAAAAAGAAGGAGAGAGAAACAGAGCTGTTTCCTTATAGGCACCAGCCAAAGTCATAAGCCACAAGGTCAAAACTGATAGATAGTCATATTCCTCTTGGGACATTTGGTTCCCACCAAGATATAAAAAGATAAAACACACACTCCAACATCAGTATACTTCAGCCTCTTTCAGTCTGAGAGTCTTATTGTAATATCACACATGCTGTAAAACATCTTGAGTGTATTTGTGCATTACACTAGCACATAGTCTGGACTATCTAAAACATGAGCTGATTAAATGATATCTATTTGTTGATATAGAAGGGTGCTTTATACTTGTCACATGCACTTTACAGTGCAGTGAAATGTTTTCTTCACATATTTACATTTATGGCATTTGGCAGATGCGACTTACATTTATTTCATGCATACAACTGAGTAGCTATGGGATTAAGGGCCTTGCTCAAGGGCCCAGGAGTAGCAGTGTGGTGTGGCTTTGAACTCGTGACCAATGTCCAATGCCTTAACCACTAAGCTGCCACCTTCCTGGTGCTGTTAGAAAGCTGGGTTTAGAGTGCAAGGTCAGCCATGATACAGCATCCCTAGAGCACAAAGGGTTAAGAGCCTTTATTTATATATATATATATATATATACACTCTCCATTTTGACATAATGAAGAAACTGCCTGACTTCAATAAATTTCTCTGTGACTTCTGTGAAGGTTTGCACCAGCTCTACTGGACCAATATTACCTCGATTTAACTCAGATTTAATATAAAATTCTGCTAGTGTGTGTGTGTGTGTAAATTAGAAACATTTACTGCCAAAAATACCCAGTTATTATTCAGACAGTAAATGGCTTTTACTTGGAAATTAACTTTGATTTCTGTAGATGTTCATACTATATTTTACCCACAACCGCTGTGTATCTAACCTCTCCCTACTGACCTCTCATTAATTCACTGCCTTCAGCTTCAATGCTGATCATTTGACCTTATCTGAATGCAAATCCAACACCATGGAAGCCTTCATCAGTATGCAGGTGCTATTATTAAAACCTGGACTTTCGAGGGTCTAGGCAGCCCCGCTATACAGCGCTTCTCTTCAGATTTTGACATGTACTCACAAACTAAATGCACTTTCATTTACTGAGTATTCATTTACTCATATATTTCTTTATGTTCACTACAAGCCTCTCCGATCTCTTGGGTGTAAAATGTCAAACCATCAACTCCTTGACTTCTCCAATGCTTCCCTGATTTCTGTGTTTCCTTCTCTTCCCTTCCCCTGAGGACATTCATTTCCAGTACTGCTGGAGGGGATGTGCACACCAGCGACAAACCATCATATTGTGAAATAATGAACAAAATGAAACATACTTCAATGGTTTTGTATGGCTATTAAAATATCATCATTTTAATTCAAACATTATCTGTCATTTGTAATGATCTGTTTTTGTGATGGCATTTTAATTACATTCCTGTGATGGCATTTTAATTAAGTTCCAATGGATTATTTTCCCACACAAGGTCAGTCAGTTATGCTAGTGTTCTTACATATTGTGCATTTAAACAGCAGGCGTATGATGTTGCAATAGCAGGGATCCTTTTTTTGCACACTTTTTTTCCCCACAAAATTACCTGTACATGCACAAATCTATCCTGCTTTCTCATGGACCTTAGCATCAAAATGAAGCTGCTCTTGTGCAGATTTGCTTTTGCTGTGCATAGGAAGCATGCACATATGCTCGTTTTTATCTCGCTCACTCCTGAATCTGTTTATGCTCTTGCACTCAGATTGCTCATTCCTGCTCCTGATTTTTTATTTTTTTTTAAATGCATCAACACTGCCCAAGGATCTCATCCAGTCAGTAGTGTTTATAGGTTTTAACCACGCGGTTGACAATGAATTTGAGATTAAACAGGCCAATTATTTGAGCTTCTGCAGACATTTAGCCTGCTGACAAAGAGATCACACACACATTAGCACAACATGAGTCATTTTTGTCTCTATAAAGTTGCAACAACCTTGTTTGCTTCACGATGCTGTGTTAGGATCATTTGCAAGTCTCAGCCATATTGTGTGATTCAAACCCATCAGTAATGTAAGACAGCATTCTTCAGATGATTTATTTGATTTAGCTCAAGTATCCTTCTCGCAGCTTGTCCACCATGTATCTCTGATCATATATATATATATATATAAAACATACATATTTGTCAGAAAGTGTATATAGTCAATACTTTATGACCAATATTTCATAAATAGGTTGATTTCTCCTCGCTAAACTGTTCTCAAGCACGTTATCTCAGCACCAGTGCTGCTACTTGAATATGACGTATCACAATCGCAACACTACGGAGACCACGGCGTTTTCTTTAGAGTCACATAGAATAGAGATTAACATGGCAGAGGTAGAGCTGCATCTTCATGGAGACAGAATAGTAAAAGAAGGTCTGGTTTTATTAAAACTTTTTTTGTGAGGCCCATGTGTTAGAAGTCAGAGGGCAAATTGATGAGTTTCTGTCTGTCTGAACCAAAACTATCTGTACCATATTGAATTGCATTGCATCATACTTTTTTCATTGCATCGTACTACTTCGGGAGCTGCTTCATGTATCTTCAATGTATCTTATCGTTGGCTATGCATCGAGATGTGAATCGCATCAGCCTCAGTTATGGAGATGCACATCCCTATTATATATACATTAGGGATGTGCATATCCATGTATATTATTGCAACCTGATGACTCCTTATTTTGCTCCTAATTCTGCTCTTTCCACTCATTCTAAGCTGACACAGACGAGTTCAAAGCTCAATTTCCACATGAAAAGAAATTCATGCATATTCACTCTTTTTTTCTGAAGCTTAGTTTTAAATCCTGTGACACTGTTCATTTGAAAAGTATAGAACCTGCACCATTATAGTTGCTGTTAACAGTTCTTATATTGCAAGCCAAATAAATCTATTTGTTATGTCCTGACGACAAGTTACTCGGTTAACCTTTGTAGCTGGCTGATTACGAGCGATATGAAATTCTTAGCACACATTTAGACAAGTTAATTTTGCTAACTTATAGCTAACTGCTGCTGCCCGAATGTATTTTAATATTTTACATTTTAACAGTTAAAAATTAAGAAAACTAAGCCAATAAACAAAACACAATGTATTATATCATATACAATAAAATATAACAATAGTTTCTAAGCTTCTGTGAGTCACTTGGACACAGTTCACAATTCACAGGCCCATTGAACAAAATTACAGCAAATAAAATAGTCTTGAACATAGTCACATTAATCCATTATTCCTTTTTATAAGATTCAAATAAACCAATATGAGATTACATATATATATATATTTAATTTTTTATTTATTTATTTTTTTAACTATAATTGTTTTTTTTTGCTGCAGGTAATCGTATTCATTTATTTCTGCAAAGAAGCTTTATTAAAAATTAAATTGAATTCAGTTTTATTTGTATAGCATTCTTAACCATTCATTGGACATTGTCCCAAAGCAGTTTTACAGAGATAAAGAGGTGCTGAATTTGGAATTTACAAGTTTCTATACGCTATTTGTTTAACCCTAATGAGTGAGCCAGTCGCAACTGTGGTTCCTCATAACCTGAGAAGGTATGAGGAAGAAACCTTGAGAGAAACCCATCCTTATCTGGATGGCATCAAATGATCATGCGTTATACTGTTCATGGAAACTGTGGTTAAGCTTCAAATTGTAATGATATAGAACTATGTTTAAAAATCTTATATTTGCTTTATTGTAATCTTATCATCATAAAAACTAGATAAATCCGCCTACATTTCATTTGCTAAGATGTGATTAGAAGTCAGGTGTGATCTAGATTGACGTTTTCGTCTTCCTCTAGTTTAGAAGCTAGCTAGTGAAAAAGTACAGTTATGCATGTTGTGGAATTTATTCTGTTGTCAAGTTTCTTTAGCTTAAGAGCTTTTATTCTTTCAAACTGATCACAATAGCGTTTTTATTTTGTATCGAAATGATCAAAAACTAAGTTTTACATAAAAGTTAACAATCAATACTGAAGTCATTTGCCTTCACGGTCTACGGGTGTTTTAACGCCTACGGAGACCTAGTCGTGTCCTGAGAGTCACGTAAATTATGGATTATCATGGCAGAGGTAGAGCTGCATCTTCCTGGAGACAGAACAGGAAAAAAACATCTGGTTTTATTTAATCTTTTTATCCTTTTTTGCGCTACAAAGGTCTGTTTGTGAAAGGGACGTGTTAGTAGTCAGAAAGCACTTAAGCAAATTTTATGATTTCCTGTCTGTCTGAAGTAAAGAAATAAAAGTGAACTATCTGTACCATATTTAATTGCAAAGCATCATATTTTTCTAATTGCATCGTATAAAACACTGAATCTCATTGTGTGGAATCAAATCGAAATCGGTAGCTGCTTCATATGTATCTTTAATGCATCGTATTGTTGGCTATGCATCGAGATGCGAATCGCATCGGCCTCAGTTATGGAGATGCACATCCCTAATGTGCATGTGCAGGAAGTGGTAGGTTAATGGTTAAGTCATTGGCCTCTGCGTTAGGAGGTCACAAGTTCAAATCCCAGCACTCCAAAATGCCGGTGCTGGACCATTGAGAAGGCCCTTAACCCTTAGCTGGATAAGGAAGTCATTTTGGATAAAGGAGTCTGACACATGTTGTAAATGTAAATGCACAGTCGTACTGAGGTAGATTTGGCCCATTTATATTGGCAAAGGGATGTTTTTGTGTGTGCAAATCATGCAGAGGTCTTTCAGTGTGTGTGTGTGTGTGTGTGTGTGTGCGTATAAGCATGGGGTAGTTGACACCTCTCAGAATCAGAGGGATTTCTCTCCCTTCAGTGATGGAAGAGAAGCAGTGGATGGGTGTCGTTCATGTGTACTCATTTATTTTATTGGGGTTACTAGTAAACCTAAAGAAGTTTATTCTAACTATCGATAAAGGAAGGGAGAAATAACCTGTTTTGCTCTAATGCAACCGAATTGTCAGATTCAAACTGATTTAAAATAAATTGCTTGGAGCTCACAAGAGAGTATAATTTCCCCATCCCAATCGATAGCGCTTCCATCGTGAATATAGGAGGATGGATTTAAATGTGAGCATTAGTTTTGTTTTCTAAGAAAGAAAAAGAAATTTGTGTGAGAGAACACTGAGATTATATGTAAGATAATAACGAAATTCAGGCCTCCATTGTTCCAGAGGTTTTAAAGTTTTATTGTGATATACTGTACATTGCTATCTGTCTATCTATCTATCTATCTATCTATCTATCTATCTATCTATCTATCTATCTATCTATCTATCTATCTATCTATCTATCTATCTATCTGTCTGTCTGTCTGTCTGTCTGTCTGTCTGTCTGTCTGTCTGTCTGTTCTGTCTGTCTGTCTGTCTGTCTGTCTGCCTGCCTGCCTGTCTGCCTGCCTGCCTGCGTGCGTGTAGGAGAAATGAGAGAGGACGAAGGCTTCCTGAAAAAAAAAGCACCCAGTCATCTACTGATTATGGTTTGGAAAGATGTGTTTCAGGTAAACTGGCAGCACGGCAGCGGCTCAGCCTGGTGTTGTATAAACTGAAGAAAGATGAGGGTGAGAAAGAGCAAGTGAGTGCAGATGGTGCCTTTTTCCCCACAAAATCTGTCAGCGGAACTGAAAGAATAAGAATGCACTTCTGTTACTTGGACACATAGAGTCTCAATAGGAAGTAATACATTAAATGTTAAAAAAAAAAATTCTGAGGTTCTTTATTTTGATCGATTACTGCATCGGTAAAGATGACCAGTCATAAGCTGTATAAATAGTCATTGAAACACTATAATTATGTAGTAAATACTGAGCTTCTTTTTCTTTGTTTTATCGTAGTAGCATGCAATGATGTTTAGTAAGCACAAGTTTTTAAAATAAGAAATAGCCTCAGTGATGATTTTCTGTCTATTCTGTGGCGGTACTACACTGTCAGTGTCTGAAAACCATGAAAAAATAATCACGTAATTATTGACACTTTTTTGGCAAATAGATGTGAATCCCTGTATGAGTAATGTATCATAATTATTGTAAAATGCTGAATTATTGTAAGAATTATTGTTTGTGTTTTTATGTATATAAATCGAGTTCTTTATTTAGTTTTATTTTTTTTTAGAGTCACAGTGTAAATCAAACCTCAGGCCACCATCAACACTTCAATACCCAAACCTTTGCTATTATCACAGCAGTCAAATTTCCTGTTCTAAAATGACAATATAAGGTTGTTCAGCCTATTTCTGGACATATACTCATTGCAAGCTTTATATTTTCTTACTCTGTTGGCAGATAATTCTGCTCATTTTTAGAAATAGATGCTAAAAATTGTATTTTCCCAATAGAATATGATTATTTTCAACAATATCAAAGGATAAAAAAAAGATGTTATTAAATGTTACACACTGTAGGCTTGAAGTAGTCTTGTGTTAACTGAATTTTTGGTACATTATAACCGTATAGGAAATACTAAATAAATTTGATTATATTTGAGATATTTTGACTAAGATGTCCTTTTTTGCAGTTTATTTATTTTTTATGTGTTGTAAAAAAAAAAAAGCTTCTTCGTTTTTTGCAGAAACAGTTTAAGCCACAGCCTTTGTGAAAATAATCTGGATTTAAGCCAAGAATCTCACATATCTGCCTGTGCAGGAGGCACAACAAAAGAGGAAAAGAAGACGAGGGAAAAAAGCAGGTGACAGTACACAGAGATGAAGTGTGGCAGCTCCCACAGTCAAGTGGGCAAAGATTTCTGTAAGCATGACTTGACTTATGGAGGCATCGATTTTTTTTTACACCTTTGGTCTGAATTGTGCAAAATACCCCTCAGCACTGGTCAGTGGGTGAACAACTTTAACTTAGGGGAGAGATGTTACCATAGCCTTCCTAGCTTATTAGAATTGTTGCTCAGTTTTTAGCATTTGTTTCTAAAAAGAAGTAGAATTATCTGCTGACAAAGAAAATCTAAGGTCAAAAGTCTAGAAATAGGTTTAACCACCTCTTATGTAGTTTTAGAACTACATGTATAGAATATAAATGTTTTAATTTTAGAACAGGAAATTTGACTGTAGTAATTATAGCGAAGGTTTGGGTATTGAAGTGTTGAGGTGTGAGTTGTATATATATATATGTGTTGCATACATATTGCACTGTTTGCACAAAATCACTGAGATAACTGATGTTTTTTGATGTTTAATGTAAATAGAATCTTTTGACCAATGTAAGCATTTAATGCCATTTTATGCCTCTTGCTGCCACATGATTGCCATGAATGGGGAGGTGGTGCACAGTTGTTCCTAACAAAGTACATGATATAGCAGTACTAAATGCATGGGTGTAAACAAAGCAGCTTTCTTAAACCTTTGTGCCTCACCAACGGTCAGCAAAAATACTAAGTGGCAAGGAACCATGTGGCTGTCATGAAGTGCACAGTGGGACTGGCACTAAAAAGCTTGTAGGAAATAGAGAGAATAATGATTTCTCCCCTGGACAACCTGCTTCTTGGTAGAGACACACCGCCACTTAGAAGGTACAAGGGGTAACACAAATAGCTGAGTCATTACTGCTCCACAACCAGTGTTTTATGGACTAGTCTAGATCAGCGGTGCCTAAAATCTTAAATCAGAGTTGCTGAAATATCCTATTATGAGCCAGAAATCGACGTTGACTAAGGGGCCGCAGGTCGAAAAAATAAATGTTGCATTATATCAAAGATTTATTCAAATTTTAAGTTGCCATAGTTTCTCTTATTTATGATTTTATAATCTTTAAAATTAATTAAATCAATCGAAAACAAGTTCTCTATGAGAAACTTTTTAAACCAATAGCATTCAATGCCAGTGACCTTTGACTAAAAGAGGAGGTAGGAGCTGGAGGTAGCAGAGCTGAAGATGTTGAGGTTTTCGTTGGGAGTGACGAGGATGGACAGGATTAGAAATGAGTTTATTAGAGGGACAGAGCATGTAGGACATTTTGGAGACAAGGTGAGGGAGGCGAGATTGAGATGATCTGGACATGTGCAGAGGAGGGACATGGGGTATATCTGTAGGAGAATGCTGAGGATGAAGCCACCAGGGAGGAGAAAAAGAGGAAGACCAATGAGGAGGTTTATGGATATGGTGAGGGAAGACATGCAGGTAGTTGGGTTAAAAGAGGCAGATGTAGAGGACAGGGGGGTATGGAGACGGACGATCCGCTGTGGCGACCCCTAATGGAGAAGCCGAAAGAAGAAGATGATTCAATGGCAGTGACCTCTAATGAGAGACAAACTGGTCCTTATTTTTCAAAGGTTTTTCTAAATGTAATTATTATTATTTTTTAACCTTTTCCCATATCTTATATGAGAAGAGTTTGGGCTTATCTGGTCCAGATGGTCTACGCTGAAAATCTTCAAAAATAGATACAGCATTTTCAATGCATCCTTCTGTGCTTTTGCTTGATCTTTTTACATACTAAGTCACCTCTTGCTTACTGGGGATTTTTTTGGTGTCTTGCTTCATGATAAGAATTTACATCTGCTGCATTGGGTATTTTGTTATAAGACGAACAGTTACGGTTACAGTAAAATGTTAATAAGACTGGAACCCATGTTACTAAATTACTAGGTACTTTCCAGATATCTTCTTAGGGGTCACCACAGCAGATCATCCGTCTCCATACCACCCTGTCCTCTACATCTGCCTCTTCCAAACCAACCACCTGAATGTCTTCCCTCACCAAATCCATAAAACTCCTCTTTTCCTCCTGCCTGGTGACTCCATTCTCAGCATTTCTCTTTCTATATGTTCCATGTCTCTTCTCTGCGCATCACCAAACCATCTCAATCGCGCCTCTCTCACCTGGTCTTCACAACGTCCTACATGCACAGTCCCTCTAATAAACTCGTTTCTAATTCTGTCCGTCCTCGTCAGTCCCTCATCATCTTCAACTCTGCCACCTCTAGCTGTCTTTTTGTCAATGCCACTGTCTCGGTACTTTACAACAAAGCAGGTCTCACCCCCGTCTCACCAACGTAAACTTTCCCTTCTATCAGAAATCACTCCTGCCGCTCTTCTCCACCCACACCACCCTGCCTGCACTCTTTTCTTCACTTCTCTAACACATTACTTTGCACACACACCCCAGGGATTTAAACGCAACCTAATTTCCAGCGATAACGAAATAAAATGATGAGCACAAATACATTGACTCATGTCAAAAACCCATGACTCATGACAATATATATTTTGGCAGCATAACAATGTGACGAAGGCAAATACGCAAAAACTCTGTAGTCCAAATGTATTCATTTCTTATTTATATTACAACGTATCCAATTTAGCTCAATTATATTTACATTTCTGTCCTATAATTATTACATTCTGTAAAGCCTCTTTGAGACAATGTCCATTGTGAAACGTTCTATAGAAATAAACTCGAATTGAATCGAATGAGAATTATATTAGACTACACAGTTTCTTATGCTGCCAGCTCTAAACACTGACCTTTATAAATTAGTCAGATTCGTTAGTAGTTTACAGGCAGGTTTATATACCAAAACAAACCTCAGTACTCTGAGCAAGTTGCGCAATCTGCAGAATGATAATAAAGGTGACTTTGACTTCGAGTATGCGTGTAAACATGAATCACTGTGGTTGTGGGCAGTATGTGTGCTTCCAGCTCGACTGAATCCTGTAGACACTACGACATGATATTTATTTATACTTCAATTCAAAACCAATATTTTGTTATAATAAGTAAAAGAATTATTATTTTTTTTTTTTGTATTTGCAAAGTGATATGTCTGGTATCTTTTCATATTTTATTATCATTTATTTTGTTCGTGTTAGTTATTTTTTATTCTTACTTTAAGCAATTTTTTTTTATTAATCATTATAACCAAAGAAAGTCATTAATTATAATCAATATATCCACAGTAAGTGATTAATATGTTCAAATGTGTAAAAGATTTAGTTAATCTCTAACAATGCAGGTGCAATGATATCATGTTTGAAGGTCATGGAGAGGTCAATGCTGGCCGGCATAACCTGTTACTTTTAATAATTAAAAGAAATAAATAAAGATTGAAGGGACTTGGTCTCCATTATGTTATTTGAATGTAAAGCACCAAAAACTTTGAAGATAAAGGTGGCAGATGAGGTAAAATAAAAAATTGACAAATAAAAAAGAAAGTTTTTTCAACGTAGGTTGAAAGAAAGAGTATAAAAATGCTGTGTTTTTTGCTGTAACTTTGGACACTTTTGTGGAACGGTTTGACTTTGTTCCTGAGGGAATAAAGCCTGATTCTTTGACATCACAACCCTGGATTCCACAATGAGTCTATTAGTTTTGATTGGAGAGTTTACTTTGATACTGAATTTGATTGTTCTCGTCTCAGTTAGCCACGGCACTGGTTCATTCACTTTAGAGGCGTAAGCACTTAAATAACAAGCTTTTGCCTTGTGAGCACGCTTAGATCTAGAACTAAACGCGTCGCAGACACGCTGAAGGCGAGGATCTGACTTGCCTCTCTGAGGTGTAGTTCGGAATCACGGTTTAAAGGAACTGTCATGCTGAACCTTTCAAGGCTTGAACGCAAGGATGAGCGTTTTCTATTTGATCCCTGCTTCAACAGGGAGTGCATCAGTCAGGTATCCTGTGGAATCATTTCAGTCACGTTTGCTTGTACAGAACAATACAGCTAGTTTCTTGATGTTTAGTAGATGAGTTCAGTCAGTATGGTGTTGGAGTAGGCCTGTGTAGAAATCCAGGTTGAGAAATTTGGTGGAAAAGTGGTGCTGTTCTAATGTTGTGGAGTTTATGATTACACAGTAGCAGGGAATGGCTATCACTTTGCTGTTTTAACACACTGTATGCAGGCGGGTGTGAAATCTGGTGTCTGGCTGAAAATGACTTACTGACTCGTTCTGCCAGAGTCAGCGGTAAACAATGTGGGATTTGTGGGTAGAACACTGTGAGACATATTTTTTTTTGTTTTTTTGGACAGGACCGTCTTATCTATGATTGGAATTGCTGGGCTAAAACTCACTGTTTATTGTTTATGGGTGTTTTGACTTTGAAAAGATTTAAGACCCCCAGAAAAAATATTCAGGCCATTTTGACTGGCAGGAAAATAAAAAATCATATAATTTGTCAGATGTTTCTTTCCTCGTTTTTTGTCATCTTATCCCTTATATCCATTTTCGTCACACTCAAGGCACGTCTGCACAACAGCTTCTTTCCAGCTACTGTTAGAAGCAAAGGACATTAAGGAGGGAAGAAGTATCCCATTCCACAATCCCTCTCCAAAACAATGTTATCATCAACTAAGTGTGTTAATTTAGTATCATTTCCATCTCATGTCTGTCGACCAACATGTGCAATACTTTTGTATAGGCAACAACCTGCAAAATTACTTTCTTACACAATATGAAATATTACTTATGTATAGTCAACAACGTGCAATATCACCTATTTACACAATGTGCAATACTACTTATCTAAACAATGTGCAATACTACTCATTAAGCATGTAACGGTACACGTATTTGTACCAGAATTTTTCAGGACAGGACTTTTGGTTCGTGCACATGTGTACCGAATGCAGTCCTTTTTATGTGCATAAAAGAATTAAAATCTGAGTTCCCGCAGGAACGTATTAAGTGGTCAGTCGCAAGTTTGTTAAGTCTCAGCCTCGCACTTTATGCACATTATTTTATTATCAATTATTAAACTTGAAAACATACATAACAATGCAGGGGATATAATAAAAAAATAATAAAAGAAACTAGAGTTAACGCAGTGTCACTGTGGATACTCACTCCGTACCGGAAATGCGATTTTTTTGCGCATGCATGAAAACGCTAAAGAATTCATAGTGCTAGCGTTGGCCGCTAACCAGGAAGTGGTCAGTGGCTAAAGCATTTAGCGTTTTATATCCAGCTTCAAGAGTTTTATTCTTAAAAGGAGAAAATACTGACAATTCCACATATCGAAGGAGTGAATGAATGAAGGATGGAAGGAATGAAGACATTTATTAAAGGATGCTGAAACAAGTAGAACAGTTATACGTAGACCATATCTTTAGTAAATTCAATATTAAATATAAAACAAACACACACACACGCACGCACGCACGCACGCACGCACGCACGCACGCACACACACACACACACACACACACACACACACACACACACACCTGCCACATCTGTATTACCCAAATGGAGTCTAACAAATGTAAACTGTTTATTTACTTTTAATTTAATTTAATTTTAATTTTTTGTATTTTATTTTATTTTTTTGTAAAATTAGGCTACATTTTAATGAAGTAAATAATGGAAGAAACTCCGGACTCGAACTCGCCACAACACCTGTTGTCTTATCTATGCCATTTTTTAAGTAGATGAAAAGAAGGTTTTGTGTTCAAGATAATTTATTAGATATCAATCAGTTTGACTTTGACTTGATTAATATCCTTCTATTATGATAAGTGCTAAGTGTGCTAGGTGTGCTAAGAGTAACATTAGAGTCTTTTTTTTTTTTTTAACCATAAACTGAGTCGATTACACAAGAGTCTTATGACAAAAATTATAATAGGAACATTATAACCATAATCAATCATTGTACTTTGGATACTTGAGTACATTTGAAGGCAAAATACTTTTGTACTTTTACGCAATTTAAAGTTTAAAGAGAACATTTGTCAGCGAGACTTGAGTGCAAAACTGCAATTATAACAAAGTGTTTGTATTAATTGCTGCCTGAAGCACCTACACGGTTAATGAGTGTTTACCATCCACTGTAATCTCGTTTTTTTTTTTTTTTTTTTTTTTTTTTTTTTTTTTTCATTTATTCTACTTATTTTTTTTTAGCCCATGTGGACCCAAAAATCATCATCAGCAAGTGGTTTCTAACTAATGAGAACTTCATATAAGGGCATTAGGATAGATGAGGCAGGTCCATTCCCATTATAGGAGTTGTCCCTATTATTGACTACAGGTTGTGCAGTCAAGTTTTTAATTCTAATAATACTAATAATACTTCTAATAAAATTCTACCCAAAAATGTAAAGCAAATATAATAACACACACATATATAAGTGAAAGTATATGTATAAACATTGATTCTTTCAGTTAAATATTCACCTTATTTTCATAATTGCATTGTACACTTCTGGCTCCATCAGTGTGTTTTTAATACACATTATACCAACTGCAGAACACCGGCAGTGGACCTGTCTGAAGCGGCTCGTTCCGATTCTTTATTCGTTCATGGAGGGGTTCTGGCAGGAAGTTTGTTCCAGGATACTGCTCTGTTATAGAGGTTGATCCTCCAGTAGCTGAGGAAGATGTGATCACCAAAATCTTACACACTGTTTAACACACTGCTGATTACGTTTGTTCTTCTTTTTGACTCCCGTGATCAGTGGCATCTTCTCAATTAATTTGAAATTTTTGAAATGTCATATGTACTTGGCTGTGAAAAAGTATTTGTGCCCTTTTTTGTTACATAGTTGTCAGAGTTAAATGACTGATATCATCAAGCACATTATAAACCAAGTAAATACAAGATGCAGTTTTTAAATGATGATTTCATTTATTAAAGGAAAAAATCTATCCAAACCTACTTGGCCCTAAGTGAAAAAGTAATTGCTTCTTAAATCTAATAACTGGGTGTGCCACCCTTAGCAGCAGTGACTGTAATCAAGCACTTGCTAATAACTGTCTGTGGAGGACACTCTTCTTTGCAGAATTGTTTTAATTCAGCCACATTGAAGGGGTTTCAAGGACAAACTCCCTGTGAAAGGTCCTGTCACAGCATCTCAATCAGATCGAAGTCTGGACTTTGACTAGGCCACTCCAATACATGTCCTACGGTATATGTTTTAACACGGGTCCTAAACCAGACAATTTACAACATTGCAATATGTATATTTTATACTGATGCCAGCTTGAAATAGTGCAGTGATACAAAACACAAATTGATATCACCACCCACTCACTCTCTCTGTGTTACATTTCACACACATATTGTGCATTACATTGTGCATAAAGGTCATGGAGTCATGCAGATGGTCCTATTTTTTCTCTTACATTCTTTGAGCTTGCCTTCCCAAACCAGTGAGGTCTTCACTGCCATGCCTGCAGGTTTTTAAAATATCAAGACGGAAAACATTATAAAAGCCAGACTTTTTACATCTTTGATGTGATCTTCAAATAAACAAACATACAGAGGAAAAAAAGGAAATATTTTACAATTGGGAACATTAAAAACACCTTGATTACATTCTATTCACTTTCTACATCTAGATTTTAGAATTTTATCCTACTCATCTTTGCAAAAAGGTTGTAGTTCCTTCAAATCTCCTGTGAACTCCTTTGTAGGTAATTTCATAGGTCTTGGATGGGATTGAGTTCTGAGCTCTGGCTTGACCATTCAAGCATTTTTTTCTGAAGCTGTTTATTTTTTTATTTTGATGTTTGCTTTAGGCCAATGTCATGCTGAAATGTAATGAAAGGAAAATATCTCTTAATTTTCAGCATTTTGAAAGAAAGCTAAAGGTTTTGGGACAAAATTTCTTGTTATTTGGAGCCCCTTGCCCAGCTGAAGAGATTCAACCTCAAAGCATAATGCTACCCCCTCCATGCTTCACTTGTTGGCATGGTGTTCCTCAGAGGATGCTCTGTATTTGCTTTGTGCCAAACATACCTTTTTAGAAATATGGCCAAAAAAATTCAAACGTTGTCTCATTAGACCACAACACATTTTCCCACATGGTTTGGAGTGATTGACTGAAAGAATTTTGGCATGATTCAGACGAACTTGCATATGTTTCCATACAGTGTCTTTGATATATTTTTATATCCCTCTCATGACTTTCAAAAACAAAGTCTTGCAGTTTCTTAGTGGCCAATGGCTTTTAGTAGAATGCAACTGCAAACATTCAAGCAAATACTACAGCAATATTGCATTAAAGATTAAACATGTAACATGTCTGATATTTATGTTGTTATTTCTGTCTTTCTGCTATTTCATAAAGGTGTGTAGATTCTTTCAGTGGTGGACAATAATGAAGTAAATGTTAATCCACATAAATAGCTTTTTCCAGTTTGTGTTCCTTTCTGAAGTATTTCCATTTGGAGAGACATTTACTTTAAATTCACTACATTTAAAAATGAAATATCTTATTTTTAGCGACAATTGACAACTACATTTAGCCAAAACATTCATTCCTTTTTTACCTATGCGTAAATAAAAACCGGTCAAGCACACAGCAAGCCACCTATCAGGGTAGAGCACACTCTCTGTTTTCCACTTATTTTGATTGCCTCTTGGTGGTATCTGCTTAGCACAGTTCAGTTCAGCATCAGTTCAACAGCAAGCAGAACATTTTGAGAGGAATAAATTATGGAAAAAACTCTAACTCTAACTAAAAGAAGGTTTGGGGCTCATTTACATTTTTTATATTTGTGGCATTTAGCAGACACCCTTGTCCAGAGGGATGTACAAAAGTGTGTTGAGTATCTAGATGGCTCATGATAATTGTAATAGATATTAATCAGTGTTTGACTCATTAATATCATTCTATTAATAGATCGGTGTGTTAAGAGTAACATTAGAATCTTTTCACATAAACTGAGTTGATTAAGCAAAGAGTCTTGTGTACTTTTACTCAAGTCAAAGCTTAAAGGGAGCAGTTTTCTCTACTTTAACTGAAATACTTGGTTTGTGTATCGTCCACCAGTGGACTTTTTATATCCACTGTATATACCATTCACAGCACTAGAGCAATACAGAAAAAATCCCAATAACATTGGCATAGACTTTTATCCAGTCTGTAGAAGTATCTAAATGATGAAAAGAAAGTGTGTTCAGTATTTGATTTGCTTTGCCAATGCTTCGCCGATTTGCTATTGTGCAGCGCTCTAGAGAGTGAAACTCAAACAGACTTCTTTAATCATCAGGAGGCAGAAACGAGTGCAAGGTCAGAACATCTGAAGGATGTGGCACAGCAAAGATGTCATTTTAATATCCTATCCTTTTTGGTGTACCTGAGTAAATTATTCATTTGAAGTGCTGTGAGTTTGGTAGGCTTGCTGAGCAGGCGGGCGAGAGGCACCGGGTCCAGGTCTAGGTGGGTTAACAGCGATGTAACAACTGGCTCCCTCTCTAGCCTTAATTTGTCTCGTCATTAGCCTGCCAAACCTCTAGAGAGAACGAAAGTGATGAACATGAACGCGGTGGTGTTAATCAATACGCACTCTCTATCTCTCCCTCTGTTTACTTTGGCAGAGTGAAGTTTTATGCCCTGGTTTCAGTAATTGGAACTTGGCGGCTGCTCTGTCCCTTCTTCTGGATTTAATTAAAGCCCTTCTTCCTTCGGGTCAGAAGGAAGCTTGAGGTAAAGCTGTCGTCTAATGAGAGACTGGCTCTTTCATCACAGCTGAGGTAAAGTGCATTGATTTCTCTCATGTAATCGCTGGCACACAGTGAAAATCTCTTCTATTGGACAGCGAGTGGAAGAATGCTTCTACGCAAACACAATGCTCACTCGTCTGAGAGCTGTCCTTTTCCTTTTGGTTACACAGGACTTAGGTCTGTCTTGGTCTCACTTAGTTTCAGTGATTAGCAAACATTTCGGGCAAAGGGACATCATGGACTATTCAGGACTATTCTAATAGTTCATGCATGTGTGTAATATAAGTGACTAGACATCAGAGCAATATTCAGTAGAATTCATTTTTATTTCTACAGCGCTTTTCACATTAGACCTTTTCTCGAAGCGGCTTTATAGAATGTAAGAAGTATAGAACAAAATTCACTTCTATTCAGTTGTATATGTATTTGTCCTTGATGAGCAACCTGGGACAACTGTTTCAAGGAAAATCTCCCTTAAATGTTATAAGAAAGAAACCTTGAGAGGAACCAGACTCAAAAGGGAACCCATCATGATTTCAATGACAGCAATTGTGTGATCATTACAAACATTGCAAACACCGGAGTGTGAATAGTATCATGAGCACTGGAGTGTGTGATTAGGATTAATGTCCTTTCTACAGTCTTCTACAGTCAGTTGAACTCGTGGAATCAGAACTCCCAAGCAACTCATAAATTAACTCAAGCTCTGAGGTCATTATAGATTCAACACAAACCCCAAATCCTCCATGCCAAAGCCAATAAATGTTCAATGATGAAGAAACAGCATACGCAGAAGTTTATTTTGAGTCTTGATGTTTATCCTCAGAGTCCAGTGTCTGAAATCTTCGTAAAGTGGGATCCAACTAGTGCTCGTACGTCTCTAGATGGCTCGGGATCCTCGCAGGGTTGACATCATCTCTTTGAAAGTCCGAAATCTAAATAAGGGGGACACAACTAGAGCTGCCCCAATGTCCCTCACAATGACTTACCAGGTTCTTGAGATGGGTGAACCTGCAGTTCCTGACAAGTTACATGGGGTTTGAAATGGTGTTTCTCATTTCCACTGTCACTTTCCAGTTTTGAATGATTTAGTGTACACTTCTGTGTAATGTTGGATTCCGCACTCTTGCCTGCTGAGATTTTCATCAGGAGTGACAAAGATGGACAGAATTAGAAATGAGTTTATTAGAGGAACCTTGCAGGAAGGATGTTCTTGAGACAAGGTGAGAGAGGCCCGATTGAGATGGTTTGTTCATGTGCAGAGGAGGGACATAGGGGTATATTGGTAGAAGAATGCTGAGGATGGAGTCACGAGGCAGGAGGAAAAAAGGAAGGCCAAGGAGGAGGTTTATGGATGTTGTGAGGAAAAACATGCAGGTGGATATTCTGAAAGAGGCAGATCCAGAAAACAGGGTGGTATGGAGACCCAGGCAAAAGAAGAGGAAGAAGAAAACTTGCTTGTTCCATGCTGCATTTGATTACAATTCAATGAACTATTTTGTTTTGATTTTTGACCTCAGATCTGTTGATGCATTATTACATTTAGCAGATGAAAAACCTGGCAACAGTTTTATGTAATGAAGTGCATGTATGAAGTCCTCTGATACAGCAAAAGTAAGAGCATGAACATCACTAGGGTTTCTTCAGGTTTCACAAAGTCAAATTTATGACATTTTAAGTCCTTTTAAGACCATTAATAATGAAATGTAAGACCTATATTACGACATCAAACACACACTCAACTACGTTGTTAGCAACTGGCCATAACCAAGCTCTAAATTAATATTTTAAAAAGACTTACACTAAACTTGTACTTTTCTGTTGCTGAAAAATAAAATCCATTTTACATCTGTTGTACAATTCAAAAGTGCAGCAATAGCAGAAAGCTGATTGGCTGTTGCATGTTGTTCTCATTTGTAGTCGTAAGACGTGAAATTATAATTGGACTAGTAAAAGAAAGAACTACAACACCAAGGAAACAAACCAAAATAAATTTGATTTTTAGATTGTACACGTTTTAGACTTTAAGACCCAGAAAATACCTTTAACACAACCCTCACAGCTACCATCTGTGAGCATAAGATAGAGAGATACAACTTTCATATTTTCATTGCATAGTAAAGGAACACAGCAATACAGTGCAATGCAGTTTACCATTTAATTAAAGTGCGAATAGTAGCAATTGTGCAAAACTTTCAAGTGCAGATAGATATGTATATATATGTACAGCAAATAAATATAAAGGCAAGGGCAGTGAAAAATGTGCAGAGGCTGATTAGCAAGTACACTGAAGATATATACATATATGTGAAATTATAAAAGTGCAAGATGTGTGTAAGGCACAATATGTGTAGAGAATGTGGGATATAAAGAATAACAATATGGAATATTTACATTCTACTGCATCTACAAGTGTACAAAGTTATACACAGTGTATACTCAATGTCCTATCGGTGTAGTGTGATTCATTAGGGTGGTAGTTGGAGAAAACCTGGCCCTGAACCTGCTGGTTCTGGTGCATATCTCCTTGATGAATGCAGGTTGAAGAGTTGACTGGAATGTGTGGAGTCCCTGATGATGTTCTGCTGTGCTGAAGGTGCTCAATGGCAAGTAGCTGGATGTGATGTCCAGTGATGCGCTGGGCGATTTTGACCACCCTTTGTAAGGCTTTCTGTTCACACACTGGAGCTGGGGTTGGTCAGAATGCTCGCAATGATGCAACAGTAAAAGCTTAAGTCTCCTCATTGCACCTCGTTGCACCTTCCTAACCGAGAGATAAGCAAGAGATTTTCCCTTCTTTTCTGCATTTATTGGTTGCTCGCTTTTACTAAGCTCCTTTGTTTCAGCATCGTATGCCTCTTCATTCCATTCCATTCCTCTTTGCTCTGACCATGCCAACGGGATTCATCATTTTTCCCCAAATAGTGCAGGTTTTCTTAACTTCAGCAACTCAATACCTCACTTCAGAAGATGCTCCTTATGGGACATAACATGTTTGAACCTTGCCAAAGGTAAATGCACAATCATATGTCCTTAATGAATGTCATTCCAGATTGATTTTCCCATTGTCGTCATGAAAGGTTTCACTCTTCTGGGAAGGGTTTCCACTAGATTTCGGGACATGGCTGAAGGGATTGTGATCACAGAGAGAAAGATAGAGAGAGAAAGAGAGAGAGAGAGAGAGAGAGAGAGAGAGAGAGAAGAGAGAGAGTGTGTGTGTGTGTGTGTGTGTGTGTGTGTGTGTGTGTGTGTGTGTGTGTGTGTGTGTGAGGTACTGATGATGTGAGTGGAGGTCTGAGGTTCAGTCGGTGATCCATTTCATCCCAAAGGTGTTCAGTGGGGTTGAGTTCGGGGGCAGGACACTTGAGTTCTTCTATGCTATATAATTGGAGTAAATTTACAAAATGGATTTGTAAAACTGTAAATAATTGAATAAAAAAAGGGCAGACGACCTTATTCAGAGCGAATTACAATTCTCTCATTTATGCAACTGAGCAGATCAGCAGCAGCAGTTCAGCTTTTAGATTAGAAGTCCAACATCTTAACCACCGAGTCACCACTTTCCTAAGCTGTAAATGGAGTGACCACCTATGGGTCTCTTGTTTAGGGAACTGGTGCAGGCGTTATCAAATGGGCTAAATTAGATTTTTGTTCATGCTTCAAATTCTTCAGAATTTTGGATGTTGACCACTGGATGTTCAACATGGCACCTCATGGCAAAGAACTCTAAGGAGAATTGTTGCTCCCCACAAAGATGACCGAGGCTATAAGAAGATCAGTAAACACACTGAAACCAGGTAACAGTACAGTGGCCACGGTCATGCAGAGGTTTTCCAACACCGACAATATGACAACTGTCTTGCTGAAGGTGAAGGTGATGGAGTGGCCAAATATGTCTCCATACCTGAACCCTATTGAGCACTTGTGGGGCATCTTTAAATGGAAGGTGGAGATGCGGCATGCGTCAAACATCCAGCAGCTCTGTGATGTCATTATGGAGGAGGGGAAGAGGATCCCAGCAACAACCTGTGCAGCTCTGGTGAATTCCATGCCCAGGAGGATTAAGACGCCTATTAAACAATTGTGCTCACACAAAATATTCACAATTTAGACATAGTTTTGACATGTTCACTTGGGGTGTACTTACTTTTTTGCCAGCTACTTTGACAATAATGGCTGTATGTTGAGTTATTTTCAGAGGACAGTAAATCTGTACTGTTGTACAAACTGCATAATACTAAATACTGCTTAATTCTAAAATTGTTGCTGAAATGTGAGGGGTGTACTCACTTTTGTGAGATAGTGTATGTGGCAGCGAGCATGTGGACGAATGGCGGTTTGCGAGTGCAGGGTGGTGCATAAGCAACTACATTTGCCTGCTGCATGAAAAGTCACTGAAAAGTTGAACCATTGTAACGGAGATCACCTGTATTCATTTGTAAAACTGTATATAACTTCCTTTCAGCTTCTCCCGTTAGGGGTCGCCACAGCGGATCATCCGCATGTTTGATTTGGCACATGTTTTTACGCTGGATGCCCTTCCTAACGCAACCCTCCCCATTTATCCGGGCTTGGGACCGGCACTAAGAGTGGCTGGGGTTGGTTCCCTGACCTGGGATCGAACCCGGGCCGCAGCGGTGAGAGCGCCGCATCCTAACCACTAGACCACCAGGGGACCTATTTGTAAAACTGTATATAATTGTAATAAAAAAAATGAGTAGACGACCTTATTCAGATTGAATTATAATTCATTATGGGTCAAACTCAAAACATTCACCGTAAAAGTCCAACATCTTGATCTCTGAGCCACCTCTTTCCCAAGCTATAAAGTGACCAAACTCCTGTTTCGGGAAACTGGTGCGGGTGTTAACTTCAACTGAACTGATTTTCTTCCATGCTTCAAATTCCTCAGAATTTCTTTTAGAATAAGAATACGATTTTTAATGTAACCTGCTCTCCAATAGCTCTCCAATAAAGAGATTTGGCATTTGAAAGTAGTTATCTAGATTCAATCTCACCTTTCTTTTACTTCTCTTTCTCTCTCCCTTCACTCCATCTGCAACAGCAAACTGATTTTATGCAGGTAACAGCTGCTCTGTCGAACATCATAATTCCAATTCACATTTTCCAGTATTTACTTTTCAAGCCTGAGAGCCATTTTAACTGCGCTCTTGTACAAAGATGACGAGAGTATATTCATTGGAACTGCTGAGAGACTATTTTTCATTAAATTAAATAAATCCAATCTCTCATTCTCACTCTTCCTCTTTTGCTCTCTCTCTGCTGAATTCTAAAATGTGATTATGAAACCTCAAAGCAGAATTTCCCAAATAAGAGCAACGATTGTACTTTTAAAGCAGAACGATTGAAATTTATAGTAGTATCACAAACTGGTTATTTCTTCTAACGTGCTTGTTTAAACAGGCAAATTAGATCAACATGGTGCATTACCACTGATGAACAAGCTCATCCTGATACATGTAAATGTTTTTGCATACACTGGCAGCAAATCGTCTATTTTAAGGGTTAGGCCTTCTTTCCATTCCATGTTGGAGCAGAATTGTTTTTGTTTTTATGAATATTTTCCAATTTTAATGAAAGAATCAGTTGGTGAACATCATGTAATACAAAGCCATAATATGCCAAACCAAATGATAAATAGACAGAGAATCAGAAGATTTAATCATCCAGAGACAAGTGACCATCACTGGGAAGACCTGTAATGTCTTCAAATGGAGAAAAACAATATAACTCACTACTAATTTAATGTTAACTAATGGCTGATCAGCATTTTTCTTTTTTTTACAACAATTAAACTTAGAGGGATTTCATACTGGCAGTTGAGGCTCTAAAAGAGCACGCTTCTCATGATTAAAAAGCAGCCTCAGTGTTTGTAATCAGAGTTGAAATGTTCTCTACTAGTTGTTTTACAATGGCATAATTACGTTATAAAACAACTAGTAAGTATCTGGGTGGCACCGAATGTCCATTCATTCCAGTTCATCATTGTTGAGGTATGCAGTGACCTGTAGGCCATTGTGGTAGACATCCTCCAAATTCTTGTGTTGCTCAGTGACTTTATGGATATTTAGGCTGTTTGTGAAACCATCCCCGGCTGCACAGAGTGGTCTCCAATTAAAGACAACTCCATCCAGAGGTAGAGCGTCTGGATGAATTGAACAGATCCGAAGAGAAGAAAGGGACAGAAACACTGTTCCTACACCACCAACAGTCAAACATGGAGGTGGAAGCTTAACAGTTTGGTGTTGTTTTGGAACAGGGAATTCTGAAGAATTTGGAGACCAACCTGGCTACCATTCCATACTTTAACTCCATGCAATTCCATCTGGACTGCAGCTAATTGATACTGACTTCACCTTACAATAAGACAATGACCTGAAGAGTAAATCCAAACTCTGTAAGCATTATTTAGAGAGCAAATGGTCATCTGGAGTGTTATCTATTTTGGAATGGCCTGCCTAGTCACTGCACCAAAATCCTATAGAACTGCTCTGGGACGAACTGGATAGAAATCTCCAACTAGTGAAGAACACCTTTGGCAAGCTTTACAAAAGGGCCAGGCAAAGTATTTCAGCAAAATGTATGGAGAAACTACTACTTAACAAACCTATTAACTCCCTGCTAACGTCATGTCTAAATCATAAACAGTTGGAATTTTCTGTCTCCTGGCATATTTGTTTGCTTGGACCCACAGCTGCTGAGAGCTACTTTTAAACTCATCCATCGTTTTCAGGTGACTAATAGGTACAAATTCGAGGTGGGGATAAAAGCCTGTATCGGTGAACAATCTTAAAGCCACCTTAATGGTCTTCTTCTTTCACATCATTAGTCAGGCTCGGTCTGTCATTTCACCAGTAGAGTCATTTGCTCTGGTACCACTCCTGAAACCGAATCTGGGAAAAGCACCAGATGCTGATTTCAACTTTGGAAGTGAATAAAAACGCATGAATCTGAATCTAAAAAATGAGAGTAATATCAAGCCTTGATGCTTCCAACTTTATTGATATTGGTGTCCCCTAAAGACTCTTTTCTCTATGATATTGGGTAAGAGGGAGAAACAAAAGAACCATTTATGGTTGTAAATGAAGTGAGCACTGTGTGTAGCCAGGTGTGTAAAACTACCTACTAAGGACGGTAAGATGTTAACGATGTGATGCATCGAATTAAAAAAGTGTCTATCGGATACTGGCATTTGTATCACACTGTGTCATATTTAACAAATTTCAACAAAAAAACTATTTATTTATATCTAATTATTATTAAATGTGCTATACTTTTATTATTTAGAAAGTATCCAATCATTTGTGACCAATATTTAATATGTAGGTTGATTTCTCCTCGCTAAACTGTTTCTCGAGCGTGTTCTCTCAGCACCACTGCTGCTACGTAAATATGAAGTATCACAACACTACGCAGACCAAGGCGTGTCCTGAGAGTGACATAGAATCGAGATTAACATGGCAGAGGTAGAGCTGCATCTTCATTGAGACAGAACAGGAGAAGAACGTCTGGTTTTTTAAAAAAAAACATATTTTCTTTCTTTTTTTTTGCGCTATGAACGCCTGATTGTGGAAGGGCCATGTGTTAGTAGTCAGAAGGTATTTAAGTAACTTTATGGTTTTCTGTCTGTCTGAAGCAAAGAAATTAAAGTGAACCAATCTGTACAATATTGAATTGCAAAAAGTCCTATTTTTTCTATTGCATCCTATTGCATTGTGTTGAATCAAATCGAAATCGGATCGCACTGCATTGTAATCAGGGCGAATTGTAACGCGTAGTGATTCATATGTATCTTTACTGTATCTTATCTCTGGCTATGCATCGGGATGCGAATCGCATCAGCCTCAGTTGTGAAGTCTACTAACTGCTGAGCTGTCTTCAATGAAATCGGTTTCTTTTTCCTTTTCCTGTAGTCTTAGCCCACTCTTATAAACACATAAACCTGTAAAAACACTTTAGTCAGGTTTTCCTGTAATCGATAAGGTACCTTAGATTGGATGCTATTGTTCAAGCTGTAATTGTAGCCCTAAAGAACTCCTTTGCATTTTATCACGGCTTGCTAATAAGCCTCCTTTTATGTCTCCTCTCACTTCAGTTGATCAGATACACGTAGCTTACAGCCAGAAACAAGCAACGCTCGTGTGACCGAGACTACAGATGATAAGCTGTATTTCTTTCTGTCTTGCACGCTTCGATGCCTCCGTGTGAATGTATATTTCTGAATATCAGGAGCAGAAAAGAGGAGATGAGTGATAAGTTCTTTCCATTCAGGGCACGGACACCCAGCCTCTTCCCGAGTGCTGACAGCCTTTTATGAATTCAAATACACACCTGCTATCTTCAGAAATGCACCTTAGCTCTGTTCCAGGGCGATCCTGCTAGCCACAATAATACAAGTTAAAAAGCCATTTTCCTCCCGAGGTCCTTGTATAGCTGTCTGCAGCATGGTGCTCTTTACGTCATGTGAAACTTTAATAGCATTGCAACCACACACACACACACACACACACACACACACACACACACACACACACGTCTGCAATATAGACAAGTGCAAAGTCTGTAGTAATAAAATGGAAAGTGATTCTTATCAATTCATAGAAACCACCAGATGATCAATAGATATGCGGTTCCTCTTAAACGAATCTGTAGCCACTCCACATCTCCACATGCAGACTGTGATAGTCCACAAAAAAAACCTTCTGATTTAGGTGATAAAGTGACAGAATACGTTGTTAAGGCATAACAAATCATGCCGGAATGGACGTTGATAGCATGCCGGGACTGTGAAATTGCCCTTTCCCTAAGAAATCATGCTCTGTGCAGCAATCCTCTATGTTCTGTCCATCCCTGGATGCTGAAAAAACCCACAATGAAACAGAGCTGTAGTTCTCAGGAAGAGGGATTGTGTGCTCTGCGTTTCTGTTTGCATTTAATGCTTGATTAATATTTGGTTAATTATCAGTCTTTGATTTATTCACAAGTAAAAACAGGATTTCAGGGAACTCATAATGCATTGGTTCAGTTGTAATGAGAACAGAATAGAGACAGAAGTAAATGAGAAAAAAAAAGAACAAGTTAATGGAAATCCCATCCCTTTCGAATGTATTGGAATGGAGATTTTTTAGTTTTTGCTAAACACTGAATATTTTTGTATTTGTAATCAAAAGATGAATAGAAAACCATTTCATTTCCTGACATTAACATGTATTTAGGTGTTAAACCACGTCATTTTCAGTTGATTAGAAATATTAGAACATGTGTCAGACAAGAGTTTCTTGTCCATGCTGTTAAGGTAATTCTGTAAAAAACATGATTTGTAGCTCTGAATGTCTCACTCCTGGATTTCAGCTAAAAATAATGTATTTTATGGATAAACTGATTTATGGACCAGTGAGCTGTCTATGGGAGTAAAGAACACTACTTTGAAGCTGAGAAAAGAAGGAAAAACTACCAAAGCCATTGCTCAAACCCTAATTATTTATTTATGATGGAACTCATCATGATAGCAGCAGAATGAATTCTGATGATGTTTGCCAGAATATTCTGCCTACCAATTTACTGAGAAATGCATATAATTTGTTTGGGAGGAACTTTATCTTGCATCAAGACAATGATTCATAACACACAGAGTTTGTCAGGTTTATGTCTTAGTTTAACACATTTATGCCTGGCACACGTCTTTAATAGTCTTTTGTGATAGTCGCTTGTCAGACTGTACGAACATGATCACAATGTCACACTGTCAGACAGTCGGGCTAGCAGCAAACGAAAACACTCAGCAGCGATCATTTTGTTCATGCCTTGGTTAAAAAACAGTCATACAAACACTCCTTTTCCCTCCATAACTCAATTTTTCTTTTCTTGCTGTACTGTTTTCCCTGCGCTGGATTGAAGACTTGTGTCATCATGGTTCCTCACTCCTATTAGTGATGCGCTGTTCACGAACGCTCGATTCATTTTGAGTCTTTAATGTGAAAAACGAGTCATCTCAAAGAGTGATTCATTCATTTTCTACTGGAAAATGTAAATAAATCTCGGTATGTTATGTACAGGAAACAGAATTGAGTAGTTCATCTCGTTAGTCCTCTGGTCCACGTCATTCGTTCTTTCATCACATGACATCAAGATGCTACACAATGCAGGAAAAAGAACTAACATCACAGAACAGAAGATGTGAGAGGTGAAGCTACTCATTCTGTTTATCATAATTTGTCCTTAAGTGCATTGCCATATTTTTATTATTGGAACTATAGTCAAAGTTCATGTATGTAGACATTTTGGGGAATCTGCTTATTAAAAATTTTAATGAAAGGAACGAAATGAACTAAATGGCTAGAAAAAAACTATTCAATCATTTTGATGAACAAGATTTAAAGAAGCAAGTCACTAAAATGATCCGATCTTCCCATCACTAACTCCTATCGGCTTTTGGTTTGACCGTCGTCGTAGGAGAAGTCACACTGCAGGAAAGTGTCTGAAATCTTCTGACACTGGCAGAATTTTATTGGAGGAAAAAAATATTGCTCCCGCCATCAATCAGCTGTCAGTGAACATGTCAAACCAGCGATCAAAAACTACAGATTTTAGAGTAGGATTATAGGAATCGCTTGGGATACATTTTATTGAAGAGAAATCAATCTACATATAAAATATTGAGCACAAAGGTCACTTTCTAAATAATAAAAGTCTTCTTCTTCTTTCGGCTGGCCCATTAGGGATCGTCACAGCGGATCAACCGTCTCCATACTACTCCTCTACATCTGCCTCTTTCAAACCAACTACCTGCATGTCTTTCCTTACCACATCCATAAACCTCCTCCTTGGTCTTCCTCTTTTTCTGCTTCCTGGCGGCTCCATCCTCAGCATTCTCCTACCGATAGAACCCATGTCCCTACTCTTCACATGTCCAAACCATCTCAGCTGTGCCTCTCTCACTTTATCTCCAAAATGTCCATGCATGGTCCCTCTAATAAACTGATTTCTAATCCTGTCCACCATCGTAACTCCCAATAAAAGTCTCAGCATCTTCAGCTCTGCTACCTCCAGCTCCACCTCCTGTCTTTTACTCAATGCCACTGTCTCTAAACCATACAACATCTCAGGTCTCACCACAGTCCTATAAACTTTTCCCTTTGACTCTTATAGATACTCTTCTATCACAAATCATTTCTGCCACTCTTCTCCACTCACTCCACCCTGCCTGCACCCTATTCTTCAGTTCTCTAACACACTCTCCATTACTTTGCACTGTTGAACCCAGGTACCAAAACTCCTCCACCTTCTCCACCTCTTCTCCCTGCAACCACACCAGTCCACTGCCCTCCCTCTCATTCACACACATGTACTCTGTCTTACTCCTACTGACTTTCATTTCCCTTCTCTCCAGCATGTACCTCCACCTCTCCAGGCTCTTCTCAACCTGCTCGCTATTCTCACCACAAATCACAATATCGTCCGCAAACATCAAAGTCCACGGAGACTTCTGTCTGATCTTGTCCGTCAACCTGTCCATCACCACTGCAAACAGGAAAGGGCTCAGAGCAGATCCTTGATGCAGTCCAACCTCCACCTTCAACCAGTCTGTCGTTCCTAATGCGCACTTCACTGCTGTCACACTGTCCTCATAAATGTCCTGCACCACCCCACCTTCTCTGCCACACCTGACTTAAACAATACCACAACTCCTCTCTCGGCACTCTGTCGTACGCTTTCTCTAAATCCACAAACACACAATGCAACTCCTTCTGACCTTCTCTATACTTTCTATCAAAATTCTCAAATGCTCTTCCTCGGCATTAAACAATATTGTTGCTTACAGATGGTCACCTCTTCTCTCAGCCTGGCTTCCACTACTCTTTCCCATAACTTCATGGTGTGACTGATCAACTTAATTCCCCTGTAGTTACTGCAGTTATGTACATACCAGTACCGGTACCAGCACACTCCTTCTCCATTCCTCAGGCATCCTCTTACCTTCCAGAATTTTGTTAAACAATCTGGTTAAAAACTATACTGCTATCTCTCCTGCCTACTTTTCTCATCTCTCTGGCAATCCCAATTCTGTTTTGCCAACTTCTTTCTCCTTATCCTTTCCTGTACTTTCCTCATTCCACCACCATGTCTCTTTGTCTTCCTTTTTCTTTCTCTTGTCTTGTCTCTCGTTTTTCTCTTGTCACACCAAGTATCTTTCTAGCTGTCTCCCTTATCACTTCTGCAGTAGTTGCCCAATCATCCAGCTCCTCTTCACCACCACCGAGCCCCTGTCTGACCTGAACCTCACACTACTGTCTTCCTCCTTCAGTTTCCACCATCTTATTCTTTTTTTAGTTCTCATTTTCCTCCTCATCTTCTTTATATTCAAAGCCATCCTACAGACCACCATCCGATGCTGTTTAGCTACACTGTCCCCTGCCAACACCTTAGAGTCTCTAATCTCCTTCAGGTTCCATCTCCTACATAGAACATAGTCCACCTGTGTGCACCTTCCTCCACTCTTATACGTCACCCTATGATCATCCTTCTTCTTAAAATACATATTCACCACTGACATTTCCATCCTTTTAGCAAAATCTACCAATGAACATTCTTTCTTTCCTAGGTACACCTTCTACCACTACATCTAACTCACTCCATCATTTTTCCCACTTGTGGAGCATAAGCACTGATGATATTTATAATCACCCTCAACTTCCAGCTTCACGTTCTTAACCCTATCAGGAACTCTCTTTACCTCCACTACACTCTTACTGTACTCTTCCTTCAGAATCACCCCTACACCATTTCTCTTTCCATCCACACTATGATAGAACAGTTTAACCCCCCCTCCAATGTTCCTGGTCTTACTCCCTTTCCACTTGAACTCCTAAACAAAAAAACATATCTACCTTTCACCTCTCCATCATATCAACTCCCTCTCTCCCTCTCATAGCAACCCTCCCCATTTATCCGAGCTTGGGACCGGCACTAAAAGTGCACTGGCTTGTGCAAACCTAATGGCTGGGTTGCTTGTGTTGTGTTGTAGCTCTATGTTGTTGTTTAGTGTAGCACCAGGGTTCCGGAGGAACGTTGCCTCATTTTTACTGTGTACTGTGTACCACTGTGTATAGTAGAAATTACAATAAAAGCCTCTTGACTTGACTTGACTGTTTTACCATTCTAATGGGAAGCGTTTACAATGGAGAACACAAATGAACTGTAAATAATTAGCAATTTCCTGCACAGTCACGATAAACACATGGGCAAACTCTGTTCCTTTCGTCGTCACAATCTGCATTTCAAATTGGGTTTCAAAGGTTTATGACCTTTACATTCAAAAGTATTCACTAATCTAGAAACTCCTGCTATGCAAAACAGAACTCTCAGTAGGACTGAAGTTTGCATGAGAGGGTTTTCAAAATGCAAACACAAAGTGTATCAGGAAACACAGTTTATTAGTACCAGATTAGGATCTAGAATAGTATATTTATCGATTTTGAATGCCCTGGTTTGAAGACAGCGCTAGTTAGTTTAGTTAAGGAAATTGTACGGGGAATTTTATCCAATGTTGAAGTAGGCTGGGGTATAATAATATAGCAAAAGTTTCATGCTTGGTATCTTAGCGTAGGATTTCAGTTTAGGATGTCTTCTAAAATTGGAATATGTCTTTACAAGTTCTAACCTTGTAGAGACATTTGGCTGGTGTCCATTTTTTTTTTTAAAGCACAGCATCTAAAAATGCTCCTGCACATGATTCTTTCTGATTATGGAAATTAAAGACTGTGGTATAGACAGCCTTAATTAGCTGCATTATTATTTGACTGTGTGTGCATGTGCACACGTTCATGTTGGCTAGACTCTATTAAAGAACAGGTGGAAGCAGTTTAATGTTTTCATGCAGGTGTGAAAAACCGGATGCAGGAATCAATAATGATGCTTGAAATTTAGGAGGAAGATGAGTTTTTGTTTTTTGCTTTCGCTTTTACTCTACTGACACTTTTCTTTCTGTGACCATGAAATCTGTGACAATGGCACACATTTCTGGGTTTTTCCTCCCCCGTATGCTACGTTCCTAATAAATTAGGAGTGATAGTCAAAATAACCTGTTCAGTGTGTGTGAATGTGATACTTACTGTAGATACAGTGTACTGCACTGAATTCATGCTTTTCCATGTCAGAAAAAGAGCTTGTCCAAGAGCCTTTTGTACTGATATGGAAATATCATACGATGGACAAAGTGTAACCACAATGCAGCAGTGTTTGTACTAATTCTAGCTAGCAGTAGCAGTGAACTGTAATGAATGGATATTTTGGTGCCACCCTTTTGAGGCTGGTTCCTCTCAAGGTTTTTTCCTCATGCCATCTCAGGGAGTTTTTTGTTGCCACAGTTTGCTATTATATTCTGGTTTGCTATTTAGGGACAAACTAACAACATCCTTTTATGACCGCTTTATCTTTGTAACGCTGCTTTGAGACAATGTCCATTGTTAAAAGCGCTATACAAATAAAATTGAATAAAATTGAACAAACTAACCTTGCTTGAAAACAGATTGACAAAATGCAGATTGTTACTTGCCTGCGCTTTAGCTCCAGAAGCCAGAAATATCAAGGAACAAAATAATGCTTGTATGAAACCTTGTAAAATATCAGTTCCCTTTCAGGAACTCGAGCTGCGTTGAAACCCTTTTGGGAACGCGCCCTAGTGTTCACACTGAAATAATGTGTGTAATTAGTCAAAAATTGGACGCTGGCCGTCACCGGCGGGGTGACGTCACAACCAAAAAGTATAAAACGCATATAAAGTAAAGGCAGCAGCAGCTTCTGTCTGTTCATGAAGCACTCTGTGTTTTTTGTTTGATTGTTTGTCAAAAAATAAATACAATTAAAAAAATTTAATTGAAAGCAAGCAAAAAAGTGAAGCACACTTTCTGGCTGTGCGCTCCTTCTTGCCCTCGCTATATTACGGGGATGGGATACGCACAGCTTGTGTGTCGCTTGCTTGTGAGCGGAGCATGCAAAGTCAGTTCTCAAGGGAGCTGACTGTGATCACTGTGCATACATGTCTTTGCGCTCGCTCCGCTCCCGCTGGGCACTCTTCGAGGTGGGTGCCCTAGCATCTCGCGGGTCTGGCCCCGCTCTTCGAGACGGGCATGTCCCTATCTTCAACCTCACCTGCTCGGTCCAGCGCTCGCTCACAGGCTTCGGCAGCATGCCTTTCGGCGAATTCTTCACCCTGCGACAAGTGCATGCAGCTCCGCCTCTCTTTCTCAAAGGGGGAGCAGGGGCCGCGCTCTGCGATACAGTAGCCGAGGAGCTTACAGAGGTTGTAACGCGTGTCGTTGCCAAGCTCGATATAACTTGGCCGGCTCATGAACAGAAAGTGCTTTCATCTAGTAAATTAGTGGTTAATTCTGGTGACCACAGAAAAGCACCTGTGGTTCACTCTGTCTGATAGAGACAGGGCCGTACTGCTGGATGTCCCACTAACCCCTTTTGGCCCTTTTCGACAACAAACCTGAGTGAACATGTGAGAGTGAGGGGACAAAAGCATACAAATATCCCAGTTCACCAAACACTCAATATCCATGATCCCTCCAGATCTGCTCTTTTACCTAAGAAAAATCGACTGATAAAAGACTTGACTAAATAAATATATTTTCAGCCTCGACTTAAACACTAAAACTGTGTCTGAGTCTCGAGCAGTAATTGGAAGGCTGTTCCATTACTGTGGAGCTATATAAGAGAAAGATCTGCCCCCTGCTGTAGTATTCATCATTTGAGGTACCAACAAATAGCCTGCACCTTTTGATCTAAGTAGGCATGGGGGATCATAATGGTACAGAAGTTCACTCAGATACTGCAGCATGAGACCGTTAGGTGCTTTATACGTCAGTAGTAGTATTTTATAATCAATGCAAGATTTAATTGGGAACAGTGTAGACTGATTAAAACAGGGGTGATGTGGTCATATTTTCTAGATATAGTAAGGACTAGACACTTACACAAGCACCCAGACAGTAAAGTGTTACAGTAGTCTAATCTCTATGTAACAAAAGCATGAACTCTTTTTTCTGCATCCTGTAATGACATCATATTTCAAATTTTAGCAATATTTCTAATGTGTAAGAAGGTTATCCTAGTTTACGTTTAGCTGCATGTGTTCCTAGTAAAAGTACTTTCATCTTATCCTAGTTGAGCAGAATGAAGTTATCAAGCATCCACTGTCTAATGTCTTTTTCACACTCCTCAACATCGTTAAGCTGATCTCTCTCATCTGGCTTTGCAAAAACATGCAACTGTGTATCATCATCATAGAAATGGAAGATAATACGATGAACTTGTGACCTGATTGGTTTGGAGGAAACAAACAAACATAACTAAACAGTTGGGGCTCAAGTGGTTAAAGTGGTTACTTGAAGCAATTGAGAAAACCCCCTACTCTGAAATCAACCTTTGACATCATCATGCCACAAATAGCCTTCAAACTGCAACTCCACTCTTAAAGTGTAAAATCACTTATTTTTGGGATAGTGGGTAAAAGAAATGTGGTGATTGGAACAAAATGATACACAATTCAAGTCATAAGTGTCTGATCCTTGTTTTAATGTCTATTATTTTACAAATGGATCAGAAATTTTAATATACCACCATATAAGCTAAAGGCAAAACTCTAGTTTGAGCAGCATATATAAGTCCTCCGTGTGTAAACTCATCACAAACAAAGACATCACTGTGTCAGATTTTGGCTAACAGCACTTCTACATATCGCCTATATCGGAGCGAAGAAAATCACTGTTGCGAAAACTATTGCAAAACAAGACAGCTTATCATTCTGATGGAAATGTCAATATGAATAAATAAATGTATCCAGCTGTGCACAATTTTCCATTGTTATTCCATAGTGATATGCAATTCTCAATAAGTAAAACTTACTTGTTTTTTTTTGACTGAGCCACTGGTGCTAAAACACAAACGCTGCCCCAGCTGTGTTTTTAATCCTGTCCATAAAAAAGAAAAAAAAAAAACACAGCCAATAGTGGTGCATTTACGTCCAATATTGCAAAAACAGAACCATCGACAGACAGCAGGCATTTACCACTCTAACCAGCGCTGATGCTATACTTTGAAAAATCTTACTCATGAATTTCTTCTTAGAATAAATATAAATTATTGGGTAGCAATGTTCTCCAAAAGTTTAGATAGAAAAGTCACAATGGCTGGTAGCAGGAAATATTGAAGTGGTCAAGATATGTCTACCTTTACACTACCAAGCCAAGAAAGCATGGAAGTTTAAGAGCACTAACCAATTCCTGAAACTTCCACTTAAGAGAATGAGAGATAAAATTTCACAATATTGATGTAGTTTGTATTGAGTTATTGAGCTTTGAATGGAACAGTTCAATAACTGGTTATAACTGTTAGAACTCAGTAATAAATATACATTAAGATGGGCTGATTTTTGTACATAAAATGCAAAAGAATCCATACCGCTAGACTGTTGGCGATGACAGGAAGTGGCAGTGATTTCGTACGTATGCAGAAAGAGTTTTTGCACAGTTCAAATCTCGTTTCCAGTAGGGATCGAGTAACCACGGTGACACTGCGCTTAAAATGTGAGGCAGAGACTAAACAGTTGCAGTTCATCACTTAAAATGTTTGTGAGAGAATGTACAACAAGGACATTTCCTAAACACATTACCTAAAGTCCTGTTCCGAAACAGTTCGGTATGAATATGTGTACCGTTACACCACTAGTGGCTTGTGATTTCCACTGCTTCAACAACAACAACAACAACCAGAAGTCATGGACCCCATGGAGTCACTTCTGTGAAGTCAGTAAAGTATTTACAATATTTGCTATGACTCTCAAAATTGAGCTCAGGTGCATCCTGTTTCCACTGATCATCCTTGAGATTTTTTTACAATTTGATTGGCGTTCAACTGTGTAATATTTAGTTGATTGGACATGATTTGGAAAGGCACACGCCTGTCTATATGAGGTCTCACAGTTAACAGTGCAGCTCAGAGCACAAACCAAGCTATGAAGTCCAAGGAATTGTCTGTAGTCCAAGAAATTGTCTGTAGACCTCAGAGACAGTATTGTATTGAGGCAAAGATATGGGGAAGGGTCTGTACCCTTAGTCAGAGAGGTGACCAAGAACCCGATGGTCTCTCTGAAAGAGCTGCAGCATTTCTCTGTGGAAAGAAGAGAACCTTCCAGAAGAACAACCATCTCTGCATCACTCCACCAAACAGGCCTGCATGGTAGAGTGGCCAGACGGAAGCCACGCCTCACTTAAAGGCACGTTACAGCCCACCTGGAGTTTGCCAAAAGGCACCTGAAGGACTCTCAGACCACAAGAAACAAAGATTGACCTCTTTGACCTGAATGCCTAGCGTCATGTTTGGAGAAAACCAGGCATCGCTCATCACCTGTCCAATACCATCCCTACAGTGAAGCATGGTGGTGGCAGCGTCATGCTTTGGGGATGTTTTTCAGCAACAGGAACTGGGAGACTCGTCAGGATCAAAAGAAAGATGAATGCAGCAATGTACAGAGACATCCTTGATGAAAACCTGCTCCAGAGAGCTCTGGACCTCAGACTGGGGTGACGGTTCATTTTCCAACAGGACCTCCACCCTAAGCACACATCCAAGATAACAAAGGAGTGGCTACAGGACTTGACTTGAGAGTCCAGACTTGAACCCGATTGATCTCTGGAGAGATCTGATAATGGCTGTGCACCAACGCTCCCCATCCAATCGGATGGAGCTTGAGAGGTTCTGCAAAAGAAGAATGGGAGAAACTACCCAAAGATAGGTGTGCTAAGATTGTAGCATTATACTGAAAAAGACATAAAGCTGTAATTTGTGCTAATAGAGCTTCAACAAAGTATTGAGCTGTGAAAAAAAAAGCCGTGAATACTTATGTGCATGTGTTTTTATTTATTTATTTATTTATTTATTTTTTATAAATTTGCAAAGATTTCAAACAAACTTATTTCACATTGTCATTATGGGGTTTTGTTTGTAGATTTTTGAGGATAATATTGATTTTAATCAATTTCTGAATAAGGCTGTAACATAAACTACGGAAAAAGAAAAGTGATGTGAATATTTTGCGGATGCACTGTATATTTTTCCTACTTTAAAAATGTTCCTCCTCTATAAATTGATCACATGGTTTTTTTTTTCACTGATAGAAAGTTAGCCCCTTATATCCTGAGACCATGGGAATTTTGGCTTCTTGATTTCTGGATGGGCAAACAAAGGTTAAATGGTCTTCTTTCAAGATATTAAGTTTCCCCCATTTCATCATTGCAGTATTCCATATTTATATACAAAACCATTGTTTTGTGCAATGGTGTCAATATTGCCGGTAATGAAAATGACCTCCGTGGGTGTCCATGTGTGACAGAATGTTTGTAAGGGTGAGCCAGACTGTTGGATAACTGCAAATGCAGCATGTGGGACACTGCCTGTAATTTGTCTTGACTGCAGCACTTTAATTACACATAATTATAGGGAGCTGGTCCTGGAGACACACGCAGGCTTGCTTCTTTACTTCATTAACTTTGGTGAAAACAGGATGGAATGCATTTCATGTGTAAGCACTGAAAATAAGAAAATCATGTGCATGCTATTGTAGCACATAATAGTGTACGGTCAGGCCCATAAGTGTTTGGGCACTGATGATTTTAGTAATTTTGCTTCTCTGTACAAAAATAATAGATTTGTAATGAAGAAGTCAAGTGATAACAAAAATTGGTTTAAAAAATATTGCATTGGTCATTTAAAAATTGCAGCCTTTACACATTTACACATTTTTAGAAAATTGGAATTAGACAGTTGACTGATAAACTGTTTAACGACCATATGTGGACTGTTATTGCCTTATTGCTAATAATTAAAAGGCTAAAAGTAACTGGGAATTTTGAATTTATCTTTCTAACTCTTCAGGAGAGCTCCCACTATGGAGTACGGGGTGAAAGTGTCCCCGCGAAAGTGTGCAGCACCAGAACATAACTCTCCCATACCAGCAGGTGGCAGTAGAATCCAAACAGGGAAGTTGAAAGAGCTAGGAATTCAATATATCAATATAAAATCAATATAAATACATTTATATTGTATGTATCTACATAAGTGCTTTACTCTGTCGTTGTTCGCTTTCGTCAGTTCTGTTTTTCTTCTTGTGTGGCCATTCGCTAGGCTGAATAGCTAATCAGAGTTCTCTTCCTGATTCGTCATGCAGAATCAGGCGAAAAACAGCTGATGTCATCCGTCTAGAGTCAACAGTGCGGAACACACTGAAGAAACTAAAGCTAACCGATGCTAAAAAAAACACCCAACATTGCTTGTTGGCCGACTGTTGGCTTGACGTGTCTAGTAAAAACTACAATCAAGGGTCTGCACTGGGCAAAGCAAACTAATTGGTTCCAACAACTAGAATGATGTCGAAAAGAAGGCCTGCAAAAGTACTGATCCTCACAAAAACTGCTCTTTTTTTTAAAAAGATATGTTTATTATGAATATACAGGTGTGGAATATATGCATCAAAACATTCCTTTTTTATACCCACAAAACTGCTCTTAGACAAATTCCAGCACTGGACCAACCAAGTAGTGTACAAATGCTACTGTGTGCAACATGATGCAGAGAACCACCATTTTAAGGTGTATACCTTCCTAGTAAAAGGGTCTCCACAACATCTGTCAAGAGACCTGAGACCATAGAAAAGCTGATTGCTCATGGCCCAACAAAGCTCCTTTATTAGCTTATTATGGGGTTCTAAAAAAGCTACCTTTGAGGAGGATGCATGCTATGACCTGATGGGAAAAACACTTATCCAATTTACTTTGTACCACTGTTTGGGTTTCTCAATGGCAATGGCAAATACATGCCACTGACTGCCAAGTTTATTTTGTGCTGTGTGCTTGGGTATACTGCTCAATGTCTGTAATCAGATGCAGCCTATTTCAATTATGCAAATCAAAAGAAATCACAACCCAAGCTTCTGGGTCAGGAATTAAATCACAGTGTGCAACCATCTCCATTTGCATGTGGTTGAAATGGTGAGCGAAAAAGTGAGCGAAGAAGTGAGCGAAAGGGGAAAACACTCATCTCTACACATTGTACTGACTTCTCAAGCTCAACCAAAATCTAAATCCATGCTTTGCCTCAGCAGATGCTGAAATGGGACAATGGGAAGTCGCTTTGCTTCTTTCCCTTAAAAAAAAAAAAAAAAAAAAGCTAAGCTAAGCATTCTCATTCTGAGGTACTCACAGTGCAGGGAGTCAAAACTGCTCTTAAGTGCTGACTGTATGTGCTGCACTTTGAAACACCTCACACAAATCATGAGTGTCCTCGTCCATAATGTAACGAAGACACAGATATTTTTCAGCCTTTCTGAATGCCATGCATCCGAAAAAAAAAAAGTTTTATTTTGTACATTTTTTAATGCAACCTTTTTGCTAAACCCCTTAAATGAAAGCCAAAGCAATCAATCCTTTCATCATTCATTCATCTTCAGTAAACACTTTTTATGGTCAAATATTTTGTCATTTTATAATAATGTGTCATTTTATTCTTCATTTTTCAATGAAATAAAATAAATAAATGCAGCAACTTATGTACTGCATTTTTGTCTCATTAAATACTAACTTAATGTCAAAACACTGACAGCCCCTGTCACCACTGAGTCTCCTCAACATTACTCATCTGACTGCTTGAATCTCTGCACTACTGATCAACCTCACATTCACAATCACACAATCCTTAAGTAACCCAAATAAATACTGCAAATAATGTGAAATGTATTGGTCTTAAGTACAATTCAGCCTCAAGATATGTGTGACTACTGTGTTCAGTTTCACTTAGTAACCATAAAAAAGGATTTGGGCTGCAATTAATACAAGTATAACTATACAACAATTACACTCCATTGACTATAATTGTCATGAACATTTTTGATTTGATGACCTTAACAATGATGGAACTACAGTATAATGAATGGATTGTCATAGTCTCCCAGATGAGGATGGGTTCCCTTTTGAGTCTGGTTCCTCTCAAGGTTTCTTTACTCATTTTCCCAATCACTGTCACCACTGGCATGCTCAGTAGGTATATAATTATAGGGGCTACTTTATAAATTTGACATTTATTCAATTCAATTAATTTTTATTTGTAAAGCACTTTTAACAATGGACATTGTCTCAAAGCAGATTTACAGAGATAATGCGGTAATAAATGTTGTATAAAAGAGTGTACAAGTTTAGTGCCTATCATTTTGTTCCATTTCATTGTAACTGTATCCCTATGAGTGAGCCAATGACATCTGTGGCAAGGAAAAACTTCCTGAGGTGGCATGAGAAAGAAATCTTGATAGGAACCAGACTACAAAGGTAAACCATCCTCATCTGGGTCGCACTGAATGTCTATTCATTACAGTTACATCATTGTTGAGGTGTGCTGTTCAATGATAGGCGCTTAAATACAAAACTGTTTATGCAACCTGTGGTCCTGAGCCATTGTAGCAGACTGTTGATATTACAGTTCGAATCCATCCTCGAACTTCTTGAGTTTTTCAGTATCTTTGTGAATCTATAGCCTTTTGATGTGGAATAATCAGAGGTGGGCATCAGGATGAATTTGGGCAGATCCGAAGAGAACTGAACTGAAATGCACTTATATAGGTAGACACATATATGGCTTTACAGCATCTTGCATCTGCTTCTAAGCTTTTTGTCATCAATGGAATTGAATTGAATAGACCAATATTAACTCTTTCTTGTTCACTAGTATTTCCACAAGGCTTAAACATTTATGAATTAGAAAATGTTGGAAATGCAAAGTTACTCATTCTGTACTTAATTTTTTCAATTTTCTGACCAATTATATTTGTTAAGCCTATTTTAAGCTTCATATTTCTGCCTTTTAAAAGTGATGTTACTCAGCTTTGTCTATATTGTTCCATGTGGCCTTGGTTAGAACTTTGTTCCCATACTTACTAAAATTCCCTTAACCCATATTAAAGCCTTGATCGCATAACCTGTCCATGGTGCTAGAAAACACTAACATCAGCTAGAGAACACTGATACTTCTGCCCCTTACAACAAGGCTCCAGATCTGTTTCTTACCATCCAGGACACACAAGATAAACTCTTCAACCATTTCCAATATCATTCTCCCACTTCTGCAAAGACCAGACACAGAAATCCATCAACTGAAGCATAGCCGAAAAAAAAGTATCATGGGAAGTAGGCAAGATTTTCTTACATCCCTATATTTCTAGTCACAAGATAAACTGCTTGATAACATCAAAATTATTGATCTAATCTCCCTGCCCACCCGGAAGCATAAACATAGGCCACAGTGATATAGTCTATTCTTGCATCAACAATGCAACAATTTTGATGATTATCCAAGAGGACAAGCAATATACAGCTCCAGATCTTTAGCTGAGCATGTACTCTAGTTTTGCATGCTTCCAAACAGTGTGTGGAACCGATTAGCACACTTCTCATGACTCTTATGATATTGAGACAGCCACACTTAATTACACACTCCAGATACAGTCCCACTTCTCCTCCAGAAGAAGAGCAGTTCCCTGAACCCATATACACAGCATGAACTACACTACTGACCAAGCATTAGCAGCACAAAGAGAGCTGTTTGTGCTTTTCCGTGTGAAATTTCCCCAGGGATTTTCCTTCATGTGAAAATGGGAAAACATTTCTCTTACTCCTTCTATACTTACGTCCTGCATCGCAACCTGCTGCCACTCCCTAAAGAAAGAAAAGAAAGGTGATTTATACTCATCACATGTACAGTGAAATTCTTTGCATATCCCAGCATGTTAGGAAGCTGGAGTCAGACATGATACAGCACCCCTGGAGCACTGAAGGTTCCCCAAGAGCGTCAGATTGGCAATACTGAGGCTTGAACCCCAAAACTTCCAATCAACAACCCAGAGATTTAATCACTGAGCTAAAGCAGACTGCATCCACTTTGCTTTACCTGTACACTTCCAGGACACTGAAGCAGGCAATTAAAGTTGAGGTTTACCCCTCTCACCCTGGATACAAATATTTGAAGTCACTGCCCTCAGGCAGGAGGCTGTAGTCTTCTTCTTTCGGCTTCTCATATTATGGGTCACCACAGCGGATCATCCTTCTCCATACCCCTCTCTTCTCTAAATCTGCCTCTTTCAACCCAACTACCTACATGTCTTCCCTCACCACATCCATAAACCATCTCCTTGGCCTTTCTTCCTTCCTGATGGCTCCATCCTCAGCATTCTCCTACCGATATACCCCATGTCCCTCCTCTGCACATGTCCAACCTATCTCAATCTCATCTCCTTTACCTTGTCTCCAAAACGTCCTACATGCGCTGTCTCTCTAATAAACTCATTTCTAATCCTGTCCATTCTCGTCAATCCAAATGAAAACCGTTACATCTTCAGCTCTGCTACCTCCAGCTCCACCTCCTGTCTTTTACTCAATGCCACTGTCTCTAAACCATACAACATCGCAGGTCTCACCACAGTCCTATAAACTTTCTCTTTCACTCTCACAGATACTCTTCTATCACAAATCACTCCTGCCACTCTTCTCCACCCACTCCACCCTGCCTGCACTCTTTTCTTCACTTCTCTAACACACTCACCATTACAGTCTATCAGGACAAAATCATCATGCCACAAAGACAGTTGCTGACCTCATCAACAATACCAAGGACCCACCAACATCTCTTATCTGTCCCCATAAGCATTAACATTACATGAATGCAAACTCCACATTATTTATTATGTATTACATTATTTAAAAACGTTATGAATATTTCCTCTATTTTTCCTCAGTTTTACTGAATCTAAATGTACTGAGACCAGTGGTGGATAAAGTACTCAAAATATGTAAAGTAGAGATACACTAAAAATAATATATGACTCCAGTAAAAGTAAAAGTGTCCCATTAAACTTTCACTTGAGTAAAAGTACAAATGTATTTGCCATAAAATGTACTTAAATATCCAAAGTACTATGATTTATTATGACTTTAATGTTCCTATTATTATTTTTATCACAAGACTCTTTACTTAGTCAACTCAGTCTATGTAAAAAGACTCTAATGTGACTCTCAGCACACTGATCTATTAATAGATTGATATTAATGAGTCGAACACTGAACTATATCTATTTTAATGAACATGAGCCCAAAAACTTATTTTCAACTACTTAAAGAAAAATGGTGCAAATCAAGCCATAAGAATTGTGGCAAGTTTGAGTCAGGAGTTTCTTCCATCATTTATTCCTCTCTAAATGTTATGCTTGCTGTTGAATGGATGCTGAACTGTATGTTGGTGATAAGTAGATACCACCATGCGCCAATCAAGACAAATTAAAAACAGCGTGTGCTCAACCCTGATTGGTGTCCCTGCGTGTTTGACAAGTTAAGTTTTTATCCACCCATTATTAAAAAGGAATGACTGATTTCACAAAATGTAGTTAAGAAAAAGGAAGATATTTGACTTTGAAATGTAGTGAAGTTAAATTAGTCTACTCAAATGCACCTGCTCCCATTAGGGGTCACCACAGCAGATCATCCGTCTCCATACCCCCAGTCCTCTACATCTGCCTCTTTCAAACCAACTACCTGCATTTCTTCCTTTACCACATCCATAAACCTCCTCCTTGGTGGCTCCATCCTCAGCATTATATACCCCATGTCCCTCCTCTGCACATGTCCAAACCATCTCAATCGGGCCTCCCTCACTTTGTCTCCAAAACGTCCTACATGCTCTGTCTCTATAATAAACTCATTTCTAATCCTGTCCATTCTCGTCAATCCAAATGAAAACCGTTACATCTTCAGCTCTGCTACCTCCAGCTCCCCCTCCTGTCTTTTAGACAATGCCACTGTCTCTAAACCATACAACATCGCAGGTCTCACCACAGTCCTATAAACTTTCTTTCACTCTTGCAGATACTCTTCTATCACAAATCACTACTGATATTACTTTTCTCCACCCACTCCACCCTGCCTGCACTCTACTCTAACACTTCTAACTTCTCTAACACACTCTCCATTACTTTGCACTGTTGATCCCAGGTACCTAAACTTGTCCACCTTCACCACCTCTTCTCCCTGCAACCGCACCACTCCACTGCTCTCCCTCTCATTCACACACATGTACTCTGTCTTACTCCTACTGACTTTCATTCCCCTTCTCTCCAGCGCATACCTCCACCTCTCCAGGCTCTTCTCAACCTGCTCCCTACTCTCACCACAAATCACAATATCATACATCATAGTCTATATAGACTGACTTTGTCCGTCAACCTATCACCACAGCAAACAGGAAATGGCTCAGAGCTGATCCTTGATGCAGTCCCACCTCCACCTTGAAACAGTCTGTCATTGCTACTGCACACTTCACTGCTGTCACACTGTCCTCATACATGTCCTTTACCACCCTCACATACTCTGACACATCAGAGGGGAAATCCCAGATCGAATATCAGTGACCTTATTTATAAAAAAATTCTGAAAACTTTCCACAGGCCACAGGTGTTGGATCAGGAAATTTTGTAGAAATGGGAATAATACTTTAGGTTTGTGACACTGTTTAGCAATTGATTCTGAAAAAATTCAGCTCTGGCAGCTATATGGTATGCTGATATGTGAGCATGTAATCTCTCAGCATGAGCCAGAGAAGAGCTTTAATCTTGTCATTAAGCCAAGGTTGAACTCTAGGTTTAAGTTTCCTGACTCTAAAAGGAGTTATAAATTCAAGGATGTCACCACAAACGGTAAAACTGGGACACTAATCTATCTGTCCCAACACCTTTAATCAACATTAGACATTGTAAACTTTAGAAATTCGCTTTACTGTATCTGATATAATCGAACGAACCTAACACCCAAATGGCATATTATTAGTTTACAAGTTCGTAAGGGCAGATTAAAAAAATAATAAACTTGCGATCAGGAAAAAAAATGTATCTATCATGTCAATACTACATACAGAAAGTCCAAAAGTAAAAATCAAGTCAAATTTGTGACCGTTCAATAAGGTGAAATTCTTTAACCAAAGACTTACTTGGACAACACACAAGAATATTCCATAAAAATGATGGAACTGTAATAAATGGATTCGGTGTCACCCAGATGAGGATGAAAATAAAAATATCTTGAATTTAATATTAAAATAATCCAAAATCAGCAACAGTCAATTTGGTCATCTCTTATCATCATGGAAGTAAAGAAAAGTAGTAAATTCCCATATAAAACGTATTTTATTGAGAGGTGGTAAATAAATAAGAGCACAAATAACTGAACAACATATACCAACCTTAAGCATATACACTTAAAACCTAGTAAAACTTTCCATAGTTGTAGAACAGCATTAAAAATTATTTGTATCATTTATTTATTTAAGAGTGGCAACACCTTCACCCATTCCAGTAGCTCTAGGGTTACTTTTACAGTTACAGTCCTTGGGTAAATGTGGGAAGAAAGTCCTTTGAGATGTGGTTGCTCATTGGTTGAGGTTCTGGATTACTGATCAGAAGCTCGGGGGTTCAAGCTCCGTTATTGCCAAGCTGCCACTCTTGGGCCCCTTGAGCAAGGCCCTCAAATCTCTGTGCTCAATGGGTTCTGTATCATGGCTGACAGCACAGTAAAATTCAATAAATAAATTTACTGTGCTGTAAAAAGTACATGTGACAAGTATAAAGCATTTTTATTTTCCTTTTCAAGGCTTCAGATAGCATAAACTTAAAGCCAAGTCTTGGTAATAAAAGGATTTAGAGTCCAGCTCATAAAATGAAAACAAGTCTTATTAGCTAGAGATTATAGGTTAATTAAGGCCATCTTCACTTCAGTAGCAACAGTTATGAAGTTCATTGTATGACAGAACATAAAGAGGGCTTGAGGAGACTCTGGCATCGATAATGATAGACAATAAATGAGGGAGATTTATTCCTCTTTTTCTGAAATGTAATTTTGAAGGTACTCCCCTGGTCAAACACGCCTCTTTCAGAGCCACTATCTTTGCTGGAAACAGGAACAAGACTGACCTTCCCTTGTTCAAGAGAGAGCCGAGAGAGGACCCAGCAGTTGAGAGTAACTTTTGAATTTTAATGGCAAAAACTAAACAAAACAATTGCATCTTTTGCAACTTTAACTGTCCACACTAATAAGTTATAGTTTAAAAATGCATATTTTTTCTCTCTTCTGTCCACACATTGGTGGAGTTTTTAGTCAACAAATTTTTAGACATTGTTGACAAAATGAAGCTTGTTAAGTTTTCGGTGTTTCGGTTTGTATTAACAACTTTTGGGAAATGATTGAAAACGATATTGTGAACTTGGATTGTTTTTAGACGAAAAAACTTTTTCAAATTTATCTGGATTAGTGTAGACTTAGCTTCACTGATGTAAACGATACTTGTAAGCTTTGTTCTCAAATCCATGCTTCTTTTACTCAAGAATCTAAACCCAGGATGTATTTGGACTGTAATTAATATCAACAGTGTGCTACAATGGCTTTTAAGCATGAATTTCTAAGCTTAAAAACCTATAATTTTGTTTTTATGCACCTATCACTGAAGAGAACAACTCAACTATTATGGAAATGTAATGAATGGACATTCGCTGCCACCCAGATGAGGATGGGTTCCCCTTTTGAGTCTGGTTCCTCTCAAGATTTCTTTCCTCATGCCATTTTAAAAAGCTGCCACAGTCACCAATACCTCGCTCATTAGGGATAAACTTAAAATGATAAAGAACAAACTTATACATATACAACCACTTTATCTCTGTAAACTGCTTTGAGACAAGGTCCATTGTTAAAAGTGCTCTACAAATAAAAATGTATTACTACAGAATAAAATACAATTTCTTTTTATTGAAATGTTATATTGCATCATCATTGTTGTTTCGAAATAGTGTTTAAAATAGAGCATCATTCTGACCACTTTCCTAATTTGGAAATGAGACTGTATCAGCTTTGAGAAGAACAACCTCAGTATATAGAATTCCATATAGTTCATTATTGTAATCTATTTCAATAATGAAATAGTGAAAAAATATTTCACATATTTCAATACTGACAAAATAATAATATATTAACACTGCAATACCATCCTCTGATACTCCTGATGGCATAATGGAACAATGGTGTATTACTCAGAACCTAATCTCGGCATGCAGTGTGCTAATGAACTCTCCTACTGTGTCTAAGGGCAGTGCTATAGAAAGATGACATATGGCATTTTGGACACTTCTCCCTGGCACAGAGCTTCTGTCAGCTCCACCTGGCACTGTTTTCCTTCCACCATTCTCTGGGGTTGGAAGCAAGACACCCAGCAGGGCAGGAGGTTGAAGCCGCTCTGGCATGCTTGCATTTCCTCATACCAGGTGGATGCACTGTTACATCCAAAACAGTCCCTTACTACAGTCAGACGTGTTTATTTGTGTGTGGTGTGTGGTGAATTCCGGAGACCAATGTCTGTCTGCCTGTAAGTATAAGGCCTTTAGTTTTGTGAGGACATTTGGTAGCAAGCAAATTTTACTGTGATATTCACATCACATTTCTCTCAGTAGAAATTCTGCTTGATTTAATAGATATAACATTAAACTGTTTCAAGAAGGAATGATGACTAATGACCGCTAATGCTTTTAAATATTTACTTCTCTGGTAAAATTTTCAACTGAACCACTGAACTACCTCAGATGATGAAAACACTAGATGTCAAAAGTCTTTCACCATAAGATATTCCTCTATAGTTGGATTGTCAATTTGTCAATTAAAGCTCTTTGTTGAAGTAGTACTTTGATATTTGCCCAAGTGGCCATATATATGAGGAATTCTGCTTATTCTAGAGCAGGGGTTACCAACCTTTTTGAAACTGAGAGCTACTCTTGGGTACCGATTAATGAGAAGGGCTACCAGTTTGATACACACTTCTGAAATAACAAATTTGCTCAATTTATCTTTAATCTATATCTAGTCATCTATATTTTAATATTTTCAATAACACCAATGCAAGTGTGATTTAAAAAAAGAATAGCAAAATAAAAAAATTAGATGCAGCCCACTGGTAAATGGCGCTGTGGTGAGCTATTTTTAGAAAAGGCCCACAGGTGACTCATGTGGTCCTTGCGGGGCAACCTGGTGCCCACGGGCACCATGTTGGTGACCCCTGTTCTAGAGTCTCCTAATGATTAGATAGATAGATAGATAGATAGATAGATAGATAGATAGATAGATAG
>JAAIIK010000156.1:525555-567286 GCA_014706435.1 Silurus glanis
GTGTGTGTGTGTGTGTGTGTGTGTGTGTGTGTGTGTGTGTGTGTGTGCACCACCAGAGTTGCACACTGCCAGCACATATGTTAAACCCTTCAGGCCAGAGATAAGTGGGAGTGAGACTCATATGGTGTTTATAAAATTAAAATCGTTTGGCTGGGATTATAGCAATGCATTTTCCCCGCGTTGTTTACCGATAGATCTGATCATAAACCGACTCTTTTCCCTAAAGCAAAACATGTAGATTGTCTTGGGTATTTTTGTTTTTACTTTTTACTTTGGTCATCTGTCAGCAGGGCAGTTTCGAGCCTTTTTAAAACCCTAGGCGAGATTCCTATTATCCCCCCCACCCACACCCAATGGCTCCACCTTCCCACCACATACAAAATATTTCAACACATTTAATAATCATTGCAAAATTGCCTGAAATAATAATAATAATAATAATAATAATAATAATAATAATAATAATAATAATAATAATAATAATAATCATACTCTCGGTGGGTGGTGATGGGGTGAAGGAGGTGGCAGGGCAGGTGGCTCCTTGTGCCCTAGGCAACCACCTAGTTTGCCTATGCCTAGAAACGATGCAGTCTGTCAGTTTGCACCATCCTGCTTTTCCTTCTCATATAGTACCTCACAGTTGAAAAGGGTCATGGCTAATGTATGCTTCCTCTGAGACATGAGAAGCTGCAAACTATTTACTTTGGATCACATGACATGCAGTGACATGCCATTTCCTGATTCTAAACTCAACGATGGTCTGTTACGGCGCTCTGGAATTGTTGTTATGGCTACAAAATGCACTATGTTCATGTGCTTTGCATCCCATTCCACATCCTCCACAAGTCCACTCCACTCCTCTGGGAAGATTTTGGAGTGTACTTGTTCAATATGGTTGAGGTCAGAATTCTACAGCAGATCTTCCACTCCAAACCATGTAAAGCATATCTTCATGGAGTTGGAATTTTTACACAGTGGTACTGTCATGCTGGAACAGGTTTGTGTCTCCTAGTCCGAGTGAAGGGAAATTGGAATGCTACAGCTTTCTGAAGATGTCCTATACAATCGTGTGCCTCCCACTTTGTGGTAACAGTTTGGGAAAGAACCACATATGGTTGGTGTCCCAATACTTTTGTCAATATAATGCAGATAAAAATGCATCTTTGAAATTGTGTAAGGCCATGTGTGTTTCTTTGGTGTACCTGGACTCCTTGCACCATCATGAACGGTCTCATGAACGGTCATTTAACACAGTGTTGAAAAGAATAGTGAAAATGAGAGCATAAAGCTTTGACATAACAAGCTGGTCAATATATATACTGTATATATATATATGTGTGTGTGTGTGTGTGTGTGTGTGTGTGTTTGTGTGAATCTTTATAACTAAAGCATTCGGATCACTATGCATAGCCAATGATACAATACATTAAAGATACATATGAAGCAGCTACCAATGCGATACGATTTTGTATTTCGTAAAATATGATGCTATGCAATTCAATATGATACAGGTAGTTCGCTTTTATTTCTTTGGTTCAGACAGACAGCAGATCATCAATTTACTGAAATTCCTTCGAACCTTTAAAGCATTTCCATTTCACAAACAGGCTTTTGTAGTACAAAACATAAGAAAAAATATTAAATAAAACCAGATGTTTTTTTTCTGTTCTGTCTCCAGGAAGATGCAGCTCTACCTCTGCCATGTTGATCTTTATTCTATGTGACTCTCAGGACACGCCTCGGTCTCCATAGTGTTGTGATGATTCATATTCACATAGCAGCAGTGGTGCTGAGAGAATGCGCTCGAGAAATCAATCTATATATCAAATATCTGTCATAATTTATAATTTATTGGTCACTTTCTAAATAATATATAATAAATCGTTTTTTACTGAAACAAATATGTTACAAATGATGCATTGCGATACAAATGCCAACTTGTATCTGATGCCCACTTTTTAAATTGATGCCTCACATAGTTAACTTTTATGCCAATGCACCAATACAAATCAGTGAATCTTACCATATATATATATATATATATATATATATATATATATATATGAGTATATCTATGAAGTCCCCTTTTCACCTATTTTTTACAGTGGAGGAGTGAAATAAAGTTCTGTGGAGTACTAACAGAAGAACAGGAGAAAAGAAGATCTGGAGAAAAGATATTAGCAGAATGCCTCACCCCCATAGTCACACATGGAGATTTGATTTGGTTTGATGGTTTGGGGTTGTTTTTGAGCAAGGATGGTTGGAGACTTTATCTGGGTGAAAGGATACCAACATGGCAACCATTCCATACTTCAACACCATGCAATTCTGTCTAATTAGAAATGAATAATACAAAAAAACTATGAGCTGAAGCATACAAGAGTAGTTCAAAAGTAAGTGAAAGCTCAGCTGAAATATTTCAACTGTTAGATGTGTAAACCTGATATTCATGCTAAGGGAGGATATTTCAATGAAAATTAAGTGGACTATCTGGACATTTATAAATTTCTTTGGTCAATGTAAATCATTATACTGTTACATGACCATGTCAGTTGCATAGAAACAAAAGTAACATGCACATGTCTCTCAAAAACTATAAATATCTGGGTGTTTAAAATGTTTTGAGAGGCTCTTTATCTCTGTAAAAAGCCTCATAGTTAACTGATGTTCTCCCTTTAATCAGTCCCACCAATCAGGAAACGCTTTGTCACATCAGATGTGGCAGAGATGAGACAATGGGGAAAGCAGCATGGGTTCATCAGAAAATTTAGCGTTTTAACAGAGATTTCATTACACACAGTAAGACACACAGTAAGAATAGGATCAGCTCGGAAATTGGTATTAGCTGCTTTTGGTTAACTAAATTAAATCGACTAAGGCTGATTGGCTGAAAGAAATCCATTTCATTTAAATACGAATGATCGTAATCTGCTTTCAAGGGAATCATTCCACATAATCACCCAGCTGTGTGTCTGCCATGTTGTGCATGTCCTAGTGCATATGTGTGTGTGTGTCCGTGTCTCAGTTTGTCTGAGTGTACCTGAGTATGTGTGTGTGTCTGAGTGGTTGTGCGTATGTGTGTCCAGTGTGTGTGTGTGTGTGTGTGTGTGTGTGTGTGTTTGTGTATTTGTCTCAAAGTATCTCATTGTGTATGTGTCAGTATGTGTGTATGTGTCTCAAGGTGTCTGTGTGTCTCTGTGTCTAGGTTTGTGTGTGTCTCAGTGTGTGTGTGTGTGTGTGTGTGTGTGTGTGTGTGTTTTTCTGTCATTGTGTCTCAGTGTGTGTGTGTGCTGAAATAAACTCTTTATGCTACAGCTGATTAGCACTCTGGTGTGTAAATGACACTTTAATGGTCCTAGTGCGAGTCGATGGCATGGAGCTTCAGCTCTCCCAGTGAATGCACGTATAGATTTCCAGAGCGCTTCGTGTCCCAGATAACGACCCGATCAATGCAGTCGCGTCAATTAGCTGGCTCGGATCTAACTGTCTATAGCCGTGCCTGTTTCGCTTCTTTGACTAGAGCCAGGGATAGGAGTGTGTTGAGGAATTTAAAAAACGATCTGCATAGTGGTGACGATCTCCCGGTGTGCACTGAACAGAGATTGACTAAAGAAAAAAACATTCTAACGCTTAATCAATTCAATTCAGTTTTATTTGTAGACTGGCTTTAACAATGTACATTGTGGGCCAGTGGCGACTTTGGCGAGGAAAAAACTTCCTAAGATGGCATGCGGAAGAAGCCTTCAGAGGAACCAGACTCAAAAGGGAACCCATCCTCATTTGGCTAATATAAAGAGTGTGATTATAAATCATGAAAACATTACACCAGAGAGTGACAAATACCATGAGAACTGGAGTGTGTGATTATAAATATTTAATGTCCTTTCTACAGTCTTATACAGACAGTTGAAGCTATGAAACCAGGAGCTTTTGAGTAACTAATAAAATAGCTCAACATCTGAGATCATTATATATCCAACACCAACTCTTACATTCCAGAGCCTTTAAATGTTGAATGATGGTGAAAGATCAGATGTACAATATTATGTTTTGAGAAGCGATTGGACTTTGAGGTTGTTTATCCTCAAAGTCCAGTGTCCAAACTTTACATGAAGTGGGATCCAAAGGGCACTGGTACGTCTCTAAATGTTCAGCATCTACTTTTTGAAGGTCCTCAATCTTCATGAGGTGGGACACAACTGGAGCTGGGGTAACCTCAGGATGGGTAGAGAAAGAGATGCAGTGGAGAGGAATTATCAAAGCTGCTGTTTATAATATTAACAAGCACAATATGATACTGTGTTCAATCAGATGTACTGAAGAACAAGGATATGATATGTGATATGTGTAGGTATTTCTAAAAATATATGTCTTTATTCTACGCTTAAACTGGGAGAGTGTGTCTGAGCCCCGAACACTGTCAGAAAGGCTATTCCAAAGTTTAGGAGATAAATGTGAGAATGTTCTTTAGTGGACTTTCCTATTCTAGGAACTACTAGAAGTTTAGAGTTTTGAATCTCAACGAGCGTAACGGATTGTAACGTGTTAGAAGACTGGATAGATACATGGGAGCCAAACCGATTAGGGTTTTGTAAGTAAGTAGCAGTAGTTTGTAGTCGATTAAAAACTTAACAGGTGGCCAGTGTAGGGATGATAGATTGGGGTTATATGGTGATATTTTCTTGACCTTGTGAGAACTCTGACTGCTGCATTCTGGACAAACTGTAGCTTGTTTATTAATGGTGCAGGACAACCACCTAGTAATGCATTACAATTGTCCAGTCTGGAGGTCATGAATGCATGGATGATCTTCTCTGCATCAGATATAGACAACATGTTTTGTTAGCTTAGCAATATTTTTAAGGTGAATGAAGGCTGTTTTTGTGGGTGATATTATTTTTTAAAGACAAGTTGCTGTTTAAAAAAACTCCCAGGTTTTTTACTGTTGAACTAGTAGTTACAGAACATCCGTCTAAATGCAAGTTGAATTGCTGGGGCTTCTGTGTACTGTCTTTTTGGCCATTGAGCAAAATCTCAGTCTTTTCAGAATTTAATAATAGAAAGTTATGCGTTATAGAATATTTTATTTCTTTAATACACTCAGTTAACCGAGCCAATTGAGATGTTTCGTCTGGTTTTGTTGATGCAGCTGGGTATCATCAGCATAACAATGGAAACTAATCCCATGCCTTTTCATGATATTTCCTAAGGAAAGCATGTGTATTGTGAAAAGAATGGTCCTAGATCTGAACCTTGTGGCATCCCATATTTACTTGGATTTAATGCCAACTTAATGTCTGTCCCTGAATGAGCTAGGAAAAAGTTATGATCTTAAGTGTCGAATGCAGCACTAAGATCTAGTAAAACTAGCAGAGAGATGCAGCCTTCGTCCAAAGCTCAAAATCTCGAATGTGCATTCATTACATTTCCATCACTATTGAGGTGTTCAGTGATAGGACGATTAAATTCAGAACTGTTCATGCAAACTGTGGTCCTGAGCCATTGTAGCAGACTGTTGATATTAAATACAGTCCAAATCCATCCTCAGAATTCCTGAGCTGACCTTCATAGATCTTTAGGCTGTTGATTCTCTAATTGAAGAGAACTCCATCCAGAGTAGGGCGTCGGGATGAATCAGGCATATCTGAAGAGAGGAAAGGGACAGGAAAACTGGTCACTAGTATCTCAGGAGCATGTTTAACTCAACAGAGAGGGAGAGAGAGAGAGAGAGAGAGAGAGAGAGAGAGAGAGAGAGAGAAATAAAAATTGTTAAGCATTCTCATTGTTTCGTAAATGTTTAAAGACACTGTATGCTGTGTTTAGGGTGCAATTTGGGCTAGAAAGCTTATGGCTAAAAAGTGTGGATTAGAGCAGATGATTTTTTATTAAAGAAGAATAAATATCAGTCTGTGATCAGCTAAGGGACCAGCAGCAGCCGTTAGAACTAAGTCAATGATAGTATTGATATGAGAGATGAAATGACACAGACACTCCATCAGAACAAGGAGTTGGTGCAGCAATCAAGAGATCATTCATTCTGATATAATGACTGGTTCTTTCATACTCAAGAGTCATCTGACAACAAAAGAGAAACAGAAAAGCGACTTATTACCACCCAGATCGGTGCTGACAAAACTTTTTCAGGAGACAGAGGACTCGTTTTATGGGTTTGTCCAAATCATTGCAAAGATCGATCCATCTTCATCCAATGATGAAGTATTGCTGTACATTCAAGACCCATAGCGGAGGTGGCAGCTTTGCGGTTTGGAAAGTTTAAGAAATTGGATTTTGAATCTGACGGTCATGAGCTCAAATCCCAGCCACACTAAGATGCCACTCCTGGGCCCTTGAGTAAGGTCCTTAACACCAATTAGATACATTTAAGTTGCTCTTCAAAAGGGCTTCCTCGAAATGCTAGACATGTAAATGTATATCCTATACTTATTGAAGGACATAAGGTTCTCAATAAAATGGTGAAAAATAACCATATGATATGACTAACGATGTGGACAGGTCTCAAAATTATCAAACCTCAATCACAAAATGGTTGATTCTCAATATATCACAATGTAAAATGTACACTCTTCTGGGATGTTCCCAGTCTGCAGTGGTCAGTATCTAGAAAAAGTGCACCCCAGGCCTCCTCACTTTACCTACATCAGAACCTGATGTAGATGAGGTACTACTAACACCCTTGTGGTTAAATGAACATAAATCTCCACAAAATTTTGTAGACGATCATCTTAAAAGAGTGGAGAATATTACGATGGGAAATTTGGAAAAAAATGTGGAATGGGACGCTCAGGTGTTCATAAAATATTAACAGATTTAATTGTAAACCCTTTACAAGAAATATACAGGTATGTGTGCTGTTCAGGATGATGTTCCTTAAAATCCAATAAATTCTAACAAATGCTTCTAATCACAGAATGCAAATGAGCTGCGTTCAGAATGCTATGAGGGACCAACACATCTGTGTTTACAAAACCACGGGAGATATTCAAGATGTTAAAAAACCCTGCAGAGATTCAGGACTTGGTGTCCTCTTAGCTCATTATGGACATGGCTGCTACTTTAACAATCAACTGATCTTGATCCCAGGGATGTACTTTTGGGGTTAAGTTAAAAAAAAAAAAAGCACTGTGCACTACCATCATTAAAACATCAATTGGGTGAAAACTGTTTGGGGAAAAATACCTTGAAATTCCCAAGCTCCTTTTATTGTAGAATCTATACTAAGTGTCCCCTGAAGCTGTTCTGGCAGCTCACAGTGGCTCCAAACCTTTAGTACACACTTTATGTTGGTTGTAATTTGCCACCGGTGTGTAATTGGAAACCGGTGATTTGAATGAATCGACTATGTTAAATAGACCGGAGAGGTGGAGTTTTGGACGTCCCTGCAAGAAATAGCAAAAGACTGGGTCGTGACGGATAAGAAAAGACTCTCAAGAAATTGTTTCGAGAATGAATAAGGGTATTAGTGTAGCAGTGAGTCGCAGAAGTAGTGGGGGAAATACAGATGCATTATTTTGGTGTTCAGAGTGAGAAAAGATAAGAGTGAGGATCAGAATGAACGAAAGAATCCGAAAATTTAACTGCAGCAAAATGAATAATTGGGATTCGAGTTTAAAAGTTCAAAATAGTTTTGGTGAAATTATAATATGTCTGGAGTATAAGCATTCAATATGTGAGCAGCTCTGTCAGATTTTGGACATGGGCTTTGCTTTGCTGTCATTAAAAACGTATACTGCTCTTGCATCTATCCTCATGTTCGGAAAGTTATGAAGCACTTTAGTTCATCCTGTAAGCTTTCTTGTCTTTCTTTCTTTTTTTTTTTTTCATTTTCTTTGAAACAGAGATACCTGGAAACCACTAATTCAACCTATAAACTGAATTTTTCTGTGCTGCTGGAGTGTTAATCCACCTTTACATAGACATGTACATGTTGTGTACAATTAAAGCTTTTTTTTGAAAGGGGGAACCATGTCCCAATAGCGTATTTTCAGTCTCATTTTAATGTATAATCTAACAAATATGTCATCAGATCTCACTCCTGTGCATTCCTATTGACGGAAGTAGGAAACCTGATCTTCATTTTGTGGACAGTTTTCAATGTGTTGCACTGTGAAAAAGTTGTTTCTTGTGTGGCATTTTTAATTAAATTATAAGTGCTTTTATGTAACGTGACTGCACATATGGCTGGTTACTGTAGGTTGTTTTTAGGAAAATATTTGCATTTACATTTACAGCATTTAGTAGACCCCCTTATCCAGAGTGACATACAAAAGTGCTTTAGAGTCTTTATCATTTATTTTTATTTATTTTATTTCACATAAACAGGGAAAATAAGTGCTAGTTCTAGTGCTAGTAAGTTTTTTTAGAAGAGGTAGGTCTTCATATATTTAATATACAATGTAAAGTTGAATTTAATATCTGAATAATCTCAGGCAAATGGTCTGCACATATATCTGCACAAATATTCTACACAATTAATTTTTTAATGTATTTTTTCAAATGTATGTGTATGTGTCCAATTGCCATAATAATAAATTAAATTAAATAAAATCTATCTATCTATCCATCCATCCATCCATCCATCCATCCATCCATCCATCCATCCATCCATCTATACATCCATCCTTCCTAGGGTAAAAGAAACTCGTTTTACTGAACCCCCCTATGTTGAATCAAATAAAACAAGATATGATTCTTCATATAATGCATTATGGGGAAAAACAAAATGCTTTTGCCAGGGACAGGTTTCCTTCTCAGGGGTACACATTCTTCTTAAACAACTCTCTTTGGCTTTAGTAACTATTAATGTCCTATCCTGATGCCATTGGATTCTTTTCAGAGAGATGCACAATATGGTTAAAATGATGGCTCTCACATCAAATTAGTTCGCAATGTACAGAAAACGTCCTGATTAATGTTGTTGCTAATGAATGAATGCAAGTTGACAGTCTCCTGTCAGAAAGCATTGTAGATGACTTCCTCTGGAGCAGGCTTTCCAGCAATATCCAGAAGACCTCATTTAATAACAGATGTTCTTATTTCGAAAGACAACTTTACAAAATATGTTTGATCTCCAAGATCAGAAGTTACCACAGTAGCCTCTGGACTATAATGAGTATATTTTGGTGCATGGGCACATGGAAAGACTAGAATCTTTGCCACTGTGGGCCCAAGCGGTTCTGGAGTGCACAGTTAAGCCGAGACTTGAGGCGCTTAACATCTGGGCCAACATGCTAAAGCGAATTCGAGTTAAACATGCTCCTGAGGCTCCAGTGACCACTGTTCCTGCCCCTCTCCCCTCCGTGGATCTCCCCACTTCGTCCAGGCCTGCCTCTGGATAGTGTTCTCTTCGACTGGAGGCCACTCTGTGCAGCTGGGGACGGTTTCTCATCAACGCCTTGGGTGGTTCCATGAAATTCCGGAGTAAGAACAGGAGCTTTGAGGATGGATTGGACTGTAGTTGATGTCAACAGTCTCCTACACTGACTCAGGAATACAGTTCGCTTCTGATCATCATCACTGCACCCCGCAACATCGTATATCTGCTACAAATGGACATTCGGTGTAACCCAGATGAGGATGGGTTCCCTCTTGAGTCTGGTTCCTCTCAAGGTTTCTTCCTTATGCCGTCTCGGGGAGTTTTTCCTTGCCACAGTCGCCACCGGCTCGCTCATCAGGGACAAACTTACTCATAAAGAACATATTCATTTTTAATCACCACATTATCTGTGTAAAGCTGCTTTGAGACAATGTTCATTGTTAAAAGCGCTATACAAATAATTGAATTGAAAAATTGAATTGAATTGAATTAAAACAAATACAAAGTAAAAAGGACAGACATTGTATTTTTAAATACATTTTTGGTTGTGCTTTGAATGCTGCCTATTACAATTACATTTATGGCATTTGGCAGAAGCCGTTATCCAGAACAACTTCTAGTTATCTCAGTAATACAGCTGAGCAATTAAGGGTTAAGGACCTTGCTCAAGGGCCCAGTGGTGGCAGCTTGGTGGTGCTGGGATTTGAACCAATGATCCTCTGACCAGCACTGAGCTTATCCACTGAGCTACCACTATAATTAATAATAAGTCTCCAATCATTCAAGGCAACCTGTATATAATCCAATGGCGACTTCAACAGTCAATTTTTTTACTTAATGGTAGATTTCAAAAATCAGAGAAATACTACTTCTTAAGTAATGATGATCTTTTGTGGTTCCTTCTGTAGTGTAAAATGAAACATCTGACGGCTCTGCCTAATGAAATGCAATAAAATTTTCTGGGGCTTACATTAGGAGTAAAAACGATAGCATACACAGTCAATTTAATGGTGTGTGCCAATGTACTGGTGAAAGAAATGAAGCCCTGAACTAAAAAAGAGGAAGGTTTTATAGGTAGCATAATATGTATTGTGGACATATATCAAAGTATATTTGCATTGAGTGTAAAATTTTTTATTACAAAGCACAGAATTCTGCTTATAGTCCATTTTTAAGAAATACAATGAGTTGTTTTCTATTACTTAAAATGTTTCTTTTTTTTTTCTTGCATGTTTTTCCACTTGAACTTTGTGGAAAATTTCAATAAAATCTTTCATGGTTTCAGTAAATAGAAATCTGTTTTTCATGGTTAGATCAGAACAATTTTTACAAGGGGGTGTAAACTTTTAAATCACTCTATAATCCTGTGAGATTTTATACTCAAAAGGTATAACCTGAGCAATTGATAAGATGGCAGCCATTTTTTCTCTTTTGGAGGTCCATGAGCATTCATTGAGAGGTCACGAGACAGCGTGCAAGGCTTACACTCCATACCTACATAAACTAGGTGAAGAAGTAAGATTTCAGAGATTTAAAGTGCCACTGCATGGCCCATCTGATAACTTATGCCTTATGGACTGTTTAGATCACCTGTTTTAAACCTACAGCAGAGTGTTTCAGAAAAGGAGGAAACATATTTCACTATAACAGGTTGCTTCTTTAAATAAGTTTCAGCTCCTGCCTGAAAGTGAGGTGCCACTAGTCTCTCCTGGGCCAGATTAGATTTCTGAACCTAGCTGTCTGACAGGGATCAGGTGTCTGACCCTACATGTAACTCAAGTAGACTGTTTTTATGAATGTTCTCAGCACAGGAATCATTACATGACCTGTGAGTTAAAAGCGGAGAAGAAGGATTAAAGATATTCATTTATTTTGCCTGTTTAGATATATGCTTCTAGCCGTCTCTATGAAAAGCTCCAGCACACTGTTCAGTGTGTAGACTTTTTATATTTTTCCTATAATTTCAAGCTTTGTGATTTGCTTTTGGGACAGGGGTGATTCTAGGATTTTTTAATGGGGTGGCACAGGAGGACCAAGAACCAGTCAGGGGGGGCCCATAGGAAAAGTCATGTGCCCCAACACAAGTGAGATGACATAAAACTGGCACTGCACAAGTGCCTGAACAACGCAGCTCTCTTTTAAAAACCATTGAACACATGATGATTGTTCTCAACTGCACTATACTGCATCTACCCGTCTTTGACATGGTTTCCACCATATAGAACAACAGAGAAAAGATGATGATGATCAGGTGATCAGGAATGTCTCTGTTCTCAGTCATGTCCACATCACTGACTCCCTCTGTCTCATCCACATTAACCCCATACCTTGTTGCCTTCTGCTGGGCTCATTATTAGCTTCGTAAACTAGCCCACATCTCTGGTGTGTGATAACCATGGAACCACAATAACCAGTGGTACATTAAAAAACGGTGCGCAATGAGAATAAAAAATATTGACATTTCACCAAATAGATTGAAACTATAGTAACAAGTCTGATTTAAAAAAAAAGTGAGAAGTACAAAGTACAGATATTTGTGTAAAAATTTAATAAGTAAAAGTAAAAAGTTGTCAGAGAAATAAATAGTGAAGTGAAATACTGAAACTAGGAAAATCTACTTAAGTACAGTATTTGTACTTGTGTGTGTGTGTGTGTGTTTGTGTATATACACTGTATATATTGTTTTAGGTTCTAATTTGATTTGTATTTTAGGCAATAAAACCTCATAAACCAACTAGTTTTGGCTTTTCACTAACATGTGTCTTGGTGTCAAAGACTAGTGCATTTTTGAGCCTAAGTTCAATACAAGTCAAATACTCAAGTGCTGTTTAAATCCGATACTGTAGAACTTTTCCTCAAGTCACATTGCAATTATCGACTTTTTACTTGCAATGAAATAAGGTTTGCACTATCCATTCTTTTACTCAAGTATGAATGTCTGGTACTCTTTACACCTCTGAGATGAGTCTGATGAGTGATGGATATGATTATATCCATAATCATAATTTTTTATAGTGCTTTTTACAATGGACATTGTCCCAAAGCAGCTTTATAGAATTAAATAGATTGTGACTATTCACAAAGTTTTTACGAGTGATAAATTTAGCCCGAATGTGCAAGTGGCAGTGGCAAGGACAAACTCCCCGAGATGTTATGACAAAGAAATCTTGAGTGGAAATCTAGTGCACGGTTAATTCAGTTCCAATTAGCCACAGTGCAGACATTGCAGCGTATTGAAGTATGAAATGGTTGCGATGTTGGTTCAGTATTTTTTTCCACCCAGAATGTCTCCAACCTTTCCTGCACCAAAACAAACTCAAACCATTACATTTCCACCACCATGTTTAACTTTGGGGGTGAGGAAGTCTGTCTTCTGTTAGAGGCAAAAAGTTTCAAATTAAATTTGGATTTAGACCTCTCATCCAATCATTCACTGTCCAATTTTTGTGTTTTTGCCATTTACCTAGATTGTTGCATATATATATATAACAGGTATATATAAACATACCTGTGTCTCAAAAATCATTACCAGTAGGTAGAATGGATGAGATAAATTGCCCCCTAGTGTCTGTATGTATATGCATTCCCCTAATGATGGTCATCAAGGTCATTCTCCTGTCTTACCCCCACGATTGACTTTGTATGTTCCACCATTCTGACCCAGAAAAGAGTTTGTTACAACACAATTGTCTTTTCAGAGATTTTTTTGGTAGAAAAAACAATTCCTGAGGGGACATAAATTTAAATATAAGTAAAGAAAGAAAAAATACCACTATAAGCTCCTGAGCTGTCAAGTTTACAGACGACTCCATCTGTAATTTCTGTTTTTATCCTACATCCTAGCTGGCACATCACGTCATCTGACGTGTGTTATAGGATTGTTTTACACAACCTGGCTGACTAAATGTAACAAGTTCCGAAGGATAAAGCACAACACACCCCCGTACTGAGGCATTTAATGACGTGCTAAAGCAAAAGGGGTGCTAACATTTGACCATAAATCATTTCCAATTATATCCTACTGTGCTAATTAAACGGTCTACATCAATATGCATTGTTAGCTCGTTCATCTGCTATAGTGGCGTGCGTATCCGGAGCTGAGCTCATCGGTAATTATTGGACACAAACGCACAGAGGATGAGATTGTACATAGTCTGTTGTTCTTGATATCGAATTTAACACTGTAGAATGCTGTTTTATCCTGGTAAAAAAAAAAAAAAAGTTGATTATTTATTTCATAGACAATTCATCTCGTCACAATTACAGTTTTTCTCAGTTACTTTGGAGCATTTTCCTTATATTTTCCTAATATTTGCAAACCAGTTATTGCGTTTCTCAAAACAATTTGTACAAACAGCACAAGACATTGAATTTCTCTTAAAAGAAAGTATGTGTCAATAAACAAATCAGTGCCATCCAAATGACAAGTCCTTTTGTCATTGTTAACAAAGAAGATCGTCAAAATGTTTAGTCATGTTATCAGTATGACGGTGAACAGTTTCAGTATTTCTGATGTAAACTGGGGTTTGGGTTACAGTGATTGAAAATGCACACGACTGAATTTCTTCTGCATGACATCTACGAATTTCAGCGCAAATGTACACATTACTGTATGTGGGATATTGATTGCAAGAAATCAGACATCACTCACACTTTTCTGTACTGTACTAGTGTTTGTTCGGTCTGATCTGAGAAACTCTCCAAAGCAACTGAGGAAAACTGTAATTGTAATGAAATGAAATTGCCTGGCTGTGTAAATGAATCAATCCTATGCCTGTGAAATTAAGTTTAGCACATGTAAATGTTGTTCTATTAGCTCACGGGATCCCGATTTTGTCCGCACATTGTCTTGTGTTATTGATTAACTGATTTCTTGGTTGATTAATTTCGTAGTCCGTATTTAAACAATCCAACCAATAAATGCAACGGACAAAATGACAAATGAACTAATTAGGCTTTAGCAGTGTGAGCGTTTCTTCTTGATTTCTCAGCTGTTTCAATTCAGCCAGTGGCCAAAAAAATGCTGGAGTCTGAATCAGATCTTAATAACAAACTGATAGATATTTCTAGAGTGAAATAATGAGAAATAAGAGCTTTAACTGTAGTGTATTCAGCTTGTCTAAGACTGTGTTTTCAATAGGGGTTTGGAAAGACCTTGGGCTCCACTTATTTTATACATTATTAAATGTTTTAGCTTTTTTTTTTCTGCGAATAGCTCTTACAGGAACCCAGGTCAAGGCAGTAATTTTTTAAAAAGGTTGAACAGACATCTTTGCATTGTTCCTGACATGGCTCAACTGCATTCACTGACACCCACAAAGGTTTATCAAATAAAATGTATGAAAGGTATATAAAAGATAAACAGGGCTGCGAACACAAAACGAGCGAAGAGGTAAAGGCACAAAGGAGGAATTGGGAGTGATTTTGACATTACATGAAAAAAAGAACGTGGCTAAAATTAGCTAAGGATAAAATTTGGGACAAATTAAAGCAAATTTGATCTAAATGAAGTAAGTTGAAAAGACAATGATTCTGAACCTTTTAGTCAATAAAAACTTAAAACCTTTTTTTTCTGCTCTAGATAAGCCGTGACTGCTTTTACTTTCTATCACAGCTGGATTATGGTGGATATTCACAAGACAATATGACTTCTACATTTCCTCAACCGCCTGAATAGAAACGGATTTGTGGATTTTTTTTTTTTTGTGATCCTGTTCCCTTCTTCTTTCTGGTCCTGCCTGATTTATCCTGATGCCCCACGTCTGTATGGAGAACTCTTCCAATGGTGGTTCCATGAAATTCCGGATTAAGAACGGGAGCTGTGTAGATGGATTTGGACTGTAGTTAATGTCAACAGTCTGCTACACTGACTCAGGACTACAGTTTGCTTCTGATCACCACCACTGCACCCCGCAACATCGTTTATCTGTAATAAATGGACACTCGGTGCAACCCAGATGAGGATGGGTTCCCTCTTGAGTCTGGTTCCTCTCAAGTTTCTCTTGGGGAGTGTTTCCTTGCCAGTGGGCTTAAGACAGATCCCTGCGGAACACCAAACTTTACCTCAGAGATTGTACAGAGTTCACCATTTACATCTACAAACTGATAGCGATCAGTCAAATAAGCAGATAAGCCCTAAGCCAGAAGAGAGCTGTTCCCTTTATTCCAGCAACATTCTCTAGTCTAGCAAGCAGGAGATTATGATCAATGGTATCAAAAGCTGCACTAAGGTCAAACAAAACAAGTAAGGAGACAAAACTCTGATCAGAGACCAATAACAGGTCATTTACCGTCTCTGTGAGCTATAATGAACCATAATGATACGGTATCACCCAGGTGGAGCATATGTCCAAGTTCTGTAACCACTGGAGCAAACAGTCAGTTCGAGTGTTTCTATCTACTCCACCTAAATCCTTTTGGACTGATTGGGGATGAACTGGATTGGGAAAAAAATCTTGTAAAGCACACCTTCAGCAAGTTTTAGTCATGTGTTTTAGCTGAAGCTTTTAGAAACAACTGTCTGAATGTTGAGCGTGTGTAAAGCTGTTATTTATGCTAAGGGAGGATTTTTCAATAAACATAAAGTGGAAAATCTGTACATTTATAGATTTGTTTGGTCAAAGTGGGAGTGGTGGCTCCAGCGGTTAAGGCGCTGGGTTATCGATCGGAAGGTCTGGGGTTCAAGCCCCGGTATCGCCAAGCTGCCACTCTATGCTCCAGGGGACCCTTACGAGAAAAATAAATCAAGGACCGTGACGTCGGAGCGACGTGGGGCCGCCTTCCCGTGGGCTCACCACCTGCAGGAGGGACCGTGAGGGACCGGTGCTGAGAGGATTGGGCAGCAGTCGAAGGCGGGGGCCTTGACAGCCCGATCCCTGGACACGGAGAAGTGTCTAGGGGAATCTGCTGGACTGCTGCCCCCGCGACCCGAATTACGGATAAGCGGGAGAAGATGAATGAATGAATGAATAAAAGACTAGGTGTTTCCATACCTCCAAGATTCATATAGACATAAAAATTGGGAGCAGACCATCAGGGCCAGCAAGGAGAACTGCTGACCCAAACACTATCAAAATCACTTACGACTTACGATTTAATATATTTTTTCCCCCAAGGATATGTATGAAATAATTTCATACAATTTATATTAAAAGTCAATTTTCTTCATTTCATAAGGTTCCCTGGTGGTCTAGTGGTTAGGATGCGGTGCTCTCACCGCTGCGGCCTGGGTTCGATCCCCGGTCAGGGAACCAACCCCAGCCACTCTCAGTGCCGGTCCCAAGCCCTGGATAAATGGAAAGGGTTGCGTTAGGAGGGGCATCCAGCGTAAAAACATGTGCCAAATCAAACATGCGGCTGTTCTGCTGTGGCGACCCCTAATGGGAGAAGCCGAAAGAAAGTTTTCTTCATTTCATAGTGTTTCTCTTGGAGGCGCTGCTTCTCCTCTGCCACTGAGTATTTCACTTAGAGTTCCTATCCAATCAGATTTTAGCCATCACATCACATATTGCTGTAAGGACAGCAGAAATGAACAGCTCGGGCTCCTGGTAGGTTCAAACACATGTTGCTTGCTGCGTTCCCGTCACTCATTACCCGTCATGGTATTAAGAGGTGGATTGGTTCAGGTAGGACACCACTGAAGGTCTAGGTGTGAAACGCACTGCAAGCCGCTGAGACCAGGTACAGAAAGTTAAGTAAGATTATTATGGTTGTAGTATGATAGTACATTTTTTAATGATGATACTGATGGCTGGATTAAAAGAAGTTCTCAGCAGCAATACAGATCCTAAAGCAACAGTGACCTTAGCTAGTTCCTGCCCCTGGCCTTTATAACAGATTCCAAGCTCGATTTTCTTAATAGAATGTCAGGAGATTCGTTTTGGCTCAAATGTCAGGGCTGTGTAGACCTGGCATGTTTTGTTTTTGTTTATTCGGGACAATATTGCCTTCCACAACTCTCGCTGGCTCCCCATCTACGCTGTGTGCTCTGATCACTCACACATTCCGAATCCGACAAAATGTTTAAAACTATTGGCAAAGAAAACAGCATGGTTATTGACCTCATGATGTATGCCTCTCCTGCCTGACAGTCTGTGAAAATGACTATCAGGGAGTGCTGTAGAGGCATTTCTCCTGATGCATTGCTACACCGTGGCATAATCCAGACAGCATGTGGCCTAATCTTCAGGAAACAGCTAAATGCCAATGCTGGAGCGTTGACAGTACTACACATTTCTTTACACTTCTTTAAACTCTACAACCTTTATCAAAATGCAACCAGACTTAGTTTTATGGAAAAAAACAGACCACTTTGGCATCTAAATATTTAAAGTTAATTCCTTGATGCTTAGAGCACTTGTGGTTTATTAAGATTTCATATCATTTTCAGATGCTCCTTTGCATTAATGAAAGAATGACAAATGCTCTCCTAAGGGCAATTTCTAGCGTTTAGCTTCGACTTTGAGACTCAAGCTGGCAGTAACTTTGCAGTGCTTAAAGATCAGCGACTGAATTGTGGTAGGAATAAAGACTTAAAAAACAAAATCAAATACATTTGTATCACAATGCATCGTTTTGAACATATTTGCATCAGTAAAAAAACCGATTTATAATATATAAATATTAGTAGATAAGCTATAATTTAATTATTTACTAAGTGACCAATCATTTGTGACCAATATTTGATAAGTAGATCGATTGCTCGTCGCCAAACTGTATCTTGAGTGTGTTCTCAGCACCGCTGCTGCTACTTGAATGACATATCACAACACTACAGAGACCGAGGCGTGTCCTGAGAGTCACGTAGAATACAGATTAACATGGCAGAGGTAGAGCTGCATCAGACAGAACAGGAAAACAAGGTCTGGTTTTATTTAATCGTTTTTCTTTTTTTCTTTTTTTTTTTTTGCACTACAAATGCCTGTTCCGTGCTGGAAGAAAGAGAGACAGGCAAACGTTCACCATCTTGATGTCTGCTGGCGGCTACTCGCAGCTATGCTTTAGAAGTTAGAAGGCATTTAAATAAATTGATGATTTGCTGTCTGTCTGAACCGAAGAAAAAAGTGAATCTGTACCATATTGAATTGCAGAGAATCATATTTTTCCTATTGCATCATGTTGATTAAAATCGAAATCGGATCATATCACATCGCATTGCTAACTGCTTCATATGTATCTTTAAAATATCGTATCATTGGCTAAGCATCTGCCTCAGTTATGGAGATGCACATCCTTAATACAGTAAAACCCCGTTGTACGAGCATAATTCGTTCTTGAAAATTGCTTGTAGGTCCATTTGCTTGTATGTTCGATCTAATTTTTCCCATAAGAATGAATGTAAAAGTGATTTAATCCGAGAGCTCATTCGATCGCTTATTTCTGCACTTAAAAAGTATTTGTAGCCTATTTTAACAAAAATACACCGCAAATTACCGTAATGTAAACATAATTTAACACTTACTCATGGTAGTGGTTGATTGCGAGTGTGAGACGCGCATCACGCTCATAACCTCCTCGGTTTCCATGGTAATTCTATTTACTTTCGTTTTCACAGCACCATCACTGATTTTCTTGGGACATTTGTCAAGATTTCTAGTAAAATAAAAATAACACTAAAAAAAGTTTTTGCTGCACTGAACAACGAGAGCGACTGGGCGATACGTCATCAACTAAGTGTAATGCGGATACGGAGGCCGAAGTAGCAGCAAATAAAAGTTTTATTCAAAGAACAATCACAAACAAGGCGGAGCCAAAACAAATACCTGCTGCAAAAGGGATAATCCGGTGGTGCGCTCACAGCGCGGCCCACAACAGTTCAGAGTCTGCGGAATAATCCAAATAACGGAGTACGGGGAAAAAGGAAGGTATAATCCCAGGTGCGTCTGGAAAGAGACGCGGTCCACTATGTCCTAGTCGGAACACGAATCGGGAAAGTGATCCAAGGCGCGCCTGGAAAGAGGCACGGTCCACGCGAAGCGAGAGAGCGAGAGTCCGAGTCGAACGGTGTGTGGAGGGAGAAAGCATACGCGAACACACAGTAAGATATTTGTATGCACACCGACATGAACACGCAGGAACATACATCCACACACGGACCTATATGAACACACATGAACGTGCAATAAAGGACCGCGAGTGTGTGTGCAGTGAGTGTTCATATAGGCGGTGTGATTAGCGTGTAGATGAGAGTCAGGTGTGTGTGGTTAGTGCGACGGAGAGAAGCTCCTTGCGGGCGGGGTGCGCACGAGAGAAGGAGCGGGGCATTCCCCGAAGCCCCGAGGTTTGACAGACACTGAAGGGGGCGTGGCAGGGGGATTCCCCGAAGCACCGCGGCTTGGCAGCCGCTGAAGGGGGCGTGGCAGGGGGATCCCTGACACTAAGCGACTGATGCAACCCTCTGCCGAAAACGGGGAGCTGGCAGCGTGGGTTTGCTCGTGCCTTCGAAATTTGCTCGTGAAATAGGGTAAAATTTTGGGAGCAAGGTCGCTCTATCTCCGTTTGCTACTATTAGTTGCTCGTACAACAGGGTTTTACTGTATGTAGTATATGCAGCAATATGGTTTACTTTAATACAAATCCCATACAGGGCCATCCAGTATATCAGGTCAGAAATTATATTTACTGTCAACAGGATTCGGGGCTTTCCATATTTATAATGTAGCATACATTGTATATTTCGGGGCTTCCATATTATGAGAGATGGTCAAAGAAGGCCATTGTCACGATCGTGCAACCAAAGTGAGAATTTTTCTGACAATGTCAGAAATGAAGGATAAACATCTCATCGTGTGTTTGCTGCTACGACCTATGTCTAGTGACTAGCTAATACAAATGCAACACAAAATGACATTGTTTGCCCCAACAATGCACCAAAGCTTAAACACAGTGGAGGTGAAAAGATCTAAAAGGAAACCAGAAAATGCAAGCAAGTCTTGTGGCAGTTTCGCTTATACGACGAGTCTGCTGTTAAGTCAAGAAGGAAACTGCATGGAAGCAAATAACAGAGGAACTGCAGCTTCCTGTGCTCCATACTCCATATTCTTCTCCTCCACTGCCTCCTTTTCTTGTCTTCAGTACACATAAAATCCACAGCTGCCAAAGTGTGATTCATCGTGCAGTATTTGTTTACCACGAGCACGAACTGATGACGTTTTATTCTAATACGAACTCACGCTGTAGACTATGATTCAATAGGTGTCATCATCGTAGTCTACATATATAAAGCCATGTTTCTTGGGTTCATGCCGCTCTGTGTGGTTTGTAATTGTTTTTGATTGCTGCAAACGCATAGCCTGTGGAAGGCATTAGATTTCACCTGCCCATGTAGCGAAAAAGACAACGAACAATTATTTTGATAATCGATTAATCGGACGATTTATTTTATTTTTTTTTAATAAATCAGATTTAAAAACTAAACTTCTTGGATGTTTTGCTTATTATAATGACACAGAACTCTAATTCAGGGTATTTGTATTTGTATATGTATAAGTGTACTTAAAAAAAAAAAAGCAAAAAGACAGATATTGAGTTTATCTTTAATTTTGACATTTTATAAAGCTTTATAGTGGCTATTTGTTGAGGAGTGCATGGGGGATTTCTCCTTGAACAAATGTAATCATGCTGGATTGTTTCTTTCTGTTAAAAAACAAAGAACAGCATTTGAGTATGCAAGGTGAAGCAATTTGTATAAATCAGAATTTGCATTGTTTTTAATGATAATTGCAAATGGCAGTTTGACAAACACGCTTAAAAAAATCTATATAATAAAACATTGTTTTAACAATATTTGTTTAAAAAATACACAGACATTTTGTCAAGTTAAGAAACAAGCATGTAGAATATATAATTAATTACATTTTGTATAATATTTAAATGATATATGCATAAATTAAATATAAAACCATTTAAAACAAGCATTTGAACATAGTATAAACGTAGTATAGCCGCAGTAAATCATGCCTGAAAACAGATAAGTTACTGCTGTAGTAGACACATGCTATAAAAAGAGAAGAAATGAAACGCAGTAAGCTAACAGGCCTGATTTTAAAAAAAAGGAAACAAATATGCATTGGTGTACAAATGCATAAGCATTCGCTGAAAACCACAGCAGTGACTAAAAATGTAATTACTGCTGCGGTTATTTGCTGCTTTTAGATTTCGTGTTTGTTCGCACCGTTTTAATTGAATCCATCACTATGTCATGTGCGAGTTGATTGCACAACCTGATGCTTCCGAGTCACAACAGAACACATCCAGTGCGATGGTCCCGAAGTTACAGTTTACACAATAGCACTTCATTAATCTACACCATTTTCACATGATTTGCACACTTTTTTCTGCTGCCAGTTGATCCTGTCCTCTCCACCATTTTGCAAGCAGCTGTGTAATCTTGCTGTCACACTAAATGGAAACTTGAGCAGCTTAACAAATCAATAACGATTGACAATGAATTTCATTATCGATTATTATCGATATTTTAACGATTAGTTGTACAGCCATAACTTGAAGTAAAGTCAAGTTTAATTCTATAGCGCTTTTCACAATGGACATGGTCTCAAAGTAGCTTTAGAGAATTTAAGAATGAAGGTGAATGATGTGTATTTATCTCTGATGAGCAGCTTGGGGTAACTGTGGCAAGGAAAAACTCCCTTAGATGTTATGAGGAAGAAACCTTAAGAGAAACCAGACATCCTCGTCTGGAAGTCATGTGCTGGATGTTATTGCAACATTTACATTGCATAAGATTTTTAGGTTAAAAGATAAAACTCATACTGTTACTGAGGCAGTGAAGAAGAGTAGAAGCCTTCAAGCTGATATGAGTTACTTTGTCACCGAGTGTATTGAGCTATCAGGTGCACAATCCAATCATCAACCTGAAGCTGGTGTTGTGCATCTGCCTTCTGGCTAACATGCTGTTCAGATGCTAATTTCATTGCTTGGTTTGTTTGTCATTAAACAACACGGTACTGATCAATTAATCATGATACTTAAATGACTTATGGACATCTGCCATGTTGTAAAAAAAATTACAATTATAAATCAAATAAACAATACAAAAACCTACACTTAAAGCGGACCTCAGTAGGAACACTGTACTCATTTTGGGTAGGTATAGGACATGGATCCTGGTGCATAATTAAATAATCACCTCACACAATTCCTGTAGATTTTCCAAGTTGCACTTTGATGCTCTGAATCTCCTATCCTAACACATCCCAGAGACGGTGCTAGTTAAGGTGGTAAATGACCTGTTATTGGCCTCTGATCAGGGTTTTGTCTCTTTACTTGTTTTGCTCGACCTTAGTGCAGCTTTTGACACCATTGATCCCACTATCCTGCCTGTTAGACATGATAACGTTGTTGGAATAAAGAGAACAGTTTTCTCCCGGCTTAGGTCTTATTTGACTGATCAGTTTGTTGATGTAAATGGTGAGTGCTCAGCTTAACAATGTTTGAGTGTGTAAAGGACATTAGACAGTGGATGCTTGATAACTTCCTTCTGCTCAACTCGGATAAGATGGAAGTACTTTTACTAGGACCACATGCAGCTAGAAGTAAACTTTCTGATTACGTAGCATCTCTGGATGGCGTTTCTATCTCAGTGTGTACAGCAGTCAAAAAACTTGGTGTGATTATTGACCCTAGTCTTTCCTTTGAGGCTCACGTGAATAATATCACCAGGATCGCCTTCTTTCACCTTACAAATATTGCTAAAATTTGAAATATGATGTTGTTACAGGATGCAGAAAAAATACTACTACTGACGTATAAAGCACTTAACGGTCTCATGCCGCAGTATCTGAGTGAACTTCTGTACCAGTATGATCCGGAGGTTTCGGGAGCTTTGAGGATGGATTTGGACTGTAGTTAATGTCAACAGTCTGCTACACTGACTCAGGACTACAGTTTGCTTCTGATCACCAACACTGTACCCCATTCAGCAACAATAATCAGAAAGCCTATAAATGATTGGTTAGTCATGAAAACATTTTCCACCCCATTACACCACCATCACCTCCCTGGATGTTTGACACAAAGCAGGTTGGATCCATGAATTAGAATGAATTAGCCAAATTCTGACTGTTACATCTGCATGCCTCAGCAGAAATCAAGTTTCATCATATTAGGCTTTGTTGTTCACCTGTCCAGTTTGAGTGGCTAGCCTGTCCCTAGTCCAGACTCAGCATTCTGTTACTAGCTTATATGATATTTTGCTCTTGTAGACCATCTGCCTCAATGTTTGACAGTTTGTGCATTCTGAAATTCTCACCTCCATTGCACAGAGTAGTAATTTGAGTTACTGTCGCCTTGCTGTCAGCTTGCAACACTCTGTTACACCTTTTTACCTCAACAGGGCATTGGCGTCTGCTGAACTGCAGCATAAAAAAAACTGTTGCGTGTGGAGATCAGCAGGAGATCAGCAGTTTCTGAAAAACTCAAACCAGCCCATCTGGTACAAGCAACTACGTCATAGGAGAAATGACAGAGATCACATTTTTTCTTTCAGACATACATCCAGTGTTAGTGTTATCTATTATTTAATGGCCTGCCTACTCACTGCACCTAAATCCTATTTACCTGCTCTGGGAAAAACTGGATCACAAGGTCAGGAAGAAGTCCATAATTAGTGAAGAGCATATTTGGCAAGTTTTAAAAAGTATTTTGAGCTAAACATTTAGAAAAACAAACTGCCTGGATGCCAAGAGTGTGTAAAGCTACTATATTCTTCACCTATGGGAGGATTTCTCAATGAGAATAAAGTATACATTTATATATTTGTTTGGTCAAAGTATGAACTAGTTTGTTGCATAGAAACAAAAGGAACATGCACATGTCTGTCAAAAACCATAAAAGTCTAGTTGTTTACCAACAGGTACCTTCTTTAGTTAAATGTAATCTAATATGTAATACTTGATCATTTGGGCAAAAATCACAATACCTGTCAGGTAGCATTGTGCAGTGCACAGGACCTGGGAAAAGAAAATTCAGCACTATTTTGTTCTATTTCCTTTACAAGGCGTTTCACAAGCAGCCTGACTGCAAACCAATCAAAATCCTAGCTAGCCTCAATGTATTTATATACTATTTTCTACTGCAAGATGAAAATAATCCAATTCAATAGATTATTAAACCAATTTCTCGATATTATTTTACCTATAACTTGTTTAAAGTAAAAAAAAATTATTCAATACATTTTTATTTGTATAGCGCTTTAACAACGGCCATTGTCTTAAAGCAGCTTTGCAGAGATAAATTAGTAATAAAAGAATGTAATGTATAAGTTTGTTCCATATAATTGTAAGTTTACCACTAATGAGTGAGCCAGTGGTGACTTTGGCATGGATAAACCCCCTGAGATGGCATGAAGAAGAAACCTTGAGAGGAACCAGACTCAAAAGGAAATCTATCCTCATCACCAAATGTCCGTTCATCACAGTTCCATCGTTCTAAAGATGTGCAGTGATAAGTGATTAAATGCGAACTGTGGTCCTGAGCCATTGTAGCAGAATGTTGATATTAAATTAATAAATCCATCTTCTAAGTTCTTGAATTGCTCAGTAATGCCATGGACCTTCAGGAACCATCCTCGGCTGCACAGAGTGGCCTCCAATAGAATGAATAGCGTTTATTTGGTCACATATACATGAGAGCACAGTGAAATTTGTTCTTCGCATATCCCAGCTTGCTCGGAAACTGGGGTCATAGCGCAGGGTCAGCCATGAAACGGTGCCCCTGGATCACAGAGGGTTAAGGGCCTTGCTCAAGGGCCCAAGAGTGGCAGCTTGGCGATACCAGGGCTTGAACCCCTGACCTTCTGATCAGTAACCCAGCACCTTAACCGCTGAGCTACCACTCCTATATAGGAGAACTCTATTTGTAGTCAGGGCATCCAGTGGAATCAGGCAGATCGTAAGTGAAAGAAGGGACGGGGCAGTGGTCAGTGGTACCTCAGGAGCATGTTTAACTTGATATAGAGAGAAATAAGAATTATTAGGTATCCTTATTGTTATACAAAATTTAAAGACACTGTATGCTGTGATCAGTGTGATTAAAATTGTCACATTTTCTTGCCAAGAATTTTGCTTCTTTTGGTAAAATAATTATTTTAAACAGCTAGCAATATTTCTGCCAATAGAACAAGATGGTTCCCAGGTGTAAATCAGTAAATTGTCCTGTCTTTTTCTCCTTTCGGATCTGCCTGATTCATCTCGAAGCCTTTCTGGATGGAGTTCTTCTCAATTGAAGACTCTGTGCAGCTGGGAATGGTTCCACCTCAACAGCCAAAAGATCCATGAAGCTACTAAGCAACTCAAGAACTTTATGGATTTGGACCTGTGATTAATATCAACGGTCTGCTCCAATGGCTCAGGACCACAGGTTGCACGAACAGTTTTGTATTTAAGCACCTATCACTGAACAGCACACCTCAACAATAATGGAAATATAATGAATAGACATTCGGTGCCACTCAGATTAGAATGGTTTCCCTTTTGAGTCTGGTTCCTTTTAAGATTTCTTCCATCTCAGGAAGTTTTTTCCTTACAATTATAAGGAACAAACTGATATGCACTGAATTTATATTGTACACTACTTTTGTAAAGCGGCTTTGGGACAATGTCCATTGTTGGCTAACAAATAAAAATAAATCGAAATAAAATGTCCAGAAATAGATTATACAACATATTTTATCTGATTCATTATTATCTTGTAAAAGCATAAACGCTACAGTACGTGCCGGTGGTTTGCGCATGCCTGGATTACAAAAGCAGTTATTTATTTATATTTATGAGGGCGTGTGTAAAAGGAAAAAAAAAGACTTGCAGCATTCAGCACAAAGTCTCATCTGTCATGACTCTGAAAGGTTTCCCCGTCATCTTAAATTCCTTTGTATCTCTTATCATCGGTGCATGCCGGAGCGCATCGCCCGAGTGTGTGTTTACCCACAGAGCAAAGTTGGTTTTGCCCAGCGATGGTCCACACAACCCCCTTTCACTCGGCCCAAATACAGCAATGAATTACGGTACACATTTCAGCTGTCTATGACTATAGCTGGCCCTATTCTGTTCCTATGTAGGACTAAACAAGTTGGTTGAACAACAACAGTATTCTGAAACAAATATCTATTGTTTTACATTTAAACAAAACATTTTAACAAAAAAAAAAAACAAGGCTTGAATGTCCATGCAATGTTTCGAAAAGCTCATGAACATCTATGTTTCAGTTCATGATCAAGTGGCATTGCACTCAAACTCAACATCCAAACAATCCACAAGTCCATTAACCTGTTAACTCTCCTGATGCTCTTTTCTCTTTGTCCTCTCTCTCCTGCCACCATCCCGATCCAGGGCCTGATACAGCCATCTTTTAATGGTGGATCGTTTTTTTTTCTGTTGCCGCAGACGTCAGGCGGTTCCGCCTCACAGCCCCTGAAACATACATTTAACTTTCCGACAATGTTTTACTCATACAAACTCTATAATCCAAAAAGCAATGTTAAACTAAATATATAAAAATGTTTTTTAATTGGATAAATGTCCAATTATTACTTACCAAACTTCGTGTGCTTTGCCCCAGGGTTTAAAAATCCACGACGGTTAGTGAAGTGCAGCCTCACGAGTGCATCAGTGTCCACCCACATCTTCAAACAGCGCTGGTTCCAGAAGTAGATTTCTCATTAGATTAGATTTTTTCTTATCTTGGTTAAAGCGTTCTAAACCATTAACCAAACCGACCAGCTAAACAAATGACAAACAACAAACAAAAAAGACAAGGGTACAAGATTGACTCCACAATGAGGTAAAAACTGCAAACCCGTGAACCATTGCGCTTTTCTAGACGCGACTTGATTTATAGATTTTTTTGAAATTATAAATTTTTTTATATGATATTGTAGGACATTTTAAGAGAGAAGAAATAAGTGTTCAAATTGGCCTTGTCTTGTGTATGATAAGGTTTTAAGTTTAATGTTATTACAGGTGGGTTAAGGGTTCATCGAGGGTTTTATTACCATTCATTTTTTATCTAAAATGACCATTATTCATAATTAAAATAATTTGTTTGATAAAACCTTGTTAATAGGGAGCAATAAATTCACGTTGCAAACAGAAATAGAGCAAACAGCTGCGTGTATGAACATATTATCACCTTTCTATCTCAAATATCTGAAATTACATTTTAACTGTGGGATAAGACCGGTCAAACCTATGTGGCCCACAGTTCTGTTTAACATCTGTGCCGAATAATACACTTAACAACTGGCACATATCTTGATCGCCGCCTTAAAGACGGTTCCATCTTCACCATAACCGGGCCATGTTTGGTTTACATGCCTCATGCCAGTGTTGACTGAACGCCAAATGTGCCGGCTTCATGCCAAATCCGAGCCAGAAGTCTTTGCTACCTGGGTATGAGCGAGCGGATGTCTGCAGCAGTGTTTTCATACAGCTTGGCTTTTGAATTCTCCGCCGCTCCATCAGGAGCTCTGTGCCAGTGATCATGCTATGAAAAAAAAGAAATAGGCAATTAGCAATTAGACTGCATTGTGTATTGTGTAGTCTTTCGGAATGTGACATGCGTTTGTAGGAATTGTAAATAATACATGAAGGAGCCGAGCCAAGGCCTACATGAAAGATGGGTGTCTGTGTGGTTACAAGACGATCGTCAGAAGGGAAATTATATTCTCGGCTAAAAAATAAATAAAAAATACCGCAGTACTCGGCTGAAGCGAGCTATTATGTTTTGCACTTGAACTGGAAAGGATCAGCCTACTCGGTGGAACAGGTATAAAAGCAGGCGGCAGCCTACACTGTTCCAGGAGACGCTTGCTGCTGCAGCCCTGAGACTCGGTGACCCAAACAAACTGGACCTCCGTCTTATTTGTGTCTCACACTCAACTTCCCACAGGATAGTTGAGATCCGAGGTTTTATACATGCATCTATTTCTGTACATTAAGACATTAAGAACTGGAAAATGTGCTGCAGAGAAAGTTTTTCTGGCCGTTATTAAGTGACCCTGAGGCCGTCTACTTCTGCTATTCGTTGACTTTATAAGACACGATTGTAACTTATATCTTCTCTAAGTTGAAATCAATCTCACTACAAGGCTTTATGTGTTGTCTGAATACAGTTTCAACATCTCCTGTGGTTAGATTGCAATATATTATTTAATGTTCATTATTTTCTGATTTCCTTTTTTAAGGATGAAGCACTTATTTGAGCTTTTACTTTTTTCCTGAGAGAAAGAGATTCGTATTGTCTTGCATTTAAGAACAGAGGTTTGTAGGAAGAGAACTCCCAAAGCTTTATTTTCAATACGTCAGCATAATATAGTTTCAAGCACAGATCCCAAGTGCATTTGTACTGTATAAGCGTATAAAAAATTGTCCTACGTGATTAAAAATGTAGTATATAATTTATAATATCTATCATTGATCATTGTGCTTGAAAAATACTTTGAAACATGGCATTTTGTAGAAAAGAAAAGAAAGGCGCTTTATATTTCACAGCACAGTGAAATCCCAGTGATGTTAGGAAGAGGGATCAGAGCGCAGTGTCAGCCATGATACAGCATCTCTAGAGCACTGAAGGTTAAGGGCCTTACTCAGGGACCCCAACAATGGCATGGTGATACCAGGGTTTTAACCCCTGACCTGTAATTCATGCCCCATGAAAAAAACTGTACCTGCTGAAGTCCTGTAAATGTGTAAGTGTATATATATATATATATATATATATATATATATATATATATATATATATACACATTTCAATTGAGTTCTATTTCTATAGTACATTTAACAATGAACATTGTCCCAAATAAACATTTATATACATAAATTCGTCCCTAATAAATGAGCAAGTGGCAACAATGACAAAGAAAAACTCTATGAGATGGTATGAGGAACAACACTTGAGCGGAACCAGACTCAAAACAGAACCTCAGGGATCTTTAGATTGTTCAGGTGGAACCATTCCCAGCTGCAGCAAGTGGTCTACAATTAAAGAGAACTCTATCTAGAGTTAGGACGTCAGGATTAATAGGGACAGAATTGGGAAGAAAAAGTTTACTGATACTGATTTAGGAAAATGTGTAGCTTGGCAGAGTTCTGAGAGACTGAATATACAATTTATACTCATTCATCTTACTGACCTGTCATCAATTAACTAAATTAGTTGCAAAATGATTTTCCAAATGTTTAATTGTAGTAACACTTACTTTTTCCAGACTTTTGTTGCCCCGTCCCAACATTATTGAGACATGTTGACTCTATTTTTTTCCTTAAAATGGTACACCTACGATTTAAAATGTTTTCAATGTACTATTGTGAAAAAATACAGGCTTAAGGGATTTGCAAATCACATACCAGGTCAGATTTGCATTGAGTTCAGTCAAACCTTTAAATGTCAGCATAGGCATTGAACTGACATGACAGGTAATGGGGTGCTATTTGCTTAATCAGTCAATATTTGAAGCTATAGCTTATATTTAAAAGCAAGCTAACAAAATGATAACCTTCCCAATGCTCCCTGTCATAACCTACCACTGTTCCATCCTGTGAAATCCCATCATATGCTTAGATTTTTGGCATTTTATCCTTCTTTTTTTGTTGTATTGAAATCTGCAGTCTTTCTTGAGTTGAAATAGGTTTTTCTTTTGCATGATTCTCAAAAGCAAAAGGAAGAATTGTAAGATCTCATTCCATTTTCAATAATAGATGCCTCACCTTCTTCTACATTTACAACCTAATAGAAAAAAAACCATCATTGATATCACTTTATCATCTTCATCAGTATCTGTCTTATCTCCTGAGGTATAAGTCACAAAAGTGACTGAAATTAAACAACCCAAACCTCTTCACTGTCTCTTACCGTTATCTTTCTCAACGTTATTTCGCTGCTGCGCTGTTGGCTACATTCTTCCTGGTTATAATAAAACTTGCCATGTGTGCCAAGGTATGTGTGTGTTCCTCTCTGTTTTAATTATGAGGTCATGGTGCAGGAGCATTGTGGTTGGATTGTGTTGGAATAGCATAGTCATAGACACTAGTTAAAATATGTTCATGCAGAAATTAACGTACAGAAGAACGTACAGAGCAATCAAAAGGTATGTTGCTATATGGGTTATGCTCATGCCAGAACGTTGCTATTCATCATATAGAAGATGCTAACGTTTATTTTTCTGTTGGATGATTAGTGACTGTAGATACTTGTTGCATGTTTAATTAAACAGCAAATCATTAAAAAAACCTAATCTACAAAGATTCTTGCTTTTACTAGTATCTCTAGTCTACCGTCTCTGTAGTTTCTATAAAACATAGAGCTGAAATGCTACAATTCTGCTGGACAACTGAATAAGTCCATGTCAAAATTTCTCCATAGGAACAGTAAATATGAAATCTCTGTATCCAATGCAACTTACCCCCAAATATCCTTACCATGGCATGTAGTAGTTTCTGTGGTGAACCAATGGCTAGGGTCTATGAGTAGAACTTCCTGGACAGGGAACAGGCCTTGGCCGAAAGCCCTTTCCTGGTTTTTAAATATAGATTTGGTCAATATGTGTGAAAAATATCACAAGTCAATGCTTTTGAGGTCATGATACAGTCTGTGCTTTGAAGACTGGGCACCAGTTCCTCAGGATAGAATGGTTAACTTTCTTTGTTTACTCAATGGCAGCTTTTCTCCCTTTTGGCAAGGCTATAGCACATCTAGCAGGTCCAGCTCTAATACAAACCAGATAGCCTTGAATAACTCACCTGAGAGCCTGGTGAAGCCTGGTTGTCTGTTCACAAAGATGCTGAGTGCAGCCTCTAGCTTATCAAGGATCAGCGCCTTTTTTTTTCTTTTTAAGAGCTTCAAAAAATTTCCTTGATTTTCTGTAGAGTGCTAACTGAGTATTCTTGGTCACATTTTGATATTTTATATTTCAGCCACAACTATTCCAATTTCAGCCAGGAGGAGTAAGCATCTCAGAACAAGCTCTTCCAGTCTCAGCCAACAATAAGTAATGCCTCACACCCAGCGTGACATCTTCTTTTCTCAGCTATTGAGAGGAAGTACCTCAGAGTCCCAGTGTCAGTACCTCAGAGTCCAGTTCCAATACCTCAAAGTCCAGTCAAAGTCAGCAGGTTGGAGGGAATACATGAGCTCCAACTCTTCCAGTCTCAGTCAGCAGCAGGGAATACCTCAGACCCAGCTCCCTGAGTCTCAATCGGCTGGAGGGAATACCTCAAAACCAGATCTTCCTAGTATATTGGATTCATACATCAGGTAGTAGAAGAAGAAGCATCAATGTTACTTTTCCTACTGAATTTAGGAAGATCACAATAGCTTTGTATATTTGTGAAGCTGATACGAAGCAGCCAAGAAGCATTTCTCCATGCGTAGACTTCACACAACCCTTTATGCCATGTCAGCATGTTGGATCCTCCTACACACTGGCACTTGGAGTTGCCATGTGTTCCAGGACAATGTGCTATCGCAGACTCTCTGCAAGCCAAAGCAAGCTAATTCATTCACACATGCACACAGATATGTTTGGAAATACTCTCCAATTACTCATTCTCATGCTCATGACGCATCAGATACATATGTGCAAAGAAAGAGAGCAAGCAACAGAAAGAGAGAGAGAGGGATAAGAAAAGAGAGAAAAAGAGAGAGAGATTGCGTAGCTCTAAGGCGCAATGCTAAAAAAAAGAAGAGCAGTGAGGTGAGCAATAAAATCCCCTAAAATGGATGGGCTAATGGAGGCAGGGAAAGAAAAGATGCGACAAAGAGATGGTTTCCAAAAGGCCTCGGAGGAAACACAGTGATTTGGTTACCAGTGGCATATCCTGACACTTGGTGGAACCATGCAGGGAAAAAGACAAAATGTGTGTATGAGTTACAATGATAGAGCAAAAGATCAAGAGACTAAAATGATGATGATGATGATAAACTAAAGGCACAATAGTGGTGTAGAAAAGAAGTAGAAGCAGAAGAAATGAAGGAGCATCGAGTAAAATGGAAGTGTAAATAAGATGTATGAAGTGAATGAAAGGTAGGGAGATGAAAAAAAAAGCTTGGTGAGACACTGTGCCACATTTCTGAGCCAGAACGGTTGAACTGAAATTCATCTGCGGGGAGAACAAAGCATAGTAAGGGTGCGGCGCGAGCGTAGACGAAACAGCATAAAGCTAACATTAAAGAGAATTGTTTTCTCGTACGCGCAGACCGACGCTGATAATAGTGCAATACGTCAATTATATTCTAGGAAGCTTTGACTTTGTCTCCACTGTAAATCTTGAGAGAGATCTAAGCTATATAAATACCCCACTCTTCTTGCTGAGAGCAATTTTTTTCAGGATTGAAGGATTGAAGCATATTGTTATAGTGGGGTTAGAGATGTCGGTTAAAATGGGAGCATGATATTTTATGGTAATATTTAAAGTCAACTTGAGCTATTATATCCTTTTTATAAGATTACAGTATTTGATTATTGATTAGCATTTATGCTATTTGCCAGCTCTTATACAGATTAAATCTCATATACACTTTAATGTTAAGGGCCTTGCTCAGGGGCCCTTCAGTGGCAGCTTGGTGGTGCTTGGATTTAAACAGCAAAATTATTGCCCTTTAGAATAATAGAAGCTGGGTAAATATATATATATATATATATATATATATATATATATATACTTCATCTTTTCCAGTGTAGAATTATAAAATATTAGCATTTACAGTATCACACAAAAGTGAGTAAGATAAGATATACCTTTATTCGTCCCACAGTGGGGGAATTTCTCAACACCGCTCACATTTCAGCAAGGATTTTAAGCATTCTCTGAAGGGACAATACTATAGAAGTTCAACTTAGATATATACAGTAGTCAGCGTGCAGCTTGTATAGCAGTACAGATTTACTGTCCTCTGAAAATAACTCAACATACTGTATAGCCATTATTGTCAAAATAACTGGCAACAAAGAAGAGTACACCCTAAGTGATAACAGCTGTACGTCGTGTAACCGTGCAAACCACATGTCTTATTCATCATGTTCATGTTTTTGTCTGCTTGACAGAAGCATAAATGTATCTTGTACTAGAGCAGTTAAATTATTGCTTTTGGTACAATTCTTAGATACTGACCACTGGATGTTCAACATGACACCTCATGGCAAAGAACTCATTTGAGAATTAGAATTGTTGGTCTCCACAAAGATGGCCGAGGCTATGAGAAGATCGGTAACACCCTGAAACTGAGTTATAGTACAGTACATAGGGTCATACAGAGGTTTTCCTTGACAGGAACAAGCCTCACAAGAGTCGATCAAAGAAGTTGTGTCCTTGTGCTGTGCGTCAGGTGCAGAAGCTGCTTCAAAAACAGATGCATGAGTGCTGCAGCATTGCTTTAGAGGTTGCAGAAGTAGAAGGCTATGTGTCTAACATCCAGCAGCTCCGTGATGTCATTATGGAGTGGAGGAGGATCTTCTCTAGGTTACGTATATAACCATAGTTCCCTGAGGGAACGAGATGCTGCATCACAATGCTTTGGGAACACCTCGCGTTGTCCATGCTCTGAATCATGTGTGAAATCCGGCCAATCGGCAAACCAGGAAGCTACAAAATGGATGAGCGATGGAGCAAAATTAGCTTCTAAAAAAAATAAAAAAGTGAAGGTAACAGTCGCAGGGATGCAGGGAGTATGGCCTGTTGACGCAGTGTCTCGTTCCCTCAGGAATACATACGTAACCTAGAGTCTCGAGCTGCATCACAACGCTTTGGGAACGAGTATCCAATCATGCCATGCTGACCAGTCCCTGCCTAGTGTGTCTGTGCATAACCAGAACGCAGGACAGAGGAGCCAGGAGTGGCTCTGATGTCGAGGTCAAAGAACCTGACAAAGGTCAATGGGGTGGACCAACCTTGCCCTAGAGAGAAACTCCAGCAAACCAGGCCGTAGAGGCCGCCATACTCTGGGGAGAATGAGCCTTGACTCCGAAAGGACTCTTAAGATGAGGAAATGGCATCCACTATCCACCTGCTGAGAGTCTGCTGACTTGTCCTGTGGAGATACGTGTCGCAGTGCTTCTCCTGGTCGGGGGCTAGGAAAGGAGGAGCGGTAGGCACCTTAGGCACATACCAAGGTTTAGGGTAGAGAAATGCACTGGCCATGCCAGGGGCAAACTCCAGGAGAGACGGAGCCACAGAAAAAGCCTGTAGGTCTCTGAGCCTCTTTAGGGAGGATACTGCAAGAAGAAAGTGGTCTTTACAGACAGGTACCTAAGGGTCACCTTGGCCAAAGGCTCAAAAGGGGGGCTCAGATAGAGCCGCCAACACCATGGCCAAGTCCCACACAGGCACTCTGGGTCACGAAAGGGTGATAGGTAACGTGTCACAAGAGGGTGTTTTCCCATCTACTGCCCCACCTGTGGGGTACAATAAGCCATGATAGCGGACACGTACACCTTCAGGGTTGACAGAGCCAACCCTGTGGCAAACTGTTCCTGCAAAAACTCCAGAACTGAACCAACCAGGCAGTTGACTGGGTCTAACTGGTGGTGCTCACACCACGTGGTAAACAGATGCCATCTAGTTGCATACAACCTCCTCGTGGAGGGAGCTCTGGAATGGAGGATTGTCTCCACTACCTCAGTAGAGAGACCAGCTGCTAAAAACTGTGACCCCCAGGGTCCACAGCCATAGATTGCAAATCTCCAGGCGGGGTTGAAGCAGGGTTCCCCCTGCCTGAGAGAGATGATCCCCTCCTGTGAGGAATTTTCCAGGGTCAACCAAGGTCTGCCCAGCCAACGAGGTGCACCAAGAGGAGACGGGCTCCTTCCTGGGGAACTCTCTCCAGAACTACCAGGAGCAACACGATAGGGGGAAATGGCGTCCAGCACCCAGTCGGCTGGGTGAGAGAGAGAGAACCAGAGGGGATAGCATCTCCTGAGTCGCAAACAGATCCCCCTGGGCTCTGTAATATGTCTGCCATATTGGCCCGGGAGGATCTGCTGAACCAGCCTGAACAGGGGCAAGATCGGAGAGACCCCCCTGGTGGTTGATGTACGAGACCACCGACGTGTTGTCCATACGGACCAGCACGTGGCGATCTCTCAGGTCTCAGAGGAAGTGCTATGGAGAGCTGAAAACACAGTCATCATCTCCAGGCAGTTTATGTGCCAAGAAAGATGTAGCTTGTTTCACTGACCTTGGGCGGAGTGGCCACTCATGACTTATTCATGCACTTTGTGAAGGTGTGGGGTGAGAGTGCTAGGCCAAACAGGAGGACCCGATATTGGTATGCTTCGCCCCTGAAAGCAAACCTCAGGAACCTCCTGTGAGCGGGAAGGATGTGGATGTGGAAATAGGTGTCCCTTAGATCTATCGTGACAAACTAGTCCTCGGACTTGATCTGAGACACTACCTCCTTAAGGGTGAGCATCCTGAACCTGAGCCTCACGAGCGGCTTAAGGAGCGCAGATCTAGGATCGGCCGCAATCCGCCGTCCTTCTTCAGAACAACGGAGTACTGGCTCTAGAAGCCTGACTCTCTGACTAAGGGAGGAACCACCTCGCTGGCCCCTTTCTTTAGGAGGGTACACACTTACTGTTTCAGGACCAGAGCCTGCTTGGGTCCCACCAGGGTGAGACACATCCCGCTGAACCGGGGAGGAGAGGACCTGAATTGAATAGAGTAAGCCCTCTCTATTGTGTGCAGGACCCACTGAGATACGTCTGGCAGGCCTTCCCAAGCTGCCAGGAAATTTCTTAGGGGAACCAGTGATCCAAGCTATTTCTAGTTTGGACACGGCCCACGTCACTACCTCCAGGAGCTCCTCATATAGCAGGCTGTGTGGAGTCCGTGGGCTCGCTAGCCCCCAAAATTTCTGCCTTCTCTGAGGAAAAAATATGGAGCACCGTGCTACTCCCACCGGGAGAAGAAACAGCCGAAGGTCGTACTTCCCCATGGGGAACAAACGCTCGACCCGGCAGGAGAGGCCGGGGAGGACTTATCCGTCTCCGTGCCTTCTGCTAGATCTGCGAGCCCCATGACTTCTGGCGCCCCTTTTCCTCGGCAAAAGCGGGACAGAGCCGTGAGGGAGATGACTCTGCTCGGAGAGCACTCTCCAGGAGCGCATAGCCACACGGCTAAAATGCTAACAGTTGACTCCCTCGAGAGCCGACTAAGCATGCTCCTAAGCTAAGCAAACAATACATCGGCTGTGTCCCGATGTATCCCCCCACTGAATAAAGCGGGGGCAAGAAGGAACACACAGTCGGAATTCTGCATGCATTTAAAGCTCATGCCTGCACAGATTCACACACAAAGCGCTTACCTGAACAAATAGAAGCTAATGTCGCTCCATCACTCACCCGTTTTGTAGCTTCCTGGTTTTCGCGACGTCGCTCGCCGATTTCACACGTGATTCAGAGCGTGGACAATTCCCAAAGCATTGTGACACAGCTTGTGTTCCCGAAGGGGAACACATCAACAACCTGTGCAGCTCTGGTGAATTCCATGCCCAGGATAATTAAGGCAGTGCTACAGAACAATGGTGCTCACACAAAATATTGACGCAGTTTTGACACGTTCACTTGGGGGTGTACTCACTTTTGTGCCAGCTACTTTGACAAAAATGGCTGTATATTGAATTATTTTCAAGGACAGTAAATTTGTACTGCTATACAAGATGCACATTAACTATTCTAAATTATATCCAAGTTTCATTTTTATAGTATTTTCCTTTTAAGAGGATATACAAAAATGGTTGCTGAAATGTGAGTGTACTCAATTTTGTGAGATACTATACAGTATGTAATGTACTATATGTATGCTGCCATATCAGGTTCCATACCGTTCTGGGTTGCATGCTAATTCAATCCAAGACTGCAAACAAATGGCAATGTTAAACCACACTCAAAATTCACAGGCTTTTATTCCCATTCTCATTATTGTCGTGATCAGTGCAACCTGCCACGTACATTGATATGCAAAAAACATTGGCTACCTCTCAAGGAACTGAAGGCTTCCAAATAAATCATTAAATCCTTGGTTATCAGACCGGCTGATGCTTATCCTGTACACAAGGCTGAAAGTGGCCTGTGTGCACTGACCTTCATTCTCCTGCTAAAGTCAGACTAGGCTCTGACAATAGTGGATTGTTTCCAAATAGTGACTGAACCTTTTCAGTGTCATTGAGTTAGTGGAATCGAGAACTAAACTGTTTTAGGGGCGATATTGCTAAAAATGTGAGAAACCATGTTATAGAAAATGTTTTAGAATTTCCAGGGAATTGTCAGCCAATCAATAAAACCCCATTAGTGTTTGTAAGCTAAAAGAGATAAGAGTAAGTGCTAAGTCGTTATCTGACTGAAGAATCATGAGAGATTTTCATTTAGAAATCGGATTGGCATTAGTTTAGACGATCTCCACTTATTCCAGATTAGTGCTAAATGACAAGGAGTGCTATTTGGCTTAACTGACACTTTCGAATGGCTCTGTATTCTGTCACAGGCTAAATGATGCTAATAAGTGGTCTAGCCTACAGAGACCGGACTGTATGGACACAAGCATTGAGACACTTGACTTTTCCAGCCATATATGGTTCTTTCCTAAACTGTTACCACAAAGTTGGATAACATATAATTGTATAGGATGTCTTTGGATGCAGCAGCATGAAATTTACCCTTCACATGAACTAAGAGGCCAAACCTGTTCCAGCATGACAATGCCCCTGTGCACAGAGTCAGCTCCATGAAGTTGGGTTGGAGTGGAAGATCTCCTGCTATAGAGCTCTGAGCTCAACCCTATTGAACACCTTTAGCAGGAATGTGTATGCTGACTGCAACCCAGGCCTCCTCACCTCACCCTAAATCAGAAATCACAGAAATCACTCTAAAATCTAGTTGGACATCTTCCCAGACGAGTGGACTTTATTATATGAGCAAATGGAGACTAAATGTGGAATGGGATGTTTAAAAAGCACATACGGATCTTCTGGTTAGGTGTCCACAAACTTTTGCCAATATAGTGTATTTACATTATATACATGTACATATGATATAGAAACTCTGAGTGTTATAGTAGAGAGAAATGATGCTGGGACAAGTCCAGCTTTGCTAAAGAAACATTTGTACTACTTCAGCATCAAGGACATTGTGAAATGCTGCTCAAACAGATGCCACAAACTCATTCAGGTAGTTTTCCTTAATCCAGACACAACACAAAGTGTCAGGCAACTCCTCGGTAGATCTATTGTGACCTAGTTATTTAGCTGGCTAGTTTATTGATTTGTTAAAGCATTATGAATAAAGGATGTTATCTAAGTAGCAAGCTAAGACTTGATATTTTTATTTAGCAAGACTACGTCACTGATATAATAGTAAACCTTTTAGCTAAGATGAAATGGACAGTGCAAATACAGTGCTACTCAGACCCAGTGGAGGACTTCACAACTAGGCCTTTAGTGGTGTCTTACCTGAATCAATCCACTTCTTAATTGCATCATGACGCCACAGCTGTAGAAACCATCAATACTATAGAGAAACTCTGCATTACAGACAGGAATCTCATAAAAATGAATGTCATTACTAAGGCAAAACCCAATGAACACAATTCAACAAGTCTCCTTTCCCTGCAGCCATAGCTGCACCGCCCACATACATCATCTTCAGCAGAAGCATTAATATTAACCTCATAAAATGATTCTGTGGTTTTCCTTGGGATTTAAAATTAGGGCAAATTGTATGTTTTGGGGCAAATTGTACAACAAAGAAAACACAAAAGTGTAAATGGTTAATGAAACAGCTTAACAACTCTGTCTTGTAAATGTCCTTGTAAGTGTACCATATCAATTTGTTCTCCTCTGTCAGCCATTGTGGAATGAAAAACAGCTAATAATTCAACTTGAATATATTTGAGCTTGTGCAGTTTGCTACAGATGCGGTTTGCGAGCGCTGACTACTGTGCTCTATCCAATCAAAAGACGTGAAAATGCTAACGTGTTAGATGGCTTTGGAGTGACCAAATCACAGTCTGATTGGTTAAAGCAACAGCTTCAGGCAACATGGAATTCATGGTAAAAAGCCCACAGGCCTTATGGCAATACGTAATGTGACTTCTGAAATCTGATTGAATAGAAACTATTGGGAATAATTCAATACATATTCATGAACAAAAGCAGAGAAGGCATTGTTGGCCCTTATGGCCCTCCACAACTCAGACCATTGCCTGTAAACACAACTGTCTTCTGTTGGCCTGGAAAAGTCTCAGACTCTGACAGTATTTACTCCAGAAAAGGTGTTTATGAATACATTTCTGCTCAGCTGATGTCAGAGTGACATGTCTCACTCAGGGCTCTGTAACGATGCGATTATGAATGCAGCATTCTCTAAAAATCATAAAGAAGCTTTCAGCAAACCGGTGATAGAGTATGCAAACAAGAGCTGTGTTTTTATTATACGCCGAGAAGATTTCTTAATATTCTGCACATACTGCATGCTGTTACGATACACACACACACACACACACACACACACACACACACACACACACATACTGCGCTCTCCCGAAGGGAGCGCCTGATTATATGAGACGTTGTAGCCTGAGTTCCCACAGCCGTGTTTATGACCGTGGATGTCATTAATGAGTCATCTGTTGCTTATTAAAATTCTCTGTGAGCATAATCACATGGATATACTCCAGTACTCCGGTCACACGACAGAGGGAGCTGAGTGGAATGTCTTTACACAGAAAAAATCCAAAATGACTTAATAAACTCACAAGTTACAACCCTTTGGATGTGTGAAAGCGATTAGATACCTAAAATCTTGATTGCCAAAAGGTTTCTGTCATTCAAAATGCTTCAACGTTACGCTTGCGGATGCTAGGATGTCGCTACGTGGTTGCCATGCTCTTCCAGGTGGTTGCTCTGGTGTCGCTAGGTGGTTGCTCTTGCTAGCAAAAGGGATTGCTAGGGTGTTGCTAGGTAACTGCAAAGTTACCCCATGTGGTTGCCAGGGTGTTCCTGGGAGGTTTCTATGTGATCCCGGGTGGTTGCTAGGATGTAACTAGGTGGTTACTAAGGAATCTCAGCATGGTAATTGGTTGCTAGTCCATCTGGTTGCTAAGGGTTTTAGTAGTTGAAGCAGTTTTAAATGTCTTGAGTATGTCTGGAAAATCAAGCAAACGCCTCAGATCATGTGATATGTAATAATAATAATAATAATAATAATAATAATAATAATAATAATAATAATAATAATAATTATTATTATTAATGAATATAGTATGTATGTTGTGTGTTTATTCATTCCGCCATGTTGTCATGCCCGTGTTAGGCATCGGTGCTCTGAGGAAAGGTGAGATGTTTGGCTGTCAGTTTCTTTTCACACTGAATAGAGAATGGAGGCATTCAGGTGGGAACTGAGCGACCTGCAATTCTTTCCAATTCTCAGGTCGCCAGGGACATGGTGAAAATGCGAGGGAGGAAAGGAGCTGATGCTGATGTAAGAAGCTTACGAATCATCTAGAGTTTGTTCAATCGCTTAGTGCAAAACTCTTATGAAACAAACTTCTGCTGAAAATTGTCCCTGTCTAATTAAACAGCTCCTGGAGTTCTGTGTCTATGTCTGGGTCTGTGTTAGTGCTCTGTGATCTGTGTTTGGGTCTGAGTTTGTGATCTGTGACTGGGTCTGTGTTAATGCTCAGTGATCTGTGTCTGGGTCTGAGTTTGTGATCTGTGTCTGGGTCTTTGACCTGTGTCTGTGTTGGTGCTCTGTGATCTGTGATCTGTTTCTGGGTCTGTGCCTGCATTTGTGATCTGTGTCTGGGTCTATACTTGTATTTGGGTTTGTGCCTGTGTCTTGTCTGCATCTGGGTCTGTTCTAGTGTCTGTGTTGGTGATCTGTTTTTGGGTCTTTGATCTGTGTCTGGGTTTGTGATGTTTGTCTGTGTCTAGGTCTGTGATCTGTGTCTGCAATATGTGTCTGTATCTCTGATTTATGTCTGTCTGTGTCTGTGATCTGTGTCTGGATTGGTACTAGTGCTCAGTGATCTGTGTCTGGGTCTTTGCCTATGTTTATGTCTGTGTCTGGATGTGTGCATTTGCCTGGACTGCATCTGAGTCTGTGTCACTGTCTCATTCTGGGTCTGTGTTGGTGCTCTGGGATTTGTGTCTAGGTCTCTTCCCAGGTCTGTTTTTGTGTCTGGGTCTGTGTTGGTATTCTGGTACAGACCTGTGACTGTGATTCATGTCTGGGTCATTGTGGTGGGGCTCTGTAATCTGCGTTTATTATCCGTGTCTGGGTCTTTGTTGGTGCCCTGTGATATGCATCTTTGATACATGTCTGGGTCTGTGTTGGTGCTCTGTAATCCGTGTCTGGGTCTGTGACCTGTGTCTGTGATTCGTGTCTGGGTC
>JAAIIK010000156.1:567296-595800 GCA_014706435.1 Silurus glanis
GTCGGTGCTCTGTTATCCGTGTCTGGGTCTGTGTTGGTGCTCTGTGACCTGTGTTACCGCAAAAAAGTTGGAGCACACAATTGAAAATGATGTCTTTCATGAAAATATGATTGACATGGGTTGAAGTCCTAGATAGTGGCCAGGTATAGATCTCTGACCTCAACCCTATTGAACACCTTTGGAATGAATGTGAACATGCACTCCAGGCCTCCTCACCTCATCTTCTTCAGTACCTGACTTTACTAATACCCGTGTGGGTGAAGGAGCACAAATCTCCACAAGCACACTCCAGAATCTAGTGGAACATCTTCCAAGAACAGTGGAGGTTATTATAAAAGCAAATGGGGACTACAGGTGAAATAGGATTTTTCAAAAATCTAATCACAATAATCTAAAGGTCAGTTGTCCACACAGTTTTGTCCATAGAGTTTACCTCAAAACATGTGGTAAACATTGGAAAACATGTAAAGAGTAACACATCTCCTATGTCTAAGGTCTTCTACTTGTGTTTAACAGGAAATACCCTTAAAATGAGTCTATTCTGGCCATGGGATAATATTTTGACCCCCCAATCATACCTCAAATCACTCAACTGAGCGTAAAAACCAAACATTGTTTCATCGACATACATCAAAACCATCAGCTCAGTGAGGAGAACTGCAACACTTGCCCTAATAAGAAGAATTGCATTATGGGCAATCTACAGTAGTGATGTCTCATGCATGAGAACAGAGTGCCATGAAGCCTTGTGTTAAAAAAAATTCTATCTTCCATTATATGAGCAGCTGCATGCTGGTGGCACATTTTGCACAAGCAAGTGGCACTCACATTGTCTTTAGGAACTGATTGATTGATTGATTGATTGATTGATTGATTGATTGATTATAATATAATCTGAAGTTAAAGGAATCCTGAACACTTTGCGTTAGGGTTATGTAATGAAGAACACAAAACAAAATAGAAACATACACACACAGAGTCATTAAATGGTTCTGTATATGTTCTGATTGCTCCATCATGCTATAAGAAAGCCTTCTTAATATTGCATACTGTGTGTGTGTTATATAAAGTGTGACCTATAGTGTACCCTCCCTCCAATATAGAGGGTTGACAGACCAAAAAGACATATACTGCTATTCCTATTTTGTTCTATAGAATATTACATACCATTTTCTTCCTCATGGGTTCAATCGTACAGAACAATATTAAAGTTCTTCTCTTTATAATCCACAAAACTGTATAAATATTCCCATATTGTACTGCTGCACACATCCAGTTCCTGTTCTGCTTTGAAATCACCACGGGCAACCGAGTTGTACACAGCATTCGGATGCAATTCAAGAATTAAACTCCAAGCACTTTCATCAACACCGGATAACATGCACTGTTCATTCAGCCTCAGACATTTAGTGTTTTGTAAAAGAAATAAATGCAAACGTGTACGTATGACATTAAAATAATGGGATATCCTTTGCAGGAGTGATTACTGAAAAACAGAGGAGCGTTAAGCAAATAAACAGCAGAGTTCAGTTAAAATGTGCAAAATGTTTCAATTAAATGTAGGCAGGTGAAGTTATCTGGAGTATTTGCATTGAACCTTCCAGTGTTGAGATAAGTGGTAGCTCAAAGGTTAAAATATTAGACTTCTGAATGGTGAGTGCAAATTCTAAACCTGCCCTTCTGGGCCCTTGAGCAAGGCCCTTAACCCTCAATTACTTATGTTTGCTCTGGAAAAAAGAGCATCTGCCAAATGCCAAAAAAGTGCCAGAAATATAAAAAATAATGATGTGCACATTGGCATGATCCTGTGCTCTCTTTGTTCTATATGCTACTTGTGAGTTCCTCTACTCTATATTTCATCAGTCAAATACTATTAAATTCAATAAATTCAATGCCTGTAAAACGTTTGGAAACACCGCATTGTTTTTGAGACTCATTTATTTTGTTTATATGAAACAAATTCAGATAAAAAATAAAGACTTTTACCTAAAAAATGGTCAAAAACTGGGCAACAACTGACCGGAAGCGAGTTCAAGATACACTGTTAAAAATGTTTCCGTTAAAAAACAGTAAAGGACTGGCAGCACGGTTGCCAGCAACTTACTGTAAAATTACCAGTGTCTTATTGTAGGTGAAATTTACAGTTGGCTACTGTTTTTGCAAATACAACATAACACTGTTTATACATAAAGTATATTTCTGAAAATATAATTAGCAGTTTTTTTAAACCTTGTGATTTAAGAAATTGCCCCAGTTTAACTACAAAACACCACATTACTACCATGTATAAATGTACTCTTTAACAGAAGTAAATCAGCTTTAGAGAGTTGTTTCAAAACATCTCTTCTTTATATAAAACCTAAATAACATTAAAGAAAATAACACAGATTCTTATTTACAGAACATTTGTATAAAATAAAAAAAATGTACACACCCAAGTATATACAGTATTTTTGAGTGAATATGCATGTGTGTGATGTGTGTGTTGTGAGTGTGTGTATGTGATGTTTGTGTGTCTGTGGTGTGTATTACTTATATAAAGTCCCACTGAAAATCTATTAATTTTTTAAGTAGACTGGAGACACGTCTGCTTTGATATGACTCCCACAGCCTTGTGCTCTTTTCCGGATTTATCCCGATTAACCACCTGAAAAACAAATGTGTGTGTTTAGAACTAGTGGAGAGGAAATGATTACTCACGGAGAACATATAGCAAAGTATATTCTTGTATAAAGAACAGTTTTCATTCCGGAAAGAAAACAAGCTACAGCACGCAGATCTTTTGGGCAAAAAGTAAAACACAATAACACCGATAATTAAGGTTTTTTTCTAACGCTGGAGGCTTCACGAATTTCAGAAAAGCAGCGGAAAACACCAGTCATTTTAGCGTGATACAAAGACAATGTGATTTCAGTGCAATGGAGTTTGAAAAATTAACTTTACAGAAGGATTATCAAATATTTTGCTGAATGAAACTCACCCAGTAATTGGGAATAATGCAACCCGAGTCTGAAATCCAGCTGCACAACACAGTGGTGTATTTGGTGTATTAATCACTGAAAATAAGCAAATAGAAGAAAGATTCACTTCCAATATCCACCATACATGTTAGCTGCCATAGCAAATGTAATGAATTTTGTCGAGCAAACAAAACGGAACTCACCTGTTAATGTTATGAAGACGGATAAAAGTCCCCGCGTGCTCACTGCAGTTTACAAAAATACTGTATAGTGATGTTTTATATTCTCTATGTGATAAATACAGCAAAATGCCATTATATTGTGTCTACATCATTTTACAACAACAATAAAACAGTAATGTACTGAAAGGCCTGCACTTAAATCCAATTGAATTGCTCAGGAGTGAGCTGCTCTCAAGATCAAAAAGAAACGTCCAACTACTAAAGAACACCAAGTATTACTAGAGGCATGGCAAAGTATTTTAGCTTTGGAGAAACTGTCCGGATGGTGAGAATGTAAAGCTGGCATTCATGCTGAGGGAGAATTTTTTAATAGAAATAAAGTGGAACTTTTGGACTTTTAATAATCTGTTTGGTCAAAGTAAACATATCGTTAAATTATGTCGTTTGTTGCATAGAACCAGAAGGAGGATGCACGTGTCTGTTAACAACCGTAAAAGACTGGAGTTTCCAAAACTTTTGACAGAAAGCTTTACATATTCAAAAAACAAATGATAATGTCATAAATCTGTCCCTAGAAATTTAGAGCTAATAACTAAGCCATTAGTGACTCCCTGAGAGAGATGAGGCAAGAAAGCTTGAGCGGAACCAGACTCATCCGGGTGACACCGAATGTCCGTTCATTATAGATTTATCGTTGTTTTCACTGTTGAGGTTGGAAATTCACTGATGGACACGTGAGCGTAAAACTGTCCAAAGCCATTGCAGGAAACAGTTTATATCAACTATGATCGAATTTCATGAACAGCTTTGTAATAAAAATACAATGAATTTTCAGCTTTATAAACCAGACTCAAGTGTTGCAACTACTTGATATTTATTCACATCAAAGCTTTCCCTTTTCTCTCCTTCTTCCTCTTGACTCACCACTGAGCAGGAAAGGCGCAAATTATAATATCAGATTGACATGATTTGATATTATAGCCCTATTCAGAATCAGAATCAGTATTACGAGTTGCATGTACAAGGAATTTGTCATTGTGTGCAGGTGCTATAAATATATGACAAAAAAATATAAAAACTAGGAAAATAAAATAACAATAAATAAATATAAAGACATTAACTATACAGTGTGTGCAGGGTGTGTAAAGTGTAAAATATAAGTGAGGCAGTGCAATGACAATTTTTTACGAACAAGTCCAAGGTGCAGGGCTGCAATATAGTAGTCCTTGTTGATATGTATTAATACACACATATGAAATAAACAGTGTGGGAGTTGACATTATTTGGACAGGATTTTATTGACATGGAGTCCAGGGCTTATTTTACATGAGCTGCTCAGTGATTTTATTTTAGTCTGCCATCAGCCAAGTCAGTGTTTTTCTTTGTTCTCCTCTGAGAAACTTACAGACTTGAATTACCGACTCTTTTTTCGCCAGACTCAGCAGTCATCCGGTCATTTCAGTGCCATCCGGAAAGACGACCATGAAATTCAGTGCATATTGCCTCTTGTTGGAAAAAAAAATGTGCTCCAACAGATATTTCTGAATTGCATAATGAAAATGCGATGCATTAGAAATGGCACTCAGTCAGATACTTGGTTGGTCAGGGTCAGAGATGAATACTTCGTTACTGTACTTATGTAGATTTTTCTGGTATCAGTATTTTACCTCACTATTTATTTCTTGGCCAACCTTTTACTTTCACTCATTATATTCTTTACACAAATATCTGTACTTTCTACATACATGTTGAAACCATGCTCATTACTTTAGTTTTAATCTATTTGGTGACATGATCAATATTTTTTCCTCTCATTTCTTGTCCTTCAACCTATTGCTTGTAATTGCACGTCTTTTTTAATCTACCATTGGTGTACAATTTTCTGGCTCTCACGCACCACAGACGTAGGCTAGTTTACGAAGCTAACAATGAGCAAGGCAGAAGGCAACAAGAAGTCTGGCATTCCTGATCACCTGATCATCATCATCTTTTCTCTGCTTGTGTTCTATATGATGGATCTTCAGCCTCGATACATACATTAGGGAACAAAATTAGAAATGCTTTTGTATTAATATATTAATATGATGTGAGGTCCAGTTACCAGCTTGACTTTAAAACAGGTAGTAGTAATGACTACTTTTTACTTAAGTACATGTCAGAGCCCAAACTTCTTTACTTTAACTTGAGTGAAAAAGTGTAGTCAGTACTTCAACTTTCATCAGAGTCTCTTAAAAAATGAGTATCTGTACTTCTACTTCAGTGAAGGATGTGTGTAGTTTTGCCATCTCTGGTCTGGGTGCTAAAAACGTTGACTATACACATAACGTGTTCTAGGAGGAAAAAATGTATACAATCATTAAGAACATCAAGATCCTGTAGGCTGATTATAGAAAGCAATTAGAGAAACAGTGACAAGTACAAAACACTATTTTGTATTTGTATAGGCACAGTATGAGTGAACTTTATGGCTAGTTGTCGCATTGAAAGCTTTTAGAATCTATGAATCATTGAAAATCCTTTCCCCAGAGTTTTATTATTGAGGAATCATTTCATGTAATGACTACACAGACAGATGTAGCTTGAATGAACAAAGGTAATCTTGCCCAAGTGTGGTCAAGGGCACTGCAAACATGTCTATGTTTGACCCCCACTCTACAGGCAAAATCGTGGAACAAGGACAAAACCAAAACAGCAAAATATCATGACAGGACTTGGCAGACATATCAAAATGAAATAATATAGATAGTAACAAAAACCTTTATAAATGAAGGTCTCTTATATATAGTGTGCTTAAAAAATAGCTAGGTGATTGTGAGTGTGTAAGTGTTTTGAAATCTGTGTCCGAGACGGCCATGTTTAAAATGCTGAATTGGCTGCCGGGAATTGGATTCACACTGACGCTGAGATCTGAGAAGACGTGGAAAAATATTTATTACAAAGACCCTAATGACGAACTAGCGGAATCTGAATATGGCGAATATGAGATCATTGGTGTATACAGTTTAACAGGGATGATAGAAATCTTGACTCTTGACATATGCCTGGATCACTGTATTGGCATCATCAGCTGGTGAGGGTTACAATTTGAATTTCGAATATAACTTAATATAATTTGCCTTATAACTTGTGAGCTAACTCGATAATTCGGCAAAATGAAGTGATAGCAGCACTATGTCTAATTGTAGTGTTAGTCCTCTTAACTAGGGGCTGTTGTTGATCTTTAAATATAAATATCTTGCTTATTACAGTTTTTCTCAGTTGCTTTAGAGCGTTTCTCAGATCAGAAATGAAATTCTCAAAACTTGTGATTGTGTACAAGTGTCTGCTGTTTCCTACATTATCAGTTGTGTAGGTTGCGTTGATCAAAATATATTATACTGGTTTCACCTGACTAGTTTCAACCCGAAAACATCTCAGCATCAGTTAATTGTATGTCATTGAATGCAAAATAGTTAAACCCGTTGTCCACATCTGTCATCTAAAATTTCTATTAAACTTTTTTTTGTAAATGTGTTGAATTGATGAATTGTGCAGATGAATCTTAAATGTCACTAATGAAGGCGAGTGCATGGCATCAAATTAACCAATGATCAACTAGTTCTCTAAAACAGGTCAAAGGTGAAGCTCGTGAACCTTCAAATGGAGAGTGAATACAGACAGAGCAAAACAAAGAATGACAATTTCTGAAAAGGGATGAACAACTAAGAAACAAACAAACACTTGTACAGTACAGTAAAAGTGTGAATCCTGTCTGATCTCTTGCAATCAATATAAATCAAATATTCAATCAAATAAATAAATTTGTGCTGCAGGAATTCATAGATGCCATACAAAAGAAATTCGAATTTTGTGCATTTTCATTCATTGTAATCCAAACTGTAGTTTATATCAAGAAATACTGAAACTGTGCAGCGTCATACTGACAACACGACTAAACATTTTGACAAAGGGACTTTTCATTGACTTAAATACTTTTGATGATGAACTAAGGATTTTGAGAAAAGTTCAGGCTTTTGCAAGAAATCCAATGTATTTTGCTGTTTGTACAAATTGTTTTGAGAAATGCACTTACTGGTTTGCAAATAATAAGGATGATTCGAGAAAATGCTCCAAAGCAACTGAGAAAATCTGTAAAAATAAACAAAAACCCTACATTTTTATCCTTTTGTGTGAATTGTGTAAAATAAAAAGTGGCTAGTAGTAAGAGAAAGAAAATGGTGGTTGCAATGAACATACAGACGTGGACAAATTTGTTTTTGGCAAGGCATATAAGCTTTATGTTCCCAGATGAAAATGGAGCTTTGATGGAAAAGAACACAAAATCTAGTGTGAAACATGAGGAGGCTCAATTAAGTTTTAGGGCTGCATTGTGGAATCTGGCATGAGAAACCATGAATCTGTGCAATCCATGGATCTTTAAATCTCTGGTCCTCCAAGCAATTCTGGAGTAAAACACACCTCCCAGCATCAGAAACGCTCCATCTCAGTCGAGCTCATAGGTCTTCGAATAGGATAATGGCCCACAACATACAGCTAGACGCTCCCAAAAACGGCTAAGAGCGAAACATTGGACTATTCTGGAGTGTAAGTGGTCTTTTATGAGCCTTGACCTAAATTCTATCCAAAGTCTTTAGAAAGAGTTGAATCATGCAGTCTGTAGAAGGCAGCCTTCAAACCTGAGACCTGAAGAAGTCTCATTGATACAGTAGCTACAGAAATTGTTTACGGGTTGTGCAACAAAATATAAGGTTACAAAGTGTTATAATATTTGTCCATGCCATGTTCATTTTATTATTAAAAGTATTAAAAAATCTAATCTAATGAGAATTTTTATAAAAAAAAAAAAAAAAGAATAAACAATGATGGACACCAAATACTTTAAAGCTGTTTCAACGAAGAAATCTAATTCTTAGGCTTGAACTTCTAACCTTCTAATCAGTAACCCAGAGCCTTAACCACTGAGCTACAAAATCCCATTCTCAATCATACTTCCTGATAGTTATACCAGAGAAAATGCGGAACGAGCCGTGCCACTGATCAAACCCAGCTATTCTCTCAGAATATCTCAGTGTTTCATAGTTCATGGCAATGTTCAGCTAATAATCAGTCTTGGTCTTTGGGTTAAAAAAAAGCAAATCACACGCAACAGTTTACGTGATGTCATTACAAACTAATAACATTATTGATATAAATAAACACCTCGACCAGAACTATCAAAAAATGGACTGGAACAAAAAAACAATTTGGCGTGTTCCGAAGCTTGACCACAGCTCCACAACAGGGATTTGAGTGAACAATTAGCCTTCGAAATATCATCAGGCGAGCGGTCATTTCCCCCTCAATGAGGCACAACATTCCCATCATGCAGCAGCAGCAGCCATCAAAGGATTTGTTCTGGTTTCAGTACAGCACGTGACTCTAAACAGAGGAGGTTCCTCTCCAGGTGCTCGGATCTTGATGACACAGAGGTCATCCGCCGAATAGAACTGGCTTCTATTTCTACCTGTAATGGTGATATTTCAGTCAAAAGGCACCCTTCAGCACAAACACTTTGATACTCATCTTTTTTACAATTAACAATTAACATTCCTGCTTTGTTTTAAGGCATTATATTAAATCTTTGACCGATTTAGAGCTCTTGGAAATAAAATACACTACTTTAATTCCCAAACGGACACTAATAACACTTCTGTTATCACCAAAAGAATCCATACACTCAGCTTCACTGTTCCTGCCTTGATACATGGTGGCACAGGGAAATGTCGGCAGTTATTTGGAACCAGTGCAAGCTCGTTTAGAACCTCTTGCCATTGGTTATAAAGGAGCAGCTTCGTTGAAATTATACACCCATGTTGTAATAAAGTGGTTAAGACTCTGGGTTACTGATCAGAAGGTAAAGCTGCCAGTATTGGGCTCTTGAGCAAGGCACTTAACCCTATCTGTTCCAAGGGTGCTGTTTCCTGCCTGACCCTGCGCTCTGATCCCAGCGTCCTGACAAGCTGGAATATGTGACAAATGGGAGAGTGGTAGCTCAGTGGTTAAGGCTTTAGATTACTGATCAGAAGGGTGAGGGTTTAAGCCCCTAATTGCCAAAGCTACCACAGTTGGGCCCTTGAGCAAGGCCCTTACCCCCCCACTGCTCCATTATAACTAATGGCAAGAGGTTTTAAATGAGGTCGCACTGGTTCCAAACAATTGTCTTCAAAAAATTTCCCTTACCTTGTACTGGAATATGGTATTATATTTCCACATTACACACACTGAATTATTAAATAAACGCTTCGAATTTAACCACCGCTCTCCAATATGACGATATTTATTTTTTTGTTTGTTTTGAAATAAACACAATGCAAAATGACCTAGAAATATCGAAACCGCCTCGATGATTACCACCTATAGCTCTCAGTGCCTTTCTAATAGGAATTAGAGTCCATTATAAACTCGAAAAGGGTTGACCTGCTGTTTCACCTTCCAGTTTTAAAATACCGCATTTACAGGAGCATGTGAAAACGGGAATCGCTCCGTAATTAGGGAGAGAAAGGGAGAGGGGAGGATCAGGCTAATTGCAATCACTTTGAGCTATAGGGTAACCAGTACACCAATTAATCATTTCCAACTAGCCCTTTATGATCTGGCGGTTAATAAGTATAGGTTTTATCACCTACTCTAATAAAAACAAGCTACAAAAGTTCAAATTTGATTTGTCAAACTACAGATCTTTGCCAGGAAGCATCTTGATGGTGATTTAAACTGACACAAGGTTACCAGATCTCACATAATCACACCTGATCATGACAATCTGCACCGATTTTAAACATGTCCTGTTTGGGTGAGTCTGTGCCCAGTGTAGTCTCAGATCCCTGTTCTTAGTTAATAGGAGTAGACATGATCTGCTTGTCTGGCTCATTACCTGTAAGTTTGATGGCTTGCACTTTTTGGGAATGCTTTTAATGTTTAACATGGTTGTAAATAGTGCTTACATGATAAAATAATGACATTTTAGCAAGTGTAAATCCCTTAAATGTAGTCAAATTCTTTTACTATTTCCTATTAGACCAACGATAACAAACCATATCTATGAGTATTTAACCTATTTCAAGCCGTCTCGTTACTGTATATACAGTATACGGCAGTAAATGTAGCACTTATTTCTTAATAGAAGCTAAACGATTTGTCGATAGAATACCTGAACTACAAGTTTGAGATAAGTAATAATGTCAAGCAATAGCTGTAATGATATATTTTGGTTATGGTAATCTTTTTTATAAGGATTGAGAGACCAATATTGCTATATTGAAAACATTTTACTGGTCAAAATGACTTTTTTGTTGCATTTGTTGAGTTTTTTTTTGGTAACACAATTCTGTGTAAACTCTAGATAATATTAGATCCCCTCCTTTCCGGTATCTGAGTTGATGTGAATGTTAACCGAAGCTCTTGTCCCTGATATTTGTGCTTGCATGGCACGACAATTGCATTGTACCGCTGCTACCTGATTGGCTGATTGGATATTGTAGTGTATTAGAAGTCCTTTTAAAGTGGGCGATGAACGCTTTGATTCAGGGGTCCCTGATTTAACGGTACTGGTACCGGGATATTGGTCAGTTTAATTATTTGGTCACACAGAAAGAAAAAAAATTATTTCTATTTTCTTGGCTTTTTCAGTCTGCAAGGTTTTTTTTTAATTTAAAGAATTACAAATAAAACTGAGCAGTTCAGCCTGTGTAGTTTTTTCAATGCATCCATAAATTAATCTTGCATTGCTTCTGCATTATGGTGAGTTGAGTTACAGAGTTTTATTATATATGTAATCATTAAAATAATAATTAAATCATATTATATGTAAAATAGTAATGTGAAATCCTAATTATTGTGCGTGACTAGTTGGAGCTTTCTCAACCGGCCCAGTTCATCCCAGAGCAGTTCAGTAGTTGTGGTGACTGGACAGGCCATTCCATGGATTACAATGATTGAAAATGCACAAAGTTGAATTTCTTTTGTACGGCATCTATGAATATCAGCAGTGCAAATTTATGTATTTGATTGCATATTTGATTTATATTGATTGCAAGAGACCGGACAGGATTCACACTTTTACTGTACTGTACTCCTGCCATTTAGGGAAGCGGTTCCGAAGCATTCGGGCCGCCGCATCCAGCCTGTGCAACAGTTTTCTCCCTCACACACACACACACCCAACTGTGTAACTGATCTTTACAACCTCGACTCAACACACACTCGTACTCACTTCACACATCCATCTCTTTAGCAACACCCATATTATATTACTTCATTATTACAAACTGTTTACATGCTGTTTTTGCACATCCTTTTGACTGCTGCTATTGCTGTGTTGCACAAACCCTTTTGTTTACATGTTGTTTACTTACAAGTACACTCCTGTACTCAGTTCTGTCTTACACACTACACTGTATCATACACAGTAGGTTTACTAGTGGCGCTATTTTGTGCTTTGTGTATTTGTCCTACACTGTTTTGTCTTGCACTGTTTGCACCAGGTTGCACACGATGCACTTTATGTGGCGAGGACACTTACTGGTCTTTAGCTCTGTGTTTTTCTGTTATGAAGCTTTATGTTGCTTTATGTAGCACCAGGGTTCTGGAGGAACGTTGTCTCATTTCACTGTGTACAGCTATATATGGTTGAAATGACAATAAAAGCTTCTTGACTTGACTGTAATATTTTCCGTTCATTTCTTGGTTGTTCATACAATTTTCAGAAATTTAAATTGTGTTTTGCTCTGTTGCCAAATGAAGGTTCACAAGATTCACCTCTGACCTGAGATCTACTTGATTATTGGTTGATCTGATCTGCACAATTCATCAATTCAAAAAACATTGAATAGAAATTTAAGCTTGACAGATGATGACAACTGGTTTAATCATTTTGCATTCAATGACTTATGCAATGAATTGATGCCGAGATGTTTTGGGGGTTAAGCCTATTTAGGTGAAACCAGTATAATAAATTTTGATCAACACGACATAAAAAACTGATAATGTAGGAAACAGCAGACACTTGAACACAATCAATTAAATTAATGTAGTTTTGAGAATTTCATTTTTTGATCTGAGAAACGCTTTAAAGCAACGGAGAAAAACTATAAGTCTTGCTTCCTTCAACTAGAGACCCCTTGCTGCACCTGAGATCCACATGGTTTCACGTGAACAGCCTTAAGATCAATTAGGTTCCTGCAAAAGGTTAAACTCAAGAACTGTGAAGATGGATTTGGACTGTAATTAATATAAATGGTCTGCTACAGAGGCTTGGGCTTCAGTGAACAGTTTCGCATTTAAGCGTCCATTGATAACTTCGGCATGAAACTGTAACGAATGGTCATTCGGGGACATTCAGATAAAGATGACGTCATTGGTCTGCCCAATAGGAATAAACTTATAGGAGCTAATTTATGATTTTAAATTTATGATGTTTAAATTCGTTCTATATTTAATTCTGTAAATCTGCTGAGACAATGTCAAATGTCCATGCATTATACAGATAAAATTAAATTGAACTGAATTAATTGTAGTGAATACGATGTTTTGGCATTGGTGCATGTGGGTTGCCAGATCTGTACGATAAAAGCAGTTTTGTGTTCCTTACATTACAGCTTGTCATAAATAATCAACAATATCAAAAAGTGTGTGGGGTTGAGTAATATGCAATCAGATAGACTTGCTATTTCTCTATTTCCATCTTTCTGTTCTCCATTTTGTGTGCATGTATAGTGCCCTTTTACCTGCATTACACCAGTGTAACAGACAAAAGGCAAGGTTTTTATTGTAATTCCTTTCATATGTTCTCATGGCATGACATGTTTGTGTGTATGTGATGTGTGTGCGTGTGTCCACAGGTAGGGGTGTGCAGGTGAAAGCGAAGTACGAGGGATATTACTTCCTTTATACAAGCACATTTGTACAGTACTTTTATTGTGCCTTGCCAAGCGGAAAAAAAGACCCTAATAAACCTTGTGATAAAAATGTCAGAACAACATCATCCAAGATTAGTGGCATCGGTTAAGCATACAAGCAATATAAAAGAGATACACTGTACGGACAAAAGTATTGGGACACCTGACTTTTCCAACCATATGTGTTTCTATTTTAAATTGTTACCACAAATATAGAGAGCATATGATTTTATAGGATGTCTTTGGATGTGATATTAGTCCTTACATTTGAACTAGTAGACCAAAACCTGTTCCAGCAAGACTATCTCCATGAACAAAGCCAGCTCCTTTAAGATATGCTTTATGCTAAGTGGCCTGCTATAGAACTCTGATCTCAACCTGAATTTAAACACTGACTGCACCCCAGGCCTCCTCACTTTACCTCACCTCACTTCACTTGTAACCTTGTGGCTGAATGAGCACAAATCTCCACAAGCACACTCCAAAATCTAGTGGAACATCTTCCCAAATCAGTAAAGGTTATTATAACAGCAGAATGTGCTAAAGCTAAATGTAGAAAAACATCTTCAAAAAGCAATTGTTTGCTCCGGTGTCCACAAAACATTTCTTTGATTTGGTAATAAGGATTATTTCTTGGATGAAGCTTCTAAATCAAACCCCACACTGGTCACAATGTTAAACGTTCCTGAGATGGTAAAAAAAAAAAACAGAGAGGAACCCGACCATAGCTCCATCATCTTTTGAGGTTATCAGCTATTTACTGCTAGATGCTTGGGTGTATACCTTTATGGCAATTGTAGTCTTAACTACAATTAGCAGACAGTTTTATTACAGTCCAAATCCATCAAAATTTTTCTTGAGATGATCATTTAGAGTGGATCTTTCATGTGGAATCATCCCTAGTAGCACTGAGAGTTCTCTGATTGTGGAGAACTCCATCCAGAAGTAGGGCATCAGGATGGATCAGTGAGGTTCGGAGAACAAAAGTGGAGGATCACTGGTACCTCAGGAGCATGTGCAGGTCAACAGAGAGAGAGAGAGAGAGAGAGAGAGAGAGAGAGAGAGAGAGAGAGAAAGGAGGCTAGGGTGCACTAAAGCTATTCTCCAGTTTACTTACTTTCGTTTCTCAACGTTTCTCAAACAAACAAAAAACATATAAAATATTTAAATTGGGAATATATACAATTTTATGGAAATAAAATAAGGTTAAGGTCTCAAAAAAGTTGGGACAGGGCCATGTGTCGCGTCACGTCTTCTGTCCGTTTACAGTACATCTGGGAACTGAGCAGACCAGTTGCTGAAGTTTTGGGAGAGGAATGTTGTCCCATATGTGTCTGATACAGGATTCTATTTTCTCAACAGTTCTGGGTGTTCTTTGTTGTGTTTTTGTATAATGATGTGCCAAATATTTATAAATGGTGAAAGGTCTAGACTGCAGGCAGCCCAGTTCTGTTTTTATTTTCATTTTACACTTTTTTGGAATTAAGAGTTGTATTAAAACACACTCAGTAAATTCCCAGCATTGTCTTTTATTGTTTTCAATAGCATATCATATATGATATTATATGACTAGACTTAAACTAGACTTTAAATGGGAAATGTTAAGGCTGGCTAAATGTTCAAGAAGAGGTTACTTCAAAATGATGAAACTGGATGACGCTTTGCACTTCTATGGCCTGTACTGTTTTTTGTTTATACATAAAGACAATTTTTCAGACAAATCAACTGCCATATTAGAATTCTAGTAATTACTCCTGCCTATGGCCAAGAAGCTCTCAAGCTAAGATGAAGCCTTTAGACAACAAAGGGCTTGTGGTATTAGAACTGACTTTTTTAGGCTCCTTAAAGTCAGGGATTGCATAAGGATATATTCACTCACTTGTTTCAGCTCAGACAACTGGCTCAAACTAGACATTGTAGAACTGCAATAGAATAGTTTAGCTATTGTGCTATTGTAGAATCTGCTATAACATCCATGCTAGGGCTAGTCACAGAGATCACACATCTTAATTCTGGTGTTTAATGCAAACATTTACTGAGGCTCTGTGATTCACCTGTGTGATTGTATGCACTGTGGTGCTGTTACGTGATTGGCTGATGAGCAGGTCGAAATTGGATGATGGGTGTATATAGCATGCAAGCCTCTGGAGAGGTTATGAAGAAAAGCAAAAGAAGCAAAGGGATTATAATAGAAGTACAATGCAGAGTGTGTAGTTAAACAGGAGGAAATACTTATCCATGGTCAGAAGCTGCTAAATACAGTAACACAGGTGGTGGAAAAAAGAGCTTTCTCTGCAGGATTGCTGATATTACTCTTCAGGATAGAAGGAAGAGCTTGGTAAAAGCCAGGAGATTCTTTAATAGAGCTTCTTCTTCACTGAATTGATGCCAAAAGGTCGGCTGATGCTCGTTGGATCAGGAGCATCTCACTGGATGGAGTAAAAACATATTGATTTCTGTTGCGCCTGATTTGAAGCAGACAAAAGCAGTACAATTCCTCTGTTCTGTGCGAAATAGATGCCTGTACTTCTCAGTTATCGATAGAAACGTTAGAAAACTTTCCAGGTTCACATCATGGGCTAGGGTTAGGGATTTCTGAATCAGTATTTGACTTTAATAGTGACAGGACATGCCTTTCAGACCCAGGCCTTTAGTGGTGTCCTACCTGAACCAATCCACCTCATAACACCATCATTTTGACAACACGGCTGTAAAAAAACATCCATATTATATAGAAGTAGAACAGAGCGCTGCATCACAGACAGGAATCTCAGACAGCAAAAATTAATGTTATGACTAAAGCAAGAAACCCAATGAACACAATTCAACAAGTCTCCTTTCACTGTAGCCACAGCTGCACCTCCCACGAACATCATCTCTAGCAGAAGCATCGATATTAACCTCATAAAATGACCCCGGGGGGTTTCCTGTGCATTTTTTCAGTGCATTATGTTTTTCCTGGGGATTTAAAATGAAGGCAAATTGTGTGTTTTTGTTTAAAGTCTACAGGAAGAAAAAGCAAAAGTATAAATTGTTAATGATAAAGCTTATCAAATGTTTTGAACTGTTTAGGCCATCCTTTTTCTCACCATGTCCATGTAACCCAGATCCAAATTAGGGATTAATTAAAACACCCATGATTTCAGGAAGTTAACCAAATACACTTTCTTAAATGGTCAAATAATAGGTCTTATTTCTGACATTCAATAATATTACATTTACTGTAATTTCCGGACTATAAAGCGCACCCATATATAAGCCGCACCCACTGAATTTTACAAATATTTTTATTTTTAACATAAATAAGCCGCACCTGTCTATAAGCCGCAGGTGTCTATACTAATGTACTTTACACAGGCTTTAACGAAAGATACGTTACACACGGTGTAACGGGTGAAATATGTTGCGCTTCCTTTAGGAGCATAGCGGTATTTTGGGAATAGCATGCCACTGCATTTTTTCCGGTATTACTGCGTGTGTGGAGACTGAGGAATATGTCCTTATTATTTTCTGATGCTCATTTCTAAGTTTCTTTGACTAACCCGTAACGCTGTTGCCAAAATAAATAAAAAAGCACGAGTTTTGGAAACCTGTCTGTGCTTATATGATTTCTGTTGCAACTGGAGTTAGCGAGCTCTCCCTTCACCCAGACTCAACGCGTTACAACGGCTTGTATCTAAACAGTAGCCTACCAAGAAAGTCATTGTTCACTGTCTTCCTCCTTCCTTTCACAACTATTTCTCTCGGGAGTTTATCTTTTGGCATCGTCGTGCGTTTAAAAAAAAGGTGCGTTTTTTCGTTTTCGTTCGGAAATTTCATTGGTCTAATGTTATGGGGTTCAGTTTTTTGGCTTGAAGTTTGTGAAACCGGGAAAAACCCAGGAAAAATCCATAAATTAGCCGCTTCTTGTTTAAGCCACAGGGTTCAAAGCGTGGGAAAAAAGTAGCGGCTTATAGTCCGAAAAATACGGTATACTGATTTGAATATGATTAGTCGAACTTACCCAATTAAATTACAGCATTTCTCTGCTGATGTGGATCAACCAATTAGCTAAGTTTTAGAGGTGATGGTAACTCTGCCCAATAAAAAAAGGGGGGGGAGGGGGAGTGCTAGTTGGGGTGAACTTGAGAAAAAAAGGAGAAAGAAAAAAAGACTTCGGGGAAAGCCAAGAATAAGGAGAGAAAATTTGATCAAATTTAGATTTAGAATCTTGATTAAAATTTGTTAAAGAACTGTACTTAGCTAGATTGTTGTTTGTACAAGAATAATACTTTTGAGAAAATGTTTCTTTTCCACATTTGGAGATTTGACCTTGGAGTTTTTTTTTCTGCGTTTGTTTCGGACTCGGTTTAAGATGCGGGAGAATTGGATCGGATTAAGAACAGAACGGATCGGATTAAAGTTACTTTGGATTTACATTGGATATACCTTTTTGAGTTTTTTTTTTTTTGCAAATACTTCATAATTGAGTGAACGGAGCATTGGAGCAGTTGCTCATTGTGCGGATCGAGAGCTTAAGGAAACGTTGATGGGTTATGAACATCTAAAACTGTAATTATTGTTCAGTAAATGGTGTTTGGATTTAATTATTCGGATTGATTTAACTGATTGAACTTTTGTTTTATGTATGATATTTACCTGAGTTACTTTTTGCATGGTGAAAGGGTTAAGTATCAGGGATTTTGATGCAAACTGTTCACTAAAAAATAGAGGGAAAAATCAAACACAAATACAGGGAAATAAGTTATTACGAAATCCTTGGCATATTATCTGTGTACTAATTTAGTTTTAAAATGCTACTTGATTTGTATTGACATTGAAATTATTATTATTTTTTTTTTCTCTTTCCCTCAGTACATAAAAAGTTATATTTGATTTCTGCTTCCACACAATTGCATACATTTACATTTTTTTAAATCGGTGTGTGTGTGTGTGTGTGTGTGTGTGTGTGTGTGTGTGTGTGTGTGTTTTCCTGCCTCCTGTGACACCTAAATCTTCTGAAGGCCCTGTGAATTGGTGAAATCAAACATTACTATCTGTTACTTACCCTAATGGTATTGTTGTGTCACACAAGTGTTACATCCAGCTTTTCTTGAAAAGTAAGTTCCTTGTAAGTGTATCTGTGACCAAATCAATTTATTGTCCTCTTTCAGCCTTTGTAGAATGTAGAATTAAATCCACGCGAATAGATTTGAGCTCGCGCAGTTTGCTACAGATGCGGTTTTGCGAGCTCAGACTAGTGTGCTCTCTGACCATCCAATCAAAAGATGTGAAAATGCCTACAATATTGTACACCTGCTAGAACGACCTGGACTGGTCACCTTGACATCTGGTTGGTTAACAGTCACTGGACATTAGAGTCTTTTTGGTGAAGTTTAAATGCATTTTACTGGCTAGCAAACACACAGTCATTGACAACTCTACTAGCGTAATGATGTGTTGAGCTCATTTACAACATTCCAGATATTTTCATCATCAATATTTACATAATATTTCAAATGATATAACTTAAAAATGGGAAACTTCTTATTTTAATGGTGAAAATGGCCTAAACACACAATCATTACCCACACACTAGTAGCAGAGTTTCAATAATAGTATATTTGCTAGCAATGATCCATCCATGTCGTTCCTATGAATGTTGAAGGTTCACCTCAGGTTTTGGTATGTTTGCATAATGTAGCTGTTGCACGGTGTAGGTCTGTAGTGGGGTTAATTATCACTCCCGGAACTCTATCAGCAGGATGTAGATACCTGGATGGCTTAATTAGCTGGGGATATGACACACACACACCCACACACACTATAATTGAAAATTTGCTGTTTGAGATCTGGCTTTACCAGAATATTTAGGGCTTTAAGAAAGAGAAAAATGAAAAAAGTTGACTTTTGATCGATGGCACTCGGTTTCTTTTTGAAATTTGATCTCTTTTATCTCCTGTTCATGTTTGTGTTGTGTTTTCTACCAAGTTGTTTTCCTCTCCTCCTGATACATTGGCTGATGTATCACAGGACCATCCACGAATGTTAAGCTTTAACATCTAAAGGTTGCATTCTGAGCACAACCAATTAAGATGTTTTATAAACCTGACTTTTGCACCCGTGGGCTTAAAGAAAAAAGAATCATGACAAAACTCTACAACAGTCCGTGTGATAATGTGTGCTGTACAGGAATGTGCATCTTCCTTGCCAGCGAAATGACACATTAAAGATAGTTATGAAGCAGCTACTGATACGCTGCGATCGACCCCTATTATGATGCAGTGCGATCCGATTTCAATGCGTTTCAATGCAATACGATGCAAAGGAAATGCTAACTTGTATCCGATGCACACTTTTTTTAATCGATGCATTACATCCTTAACTTTTATGCCGATGCACCGATGCGAATCGCTGAATATTACCATCCCTAATACTTAATGTCGGATTATACCCTAGAGATCCCTGAGCTATGAATAAATAAAAAGCCTAGCTTCTGCAAAAGTGTGCACAATGACAGAACACAGGTTTGTAACTCTTTGACTGAAAACCATGAAACAGTTTCACATTGTCATTATACTAAATAAACCCGTTGTATTTGCATACTAATTGGCGTCCTGCATGCCCTTCATTATTATTGGCACTCTATATGAATAATCTTTTTTTTTTTTTACCTTTAGTTAAAAACTGGAAAAAAAAAAGTTTAAATAAAGCGGTGTCATTTCTTGCAGTAGCTTGAGTATTTTATGCGATTTTTATTTCACAATTTAATTTCACAGCTATAAAAACCATCAATATTATAGAGAAACGCTGTATAATAGAGCGCTGCATCACTGGTCTCAACTGTTTTGCTGACCTTTTCCTCACGATGTCCAGCTTTTCTTGAAAAGTCCATCTTGTAAATGTCCTTGAAAGTGTATCTACGACCAAATTCATTTCATCTCTTCTGTCAGCCATTGTGGAATGAAAAACAGCAAAAAAATCCACATGAATATATTTGAGCTTGTGCGGTGACTACTGCGTTCTCTGACAATCCGATTAAAGGACTTGAAAATGCCGTTATTGTACAAATGCCAGATGGCCCTGGTATCACCATCTTGCCTAGTTCAATTAAACTTATAGTACAATCAAACCAAGCCCATTTTTGAGCAGTGTAGTTTAATGCCTAATATAGATATTCAAGCTATAAGCTTTTATTATCACTGACCTCTAATAAGAAACATGAAGCTGGTCTTATTTCAAAGTTATTCAAATTGGCCTACAGCTGATTTACTGACAGTCAGGATGTTAGAAGTATCAGAGACAGTTAGCTTGCTTCTCAGCCAGGCACTTCTGAAAAGACTGAAAATCTACTCACAGAGGGAGTTACTGTCAAAATTTTTTGCAGCTTTAAAATACAAAAGAAATGTTTTTACGGTTAATTAAAAATGGATATGTGTTAATGGCAACCCTACGTTCTTCAGGTCACTACCAGGTAATTTGGCCCACAGGCCCTAGTTTGGGCATCTCTTTGTTAATAAAGCCAATTTTTCACAGCTTCCTTTGCTTACATTTTTTACAGGGTGCTAATGTAGTAGATAGAAGGCACCATTGGTGTACTTAAGTAGCTTTTCCCACGTATCTGTACTTTACTGGAATATTTCCATTTGGACAGACTTTAACTTCACTACATTTCAACGTTAAATATCTTTTTAATTAACCACATTTTGTGAATTCAATTGTTCCTTTTTATTCATGAGTGGATAAAAACATCCACTATAAAAGCCGATCACGGCTCTGTTTTCAACTTGCTTTGATTGCCGATTAGTGGTATCTACCAGAAAGAACATGCAGTTCAACATTAATTTAAAAGCAAGCAGAACATTTGAGATGAATTATGGTTTTAAATGATGGAACTTGCCACAAACACCTCTGACCTTATTTGTGTGATTTCTTTTTAAAGTAGTTGAAAAGAAGGTTTTGGACTCATGATATTATGGTCTTGTAACAAAAATTATAATAGGAACATTATCGCCATAATAAATTATACTAGTTTGGATACTTAAGTGTATATGAAGGCTTTTGTACTTTTACTCAAGTGAAAGTTTAAAGGGAGCATTTTTACTTTTACTGGAGTCAAATTTTACGTACTGTATCTCTACTTTGAACTCAAGTTCATGATTTGTGTACTTTATTCACCACTGGAAGGCACAGAATGTGCATGTAAGATGTAATTTATGCCCTATTTTTGTCCATTTTTTTTTGTGTTTTGCTCTTTCTGTATACGCTCTTCAATTGAAGGTTCACAAGATTCACTTTTGACCCTATTTTAGAGAACCAGTTGATTATTGGTTGATTTGATGCCGTACACTCGCCTTCATTTCGGGATTCATCTGCACAATTCATCAATTCAAGACACATTTACAAAAAAAGTTTAATAGAAATGTGAAGAAGATAATCTTGACAGATTATGCAATGAACTGATGCCTAGATGCCCTGCCTAAGATCCCAGCAGTGTAGTTTAGTGGTGGTGGGATTTTAACTTCCAATCTTCAGATAAAAAGTTCAAGACTTCTTTCCCCCTAAGTTGTTCTGTTGCTTGAACATGGGCACTTTCTGGTCAGGTGTATATAGTTTTAGTTCATTTTGTATAGTCTTGTGTAGTTTTGTATGTAGCACCTTGGTCTATGTTGCCTGTTTACACTAGACAAGCTGTAAATGTTTCAAATGAAAAAAGGCTCTTGACTTTCTCTGAACTAGCTAGAGGCCATAAACCAGTGCTGGCTAAAATGTATTTGAAAAATAGAAGCAAAATTAAAATGCAGGCATCCTTGTCCAAATATCCGCCATGTTTTGATCAGACGCTTGGCTTTCAATTTCACAACTCACTAAAATGGAACTGTTTAAAGACGGTAGATTTTTTACCGTCAGACGCGAGCTAGACATCATCACTCATCATCTAGCCTTGGCAAATGGTGCTATTCTGTGCAAATGGAAAGTTCTGGATCAACAAATCAACCAATGACTATATGGTGAAGAGAATGATCTGGAATTGTCTGAGATGTCTCTGTCCTGTATTATAACAGTAATGCTCTAGCTCCAAGTGTCTGAGCGCTCTGCCTAGATACTGCCTTTAGATAAATCATTCCATCAAACACTCCGAACACCATTATCTGTACGTCTCGGTGGAGACGAGCACGCCCACTTGTTCACTCAGCCACAGACATTTGCTCCAAGTTAGGCTCATTGTGCTCCTTTAATCACCTTGACCATCTGTAAGATGATCAAATTGTTCCTTCGGTGCCATCTGTTTTCCTCTGCTTATCTTCCTTTCTCTCAGCGCTCTCTTACTCTTTCTTACTTTCTCTCATTTGTTGTGCCCTGTGGTCTACAGATTCCTCAGATCAGCTATGCATCCACAGCTCCAGAGTTGAGTGACAACACCCGATACGACTTCTTCTCCCGTGTGGTGCCTCCAGACTCCTACCAGGCACAGGCCATGTTGGACATCGTCACGGCCATGAGGTGGAACTATGTGTCGACTCTAGCCTCAGAGGGCAACTACGGCGAGAGCGGCGTCGAGGCTTTCATTCAGATCTCTAGAGAGATAGGTGAGTCGTGAGCCATGTTTTATTGCTGCTATTTTTATCTTTTAACTTTGGTTGTAATTTTGTTTCAAGCTGAAAGAGTCATGATTGAGATAGTTTGGTCGTGTCCAGAGGAAGGACATGGGGTATATTGGGCGAAGAATGCCGAGGATGGAGCCACCAGGAATTAGAAAAAGAGAAAGGCCAAAAAGAAGGTTTATGGATGTGGTGAGGGAAGACATACAGGTGGTTGGTTTGAAAGAGGCAGATTTAGAGGGGTGATATGGAGACAAAAGAAAAAGAAAAAGAAGATTGAATGTACTTTTGGGTCAAAGTGACAGGCCTTTTGATTGTTGTCTGGAAAGAGGAGAGATAAGTTCCAGTTTTTTTGCTGATGGAGAAAATTGGAAAGCTGTTTAGAAATGGTCGTGTAAGAAAACATTTTAAGAAATCAAGCGCCAGCTTTATTTTAAATGCAATTGTGTATTGGAATGTACCATGACCTCAACCCACAGCTGACTGCGATAAGGAAAAGCGGTAAAAACAGAGATTTTAGGAATGAATTGACATTCAGTGTCACCTAGACTAGGATGGGTTCCTTTTTGAGTCTGGTTCCTCTCAAGGTTTCTTTCTCATACCATCTCAGGGAGGTTTTTAAGATAAGATAAGATAAGATAAGATAAGATAAACCTTTATTCGTCCCACCGTGGGGAAATTTCTTTGTTACAGCAGTATGAAGAAAAATAAAAAATAAAAAATAAATGCAAATATATAAAAGAATAAACAAATAAGACATACTATAATATTACAAGTATATACACAACACAATATATAAATACAGATGAGGGAAAGTACGTATTGCAGGTTGTATTGCACACAGGTGGTATTGCACGTATTGCAGGTAATATTGCACATATTTCAGGTGATATTGCACATATTGCAGGTAATATTGCACGTATTGCAGGTAATATAGCACACAGTAGTATTATTAAATAGTAAAACAGTAAAAACAGTAACTATTACACCATTGAACAGTAATAGCAGTGAGTATTTTGGTTAATGGTTCACTGGGAGCAGCTTTTATTGTACAGTCTAATAGCAGCAGGGAGAAAAGACCTTCTGTATCGCTCCTTCAGACACTTAGGATGTAACAGTCTGTCACTGAAGGAGCTGCTCAACGAGGTAACAGTTTCATACAGGGGGTGGGAGGCGTTCTGCAGTAAGGATGATAGTTTTGCTACCATCCTCCTTTCTCCCACCTCCTGTACAGTGTCCAGGGGAATCCCCAGGACTGAGCTGGCCTTCCTGATCAGCTTGTCTAGTCTCTTCCTGTCTGCAGTAGAGATGCTGCTGCCCCAGCAGACCACTCCATAGAATATGGCTGAGGCCACAACAGAGTCAAAAAAGGTCTTCAGTAGCTCTCCCTGCACTCCAAAAGACCTTAGTCTCCTCAGCAGAAAGAGTCTGCTCTGCCCTTTCTTGTAGATTGCCTCAGTGTTGTCTGTCCAGTCCAGTTTGTTGTTTAGGTGAACACCCAGGTATTTGTAAGAGTCCACTCTCACAATGTCCTTTCCCTGAATGTTTACCAATGGAAGTGATGAAGTGTGTTTGTGCCTACGGAAATCCACCACCAGTTCTTTGGTTTTCCCCGCGTTTATCTGGAGGCAGCTCCGTTGGCACCAGTCCACAAAGTTCTGTATAAGTCCTCTGTACTCTCTGTCATCATCATTCGTGATCAGACCGACGATGGCAGAGTCATCAGAGAACTTCTGTAGGTGACAGGTTGCTGAGCTAAACATGAAGTCTGCAGTGTAGATGGTGAAGAGAAACGGGGCAAGAACCGTTCCCTGCGGGGCTCCAGTGTTGCAGACAATCATGTCAGACTCACAGTCACGAGTCCTCACATACTGTGGTCGGTCTGTGAGGTAGTCCAGTATCCAGGCTGACAGATGATGGTCCACTCCCATGTACACCATCTTATCCCTCAGGAGCACAGGTTGGATGGTGTTAAAAGCACTAGAGAAGTCAAAAAACATGACTCTCACAGTGCTCCCAGCCTTTTCCAGGTGTGAAGTAGTCCGATTTAGGAGGAAGATGACTGCGTCTTCCACTCCAATGCCAGGTTGGTAGGCAAACTGAAGTGGATCCATTGATGGGATCACCAGAGGTCGGAGATGAGTGAGCACCAACCTCTCCAATGTCTTCATCAGATGGGAGGTCAGTGCTACTGGTCGGTAGTCCCCAAAGTCTTTTGGGCGCGACGTCTTTGGAACAGGCACCACGCACGATGTTTTCCATAGCTGTGGCACCTTCCCTAGCTTCAGGCTCAGGTCAAACATGTACAGCAATATGCCGCACAGCTGGTCTGCACAGGTCTTTAGTAGCCTGGAACTGATGCCGTCTGGGCCCATAGCCTTCCTCGCTTTGATCTTCCTGAGCTCCATTCTCACCTGGGCTTCTGTAAGGGGCAGTGTGTATTGGATGGAGTGTTCGCTGGAGGGAATCGGCAGGGGGGGGAAGTTAGGTGTGTTGTGAGATGACTGTGAGCTGATAGCTGTGCAGGGAGAGGTGGGGCTGGAGCTGCTTGCTGTGGAAGCAGAGAAGGGGGATTGCAGCAGGGGGAACTGGATGGGGGCAGGGGAGGGTAGCTGATCAAATCTGTTAAAGTATAGATTAAGATCATTCACCCACTGCTGGTCACCCTCAGCCTGAGAGCTGGACTCCTTATGACCAGTGATGGTTTTGAGCCCCTTCCACACACCGCTGACGTTGTTCTGCTGCAGCTGATCCTCCATCTTCCTCCTGTAGCATGCTTTTCCTTCCCTGATCTTCTTTCTAAGTTCTCTCTGGACAGTTTTCAGCTCTTCCTTGTTTCCCGATTTAAAAACCCTCTTCTTCTCTTTAAGGAGAGTCTTTATATCAGGGTTAATCCATGGTTTGTTGTTGGGAAAACACCGTACAGTCCTGGTGGGTACAGTATTCTCCACACAGAAGTTAATGTAGTCCGTAATACAGTCTGTTAAACTGTCAATATCCTCCCCATGTGGACTGCACAATTCCTCCCACATAGTTGTTTCAAAACAGTCTTTCAGAGCCTCATCGGTCTCATCAGACCATGTCGTCACTGTGCGGGAGGTAGCTGGTTGCCTGCATACAAGGGGTTTGTACACAGGTAGGAGATGAACCAGGTTGTGATCCGATCTTCCCAAGGGGGGGAGGGCTGCTGATGTATAAGCCTCCTTTGAGTTTGCATAAAATAAATCCAGTGTTTTATTGTCTCTGGTGTGGCATGAAACATACTGGGTGAATGTGGGCAGAGTGGAGGATGGAGGGGCATGATTAAAATCTCCAGAGATAATGAGAAGGGCATTTGGGCTCTGTGTTAACAGTCTGTTAACAACAGAGTGCAGGACATCGCATGCCGATTCACCGTCAGCAGAGGGGGGAACATACGCAGCTATCGCGATAACATGCGAGAATTCCCTCGGCAGATAGTACGGCCTCATGCTAGCGGCTAACAGCTCAATGTCCTTACAGCAGATCTGCTCTTTAATAGTGATGTGTCCAGTTTTACACCATCTATTATTCACAAACACTGCCAGTCCTCCTCCCTTTCTCTTACCGCTCTCCATCGTTCTGTCCGCGCGCAGTAACTCAAATCCATCCAGAGCCACGGTCGTATCCGGTGTTAGCTTGGTTAGCCATGACTCCGTGAACAGCATGATGCTACACTCCCGGAATTCCCTCTGATGCCGGCTAAGAGCCGCTAGCTCGTCCATCTTGTTGGGTAAAGATCTTACATTTCCCATAACGATGGACGGGAGAGTTGGTCTGTAGCGTCTCTTTTTATTCCGACACATAGCTCCAGCACGGTTCCCCCGTCTTCTCCTTCTTAGCTCGCGGGGAATATCCGTTTTTTCTTCTAGTAGCACCGGCGTGTTGCGGAATGCTAACAGCTGATCCCTGGTGTAAACAATAGGACCGTGGCTGTGAACAGAGTTTCCAGATGCGACTGTGAACAAAGTCCAAAAAAGCAGAAAAAGTAGAGCAAACTCGGTGGCTTTGTTTATGTCCATTGTGTGGCTTCCAAGTTTACACGCATACACTTGAAAATAAAAAACACAAAGTACCGGAACACTATAAAATAAATAAAAAAAGCACAAACTTAACGGGAGCTGCTGCAACAGGCTGCCACTTTCTTGCCACAATCACCACTGACTCACTCATTAAAGATAACATTGCAATTATAAGAAGCAAACTTATAGGGACTAAATGTACAGGTGCATCTCAATAAATTAGAATATCGTGGAAAAGTTCATTTATTTTAGTAATTCAACTCAAATTGTGAAACTTATGTATTAAATAAATTCAATGCACACAGATTGAAGTAGTTTAAGTCTTTGGCTCTTTCAATTATGATTTTGGCTCACATTTAACAAAACCCCACAATTTACTATCTCAAAAAATTCTAATATGGTGACATGCCAATTAGCTAATCTACTCTAAACACCCGCAAAGATTTCCTGAGCCTTCAAAATGGTCTCTCAGTTTAGTTCACAAGGCTACACAATCACGGGGAAGACTGCTGATCTGACAGTCACAAGGAGGGTAAGAAACAAACATTCATTGCCAAAGAAGCTGCTGTTCACAGAGTGCTGTATCCAAGCATGTTAACAGAAAGTTGAGTGGAGGAAAAAGTGTGGAAGAAAAAGATGCACAACCAACGAGAGAACCACAGTCTTGAGAGGCTCGTCAAGCAAAATCCATTCAAGAATTTAGGTGAACTTCACAAGGAATGGACTGAGGCTGGGGTCCAGGCATCAAGAGTCACCACACACAGACCTCGTGTTAAGTAATTTCTGAACCACAGACAACAGCAGAGGCGTCTTACTGGGCTAAAGAGAAGAAGAACTGGACTGTTGCCCAGTGGTCTAAAGTCCTCTTTTCAGATGAGAGCAAGTTTTGTATTTCATTTAAAAACCAAGGTCCTAGAGTCTGGAGGAAGGGTGGAGAAGGTCATAGCACAAGTTGCTTGAAGTCCAGTGTTACGTTTCCACAGTCTCTGATGATTTAGGTTGTAATGTCATCTGCTTGTGTTGGTCCACTGTGTTTTTTGAAAACCAAAGTCACTGGACCATTTACCAAGAAATTTTAGAGCATTTCATGCTTCCTTCTGCTGACCAGCTTTTTAAAGATACTGATTTCATTTTCCAGCAGGATTTGGCATCTGCCCACACTGCCAAAAGCACTTAATTTGGTTAAATGACCATGGTGTTGGTGAGCTTGACTGGACAGTAAACTCACCAGACCTGAACCCCGTAAAGAATCTGTGGCGTATTGTGAAGAGTAAAATGAGAAACAAGAGACCAAAAAATGCAGATGAGTTGAAGGCCACTGTCAAAGAAACCTGGGCTTGCATAACGCCTCAGCAGTGCAACTGACTGATCACCTCCATGCCACGTCGAATTTAGTCAGTAATTAAAGCAAAAGGAGCCCCTACCAAGTATTGAGTACATATATAGTAAATGAACATACTTTCCAGAAGACCAACAACTCACTACAAATGTTTTTTCGATCGGTCTTATGAAGTATTCAAATTTTTTGAGATAGTAAATTAGTTGGTTTTTGTTAAATGTGAGCCCAAATCATAACATTTTAAAGAAATAAACACTTGAAAGATATCAGTCTGTGTATGATGTATCTATATAATATACAAGTTTCACTTTTTGCATACACATACATACAGAATACGATATGCAGTGAAATGCTTTATACGACTGTCCGGCATGAGGGAATAGGATGGGGAGAAAAATAAAACAAAGAAAAAAGAAGGCAGATAAATAAAGAGTATAAACTATGCAAAATATAAAATATATAGATAAGAT
>JAAIIK010000156.1:604007-622235 GCA_014706435.1 Silurus glanis
ATGCTTTCCTCATGCACATAAAGTAGAAAATGAATGAATTACACATTGAGACGAGTTAAAGACTTGTTCAAAATACACTAATCGTTCATGAACAACCGTCACTATTGCTCAGAGACGTAAAACAGTGCTTTGCAATTTGTTTTTGTTGGCAAAATAAAGCTAAAACAGGCAATGTACAGTCTAAAACTTTAGTCTCTTAATATTAACTTCTTGTTTATTAAACTGTTGTATAAAATCAGATTTATTCTAATGCTGATTTTTGGTAAAAAAAAAAAAAAAAAAAAAAAGTGATATTGATGAACTATATTAAATTATATAAATGTACACATTTTCTAACCCCATAGGTTGAATTTTATGATCATTCAAAATGCATTACAAGAAGGTATCCCTTAGATAGTATGAGGAAGAAACCCTAAGAGCAACCAGACTCAAAAGGGGAACCTATTGTCTTTTGGTTGACACCAAGTCTGTAATTATAAATCATTAGAAACATTACAAACACCAAAGAGTAATAAATATCATAAGCATTGGAGTGTGGGATTAGGAGTAATGTCTTTTCTACAGTCTTATCCAGTCAGTTGAAGCTGTGGAACTAGGAGCTCTTGAGCAACTCATAAATTAGCTCAAATTCTGAGATAATTATAGATTCAACTCCAACTCCTCCATGCCAAAGTCTTTAAATGTTCAATGATGGAGAAAAAGCATATGTAGAAGGTTATTTTGAGTCTTGGTTAAAAGGTTGTTTGTCCTCAAAGTCCAATGTCTGAAATCTTCATGAAGTGGGATTCAGCTGAAGCTGGTACATCTCTAGATGGCTCAGGATCCTAGCAGGGTTGGCATGTTCTCTTTGAAGGTCTGATATCTTTATGAGGTGGGACACAACTGCAGCTGACCCAAAGTCTGGTTGCGTTAGGATCCTCACAGGGCTGGCACCTTCTATTTCAATGTCCGAAATCTTTATGAGGTGGGACACAACTGAAGTTGAGATGTCTCTAGATGGCTTGTGACCCTCACATGGTCAGCATTTTCTCTTTGAAGGTCTGAAATCTTCATGAGGTGGGACACAACTGGAGCTGGCCCAATCTCTGGTTGCCTTTGGATGGGTAGAAAAAAAAAAAGCAGTGGAGAGGAATTTGCGTTGGTTCTGTTCATAATATTAACAAGCACAAGATGATGATGAATGTTCATTTGATCAGATGTACTGGACAGTGGTGGACAGTAAGGAAGTAAATGTAATTCGTTACTGTACTTAAGTAGTTATTTCAAGGCGTGATAAAAACTTTACATGTGCCTTTTGTCTCCTGAAATACACCGAGCATAGTTCTCAATATAATTAATAAATAGTCTAGACCCACCTCAGTGTGGTTTTAGACATCCAGAAGAGTGCTAGCTACCATTATGGGGATAATCTAAGGGTTCCCTTTGAGCAGCTGGAAAACAGATGCCTCTCAGTGCTCTCAGTAGAATATAAGTGATAGTCACTGTGTCAAACTCTCAGTCCATTTCTGCTTATCAAAAGCTATATAAGCTATTCCATCATCTCACCTTGCTTTTGGAGAGGCCAGAATAACAGCCAATGGCTCTTATAAAGAAAATGGCTTATGATTAGGCCCCTGTGGGTTTTCCCCCCTCTCATCATGGGCTTTCTTACAGCAATCGAACAATTCTAATCCCTCTTAGGTGGATTCAGCTAAAAGCCGAGACACACTCGATGTAAGGATAAGATCAATACGTTACAGGCTTTGTGCTGTTTAAGTTTATCAGGAACACAGTAAGTCTTATCACTTTTAGGTCCAAGACGCATGGTGTCTTGAATATACTCAAATCTAGCTACTGATTTCTTTCGTAGGTTTTCTTTGAAAAGCTGCGACGTGCAGCAATAGTTGGTTGAGCTACACGGAATGGGAAATAGCAAGGGCGTTTAAAAGTTCCAGTCAACTGAAAATGTTATGAATCAACCTGGAATAGGTTGTGTTTACATTATACTGCCTCAATGCACTGTGAAAAGGATGGTACTATACAAGTGACTAGCTGGAGAATTGCAAAAACGAGTTATATCTTTGGGTCCCCAAAACTACAATCCAATATTATCTATACCACAAAAAATTGTTTGGAAGGTTTTCAAGAAAATCAAACTCATGCATGTTCAGTTTGCCCTTGAACTTCAAACGGGTATGAACATTTTGTTTAAACACTATGCGTCAAGGATTCTATCAAATACATTTACATTCAAGGCACTTGGCAGACACCCTTATCCAGAGCAACTAACTTATCTCATTCATACAACTGAATTGTTCGGCTATTGGGTCAAGGGCCTTGCTCACGAGCCCAGAAGTGGCAGCTCAATTCAATTCAATTTAATTCAATTCAATTCAATTTTATTTGTATTGCGCTTTTAACAATGAATATTGTCTCAAAGCAGCTTTACACAGATAATGTGGTGATTAAAAGTGAATATGTTCTTTATAAGTATAAGTTTGTCCCTGATGAGCAAGCCGGTGGCGACTGTGGCAAGGAAAAACTCCCCGAGATGGCATAAGGAAGAAACCTTGAGAGGAACCAGACTCAAGAGGGAACCCATCCTCATCTGGGTTGCACCGAATGTCCATTTGTGGCAGATATACGATGTTGCGGGGTACAGTGATGATGATCAGAAGCGAAAAGTAGTCCTGAGTCAATGTAGCAGACTGGTGACATTAACTACAGTCCAATCCATCCTTAAAGCGCCCATTCTTACTCCGGAATTTCATGGAACCACCCGAGGTGTTGATGAGAAACCGTCCCAAGCTGCACAGAGTGGCCTCCAATCGAAGAGAACACTATCCAGAGGCAGGCCTGGACGAAGTGGGAAGATCCACGGAGGGGAGAGGGGCAGGAACAGTGGTCACTGGAGCCTCAGGAGCAACCGAGAGAGAGAGAGAGAGAGAGAGAGAGAGAGAGAGAGAGAGAGAGAGAAGAGGGTGACAGGAAGAGAAGGATACGGATTATTAAGTGTCCTTATTGTTGTATGAAAGTTAATGTCAATGTGCAGTTTGGACTCCGGCAAGACTCGCTATGGCAGCATAACTACAAGGGAGAACCAGAAGGTAACACAGACATGAGGGATCTCTGGGATAAGAGACGACCCACCACACCACCGTCAACGAACCTGAGTGAACGTGTGAGAGTGAGGGGACAACAGCATACAAATATCCCAGTTCACCAAACACTCGATATCCATGTTCCCTCCAGATCTGCGCTTTTACCTAAAAAAAAAACTACTGATTAAAGGCTTGACTAAATAAATGTGTTTTTAACCTCGACTTGAACACTGAGACTGTGTCTGAGTCCCGAACACTGATTGGAAGGCTGTTCCATAACTGTGGGGCTTTATAAGAGAAAGATCTGCCCCCTGCTGTAGTCTTCGTTGTTTGAGGAACCAACAAATAGCCTGCACCTTTTGATCTAAGTAGGCGTGGAGGATCATACTGGTACAGCTCAGTGTGGCTGGGATTTGAACTCACTACCTTTTAGATCCAAAGTCCAATGCCTTAACCACTAAGCTTCCACCTCCCTATACAGCATATCAACAAAATAGGGCATAGTTAGATCTTCATGCAGAAAAATGATCCAAAACATACATAAACAATTCCTTCCTATCTGCAAAATCAAGGTCCTGCCATGGCCATTCCAGTCCACTGACCCTATTAAACCCCATAGAAAACCTGTTGGGTAAATTGAAGAGGAGACACCACCAGCATGGATCATAAAATTTAAAGACTGGAGAAGATTGTGTATGTAGGAATGGTCTCAGATCCCCTGCCAGGTATTCCCCAACCTCATCAAGGGTGCCAATAATTGCACACACAAACTTTACAAAGATTTTTTGAATAATAATAATAAAAATACTACTACTACTAATAATAATAATAAAAAAATAATCCCAGGGCATTAATAGTGAACATACCCCCTACAGTATATTCCATATCATCAACCTCTTCATGTTCTATGGCTTTTAGAGAAAGAGAAATTTCCCCACACAATTGTTTGATCAAATACTTTTTGGTTTTGTAAATAACAACATAAAGGTTTTTTTTGTTCGGACCTTCAAAAAGAAGACAACAACCCCACGAGGATCCCGAGCCATCTAGAGATGCAACAGCTCCAACTGCATCCCACTTAATGATGATTTCAGACATTGGATTTTGAGGATAATCCACCCTTTAGTCAAAACTCAAAATAAACTTCTACTTTTGCTGTTTCTCCATCGTTGAACATTTAAAGGCTCTGGCATGGATGAGTTGGTGTTGAATCTATAATCCTGTTCATTAAGTTTCTTGCTTTAGTAATACTACAAATTTTTGCTGAATTAGATACTCGTGAATGAGATTGCCGTAGTGTCATAAATGATGATATAAAGAGGTGGATCAATTCACGTAGAACACGACTGAAGACCTAGGAGTGAAATGCACTCCACTGCATGGAGTATTGCAGAATCATGACTCTTCCTTCTCTGCTAAAATGATTATCCTGCATTTCCTGACTTGACCAATGCCGTACCAGCACTGCCTTGTAATTACCTCCTGTATATGAGAGACACTTCATTTAGCACATTTAGCCCTCACAAAGAGCAGCTTCCCTTAGGCCCACAGGAGGATCTGACATGACAGCCTGTATAGGGGTGAGATTGCAGACCCCACTGATGGTTGATGTAGGAGACCACTGATGTGTTTTCCATAGGGATCAACACATGGCGGCCTCTCAGGTCTGGGGAAAATTGCTTCAGAGCCAGAAGCACAGCTAGCATCTCCAGGCAGTTGATGTGTCAGGTGAGATGGTTAAATTCCACACTATGCCTAGATAAGTGGTTCTCTGTACTGGAGAAAGCACACTCAGTCCTAACCTTAGTTCCTTCATGAAGGCAAGAATGACATCTTGATGCCGGGCCGCCAAAAGCTCAGATTGAGCTGGTATCAACCAATCATCAATATAGTTCAGTTTGCAGATGCCTTGGACTCTCAGCGAGGCCAGAGGCGCATTCTTACACTTTGTGAAGGTGCAGGGTGAGAGTCAAGGTCGAACGGAAGGACCCGATATGGGGCTAAATTGATCTGAACTGATTCGATCTCTACAGTGTGCAGGACCCGCTAAGACACGTCTGGCAGGCATTTCCAGGCTGCCAGATAGTCTCTTTAGGGAACCAGTCTCAGACTGATTTTTGGTATGCCTAGAGCGTTTGGAGCGGTGCCCTACAGCCATTCCAGAGACCACTGTCCCAGGTTCTGAGGAGGGACAGGTACTGTAAACTGCAGTGCATACTGCAAGCCACCTAGCGGAAACCACTGAACCACTCTTACTGAAGATGACAGTCCTCAGATCCGTCAGCTCCTTGGGCTTCGGCCTAGAGCTCCGCCTAGGATCACTGGCAGGGGGAGTCCGAGTGGCGACGCTCTGTCTTTGGGCTTCATGGCGCCCGCTTGTGCTGGGTTGGGGCTGCACCCGCCGAGCAGCCCCATGGGAGCTGCAAGGGGGTATTATGGGGGCGTCTAGAAGGAAAGGCCTGTCCCTGTCAGGAATATCTGACAGGGTGAGCTACAGCTGCCTCTCAGCCTGCTACACCTGTAACATAGCCAGCGTGTGCTGCCGTGTACGCCTTGCCCACCAAGGCAGAGGAAGTTCAAAGGGGTTTGGTGGGCAGTGCCAGGGCCTTAAGGGATGATGCAGCACCCAGGGAGAGATGTATGGGCTGCTCCAGGACCTGTCAACTGAGTTCTTGAAGAGTGCTGTAAAGGATGGACATGCGGCCACATTCCCTCAAGTGCCGACTAAGCATGCTCCACTCTCAGGCAAGCTACACACAGCGGGTACCTATGCTTGCTCTCTTTTTATTTATTTTTTAACATTTATTTATTTATTTATTTATTTATTTTATATTTTACCACTTACCATTGATATAGACACACACAGAGTGCTTCCTGAACAAACAGAAGCTAGCATCGTCTTCACCGCATGTGCTTTTATAGCTTCCTGGTTGCGATGGTGACGTTGTGCTTTTCCATTAGACAGATTACACACGTAATTTAGAGCGTGCACACAAGAAAGCATTCCCAAAGCGTTGTTGACGCAGCTCGAGTTCCTGAAAGGTAACTATATTGGAAATCAATTGGAATATCACTATATTGGAGTGAACAAAGTACAGTCTCCTGAGGTGCTCCTGTGTTTCTGACCACCACATCAGACAAGGAATTCCCCAACCTGGCGCCTATCTAACAGAGAGTCAGCTATCAAGGACACAGTGGATGTGCTGACACCCATCCTGAGCAGTTTCTTAATCAGTAGAAATGGGCGAATTGTATTAAAGGCACTGGAGAAATAAAAAAAATGATACATTACCACTACATCCAATATCACTACATCCATCCAAGAAAGAGTGAGCACGCTGCAACAGGTAGATGACCGCATCATCCATGCCCACGTGAAGCTCATAGGCACATTGTAGTGGTCCAGGGAAGGTTTAACCAGTGATCCTAGATGTGCCAAAACTAGATGCTTCCACACCTTCATGACATGTGACGTCTGTCCGACCAGTCTGAAGTAGTTAAGGCCAGATTGGCCTTCTTAGGTACTGGAACTACACAGAATGTTTTCCATAGCACCGGTATTTTTTCCTGCATCAGACTGAGGATGAAGATGTATTGCAGGATTAGTGAACAGCTGAGCAGCACAAGAATTTAGAATCTTGGAGCTAATACCATCAAGGCCTGCAGCCTTAGTTTTTCCAGCTGTCTTTTCTCCTGGAGTCACAGTCAGTGAGGGTAGTGTGCTGGTGTCAGTGGAGGATTGTTCGGATAGTTGCTGAAGGTTGGTGATGTGGCTGTTGATTTGAGAATGTGAAGACTGGCCCTGTGTGGAACGGCCCAGCCGGGGGGTACTGTGCTGAATCTGTTAAAAATTAAGTTCAGCTAATTGGCTCTGTCCAGGCTGCCCCCTGTCTTTAATCTTGAAGCCGTTGATCTATCAGAGCCAATATGTTCTTAATAAAGTGGCTAATGACTGTCTATCCAGGATCTAAGGAGTAATAAAAGGGTGCTTAAGTAATTATAGACATTGCTAAAGTTAAGTGTTTCTACAGAAACAGGATGTTTTGGACCTTAATTATCTGTGCAGACGGTGGCCATCGAAGGTCAAAAGCATCAATATATTGAAAATGGTAGATGGCACATTACTGTTTTCTACGATGTCATTCATTATAAAAAGTTCCAAAGTTCAGAGTGTAGATGAGATTTTTTACCTGAGCTGCCTGTATCTCCAACAGCCTGATCGTTTAACTGACTTTAGATGGAATTTTTTTTTTTCTGTAGGAAAGCACTAAAATTGACCTCATAACATGAAAATGGTCACAGGACTGTCCTGCAGGATTTTGATATATTATTTCAGCCGCTGTTTAATCAGCAGGATGATAGAGGACAGATGAGTGAACTGTAAAGAGGTCAGAGCGTGTCGTGTATAAATAGTGACATGATTTTCTTAAAAAATCCATTAAAAAAATAATATTACCTGACCTTTTTTTCAGGGGTGAAAAAAAAAAGCCTAATTTTTAATGCAGTTGCATTCTGATGAGCTGAGGAAAGGAAAATAATTTTAGCAGAGAAGGATGAGTCTGCGATACTCCATACAGTGGAGTGCATTTCACTCCTAGGTCTTCAGTGGTGTTCTACATGAATTGACCCACCTCTTAATTTCATCATTTATGACACTACGGCAATCTCATTCACGGGTATCTCATTCAGCAAAAATGAGTAGTATTACTAAAGCAAGAAAGTTAATGAACAATGAATTCATTAAATCGTCTTGGTTGTGTGAGGTTGAGATAATGCGATATCTAGAACTAGTTTCTGTGTAAATTTTGGAGTGAAGATGGAAGAACTACAGTCAGGATCCTGTCTAAACTGCATCAGAAATAGTTGGCTGCATGTCCCTGTCAATCTGCCTATAAAAGCTTGAATTAGACGTTCGTTTTTTTACTCCTGTCTTGAATTAATATTTTGTCTAACGCTGACCTTGTCATCTATTTCTCTAATATTTCTGTCATTCATGGCTCACTTTAAACCTGCGTATGCAATCTTTTCCAGTTATATTCACTGAAAGCTAAAACAACATAGCTAGATTTACGGTAAATATCTGATTCATGTCAAAGAAGGACAGAAGGATAAATTTATGTTCATTTTATGGCAAAACTGTAACTGATTTTGCTTTTTTGAAACAAGCTGTTAATGTAGCATATAAAAGTCATCGCAATTTTTTTTTTTTTTGTTTCTTTCATCCCCAGTCCATATTGGACATAAAACTAAGCTGCAAAAGCAAACTATTTAATTATTCATAGCTGTGACTCACATTTGCAGCACAGATATTCAGTCCATTTGAGTCCATTCTAATATTTTCCATATGTTTAAAGATATCAAATTACAGAAATAGTTTATAGTCCTGGGCAATAAAAAAAAAAAAAACACCAAAATGGCAAAATATTAACTTTGTTATGGTCTTAAAACAAACCATTAGCAGAAAATTAGCTAGAATTTAGCTAAAGGTTTTTGAGACTCACAGCTGAAAATGGCCTACCTAACTTTAAATGGCAACAGCTCTGAAAAAAAAAACCGTGTGCTACATACACAATTTTGCTATCTTTAAAAAGAAGACACTTTGAGCTTTACTCATCAATCAATTATTCATAGTTGCTTTCTAAATACTTTAAAAGATAAGTTATAGATTTCGAAATTCCTTGAATGCTTTTTTCTGCAATGAATGTGTTTTTATATTTCTTATAGCTTTTTTTTTCCCTTTCATTTCTACTGGACAATTTTTATTTATTTTTTTATTTAAAAAAAAATCAATTATTTTCCATTGCATTTCATAGTGCTGAATTTGAATGGAATATTTGAATCATCAACATGATGCTTCTTTTTGTGTACAAAAAGAGAATTTTCAATTTCCAACACAAGTGAACATTTGAACAGGGTTAATAATTTAATAGTTAACTGTTAAATAGTTTTTTAGAAGTGAAAGTTTCAGGTTCTGAAGTTCATACCACAGGCTTCTTTGAACATTTTGCTTGTAGCCACTAAATGATCTATGTATAATTAAACTTTATTATTAAACACAGGTTCTTTAAGATTCTTAAATTTAACCCTCCACAACAATTTCATGGATTGTCATGAATACGGTACATACAGCAACAACATGGTAGTACTAAAAAAAGGGAAATACTATCAAATTTTGCCAGCCTTACCTAGTATATGGATCAGCGTGTCATATATACATTTACTATACATATATACACACACAATATTGCCAAGAGTATTGGGATTTTTGAGCATTGCATTCCACATTTAGTCCAAGTTTGCTTTTATAATTCCCTCCACTCTTCTGGGAAGATGTTCCACTAGATTTTAAAGTGTGCTTATGGATATTTGTGTTCATCAGCCACAAGGGTGTTATGAAAGGCAGCTACTGATGTAGGTGAGGAGACCTGGGGTGCAGTCAGCGTTCACATTCATCCCAAAGGTGTTCAGTAGGGATGAGATCAGAGCTCTATAGCAGACCACTCAAGATCTTCCTCTCCAAAGCATGTAAACCAGATCTTCAAGGAGCTCACTTTGCCCACAGGGGCATCGCCATGCTGGAACAGGTTTCTGTTTCCAAGTTCAAGTGAATGCAAAATCAATTGACGTCCTGTACAATTGAGTGCCTCCGGCTTTGTGGTAACAGTTTGGAAAACAACCACATATAGCGCTCTAATAAAATGTAAGTATTAAGTATTTTACTTAATATTTATTTTAAAATTAATTAATATTTATTTTTCGGACAACTTTTTACTTTCACACATTACATTTTTATACAAATATCTGTACTTTCTACTTCTTACATTTTCAAACCAGACTTGTTACTTTAGTTTTAATCTATTTGGTGACATGATCAATATTTTTTCTTCTCACTGCGCACCGTTTTCAGCCCATCAACCAATTTTTTGTCATTGCGCAGCTTTTTCAATCTACCACTGGTGTATCATTTCCTGGTTATCATGCACCACAGATGTAGACTAGTTTACGAAGCTAACAATGAGCAAGGCAAAATAGCAGCCAAAATCTGCCATGATGCACACACTTTGACCCCTCTAGGGGTCGACAAACGTTGGCATTTTTTCCTCATAACTTAGAAATGATTGTCTTTTTTAATCGTACAGATAAGAGCAGTACATCATTCGAATCTGTAAAGGGTATACTTTTATTAGTATACACTTATAATAACGAGACACTGTGCTTTTGTAAAATAAAGCAAACAGACAGGGGGTGCTCTCTGCTGTCTCTGTCATATTTCTTCACAGACACACAAATAAAACAACCTGAAACTCAGTGAAAACTTTCATCACAGACATGATAAATATATAAATAGCTTGAAAAGCCTACTTTTAATAAACCAATTCACATCAAAAACAAATATTCTCTGATTATGTAATCCGTATGAAAGTTAGAAGGCGTACAGTTGCTCCGGTATCACCTCATTAACCGTCCATGTGGAAACATAACAAAGGTCCCGTTTGGTATCCTGATGATTTACGTAATTTAAAACACCATAATTACTGAATATTTTGTTTTTATGCTTTATACTGAGTTTGGTTTCACTAATAATAAACATACAATTGCATTGAGCATCAATATTTGTCCATGCCCAGTACTAAAAAAATTACACAGTATAGTTTGCATTCCCCCTAAATGCACATATATTCGCACCAAATCACCAAACTTCCTTGACTTAAGTTTCCTACTGATGTACTTGCGAAAGTTAAATGGCTTTACACTATTCTAAAGCAAGAAACCCAATTAACAACTCAATTCAACAAGTCTCCTTTCACTGCAGCCACAGCTGCACCAGCCGCATTTTTCATGTTAATAACAGTTCTCCTTGGGATTTGAAATGAAGGCAAAGTGTGTGTTTTTCTGCAAAATTCTACAGGAAAGAAAAAGTATTAACATTTTATGAACTGTTGAAACTGTTATGGCTGACCTTTCCTCACGATGTGCAACTTTTTTTTTTATATACGTTCATCTTGAAAATGTCCTTGTAAGTGTATCATATCAATTTCTTCTCCTCTGTTAGCCATTGTGGAATAAATAATACAGCTATTAAATTTACACTGCGCTTGTGCAGTTTGCTACAGATGCAGTTTGCACACTCTGACTAGCATGCTTTTTGACCATCCAGTGGTTGTGAAAAGTCGTGAAGATGCTGGCTGGAGGGCCTCGGATTCAGCAACTCGCAATCTGATTGGTTAAAATTGAGAGCCACAGAGTGCCCACGGTGCTGATTTCTGAAGGACCTTTGTCCATGGCGACACATGATATGAAGGCTGAAATCTGATAGAAATGCTAATCTGAAATGACACTCAGCAGTGACCCTGAAGTGAAAGAGTAGACTATTGGGAATAATTAAATGCATATTCATAGACAAAATGATATTAAAACGTAAGTCCAGCAGAGAATGCCTTACTGACCCTGAGAGCACATCACTGATCAGATGTGAGAGTGAGTCTATGCCTCTAGCCATATACTGAATACTCAAAAACCTAAATGCAGACATGATGGGCCACTCAATGTGAGTCAAGTATGGATATGTTCTGTAGCTAATTGTGTGTTTAGGGACACTGCAGTGATTGCAAGCTGCATTTACTGCTAAAACTTTTACTGCGATTAGCAGCAGTAAATTCACTAGGGATGGCCATTGTGTATTCCAGTTGAATAACACTGATCCCTCTGTAGGAGTCTGCTGTAATTGAATGGAAATGGTGAGAATTTGTTCTCTCTATCAATGTAGAAGGAGGAATGGTTCTTGTGCTGTACCCTTGAACATTTTCTTTTCAAACGAATGCTCCATAAAAAGAAAAATAACCAAATTAAGTTGGTGGATCAAACCTTATGATTTAAAATGGTGGATCAGGACCAACACACTTTCTATTAGGCTTTATTCTCTAGGAAATTCTAGGAATGTGGGTAATAATTTTTTTCTTTCATAATAGTCCTGCTACACTAGGATAGTGGATATTACTGATCTGCAGTAGTGGTTGTATCTTTTTGCTCCAAGTAATTAGTTTAATAGAAGGACTGGGGACTCCAGAAGATGGAAATGTTTGTTTGCAGTCACAGTAAGTGAAATAGACAAGCTTGTGCAAAACTGTTTAATTCTTCTTTCCTTTGAATCTACTCGATTCATCCTGACGCCCTGCATCTGGATGGAGTTCTCTTCAATTCAAGACCAACCTGTGCAGCTTTTGAGTTGAGAGCAACTCAAAAACTTTGGATGGTTTCAGACTGCAATCACTGAACAGTACACATCAACAATGATAGAACTGTAATAAATGGACATTCGGTGTTAAGGATGAGGATGGATTGGGTCTAGTTCCTCCCAAGGTTTCTTTCTCATGTTATCTCAAACAGTTTTTCCTTGCCACAGTTGCCACTGGCTCTTTCAATTCTAAGGAAAAAACTTAAAGGTGCTAAACTTATACATTATTTTATACAACTTTGTAACGGCTTTACAGCATCTCCGTAAAGCTGCTTTGAGACAATGTCCATTGTTAAAAGTGCCCTACAAGTAAAAATAATTTCTACTATCTAGAAAAAGACAACACAAGAGGTGAGTAACAATATTTTAACAACCCACAATGACATAATTAAACAGTCATGAAAAGTGAGCTATATCGGTCCATGTCAAATAAACTTATTGATTTGTGTACCAGTGAACTAACTGCCAAATATCTGTATTAAAGAAAGAATAGTCTTTATTTGTCACATATACATTACAGCACAGGGAATTTATTTTCTTCACATATCCCAGCTTTTTTGGAAGGTGGGATACAGCAACCCTGCAGCACAGAGGGTGCTTAAGGGCCCAAGAGTGGCAGTTTGGCAATACCATGGCTTGAACCCCCAACCTTCAAATCAGTAACCCAGCGCCTTAACCACTGAGCTACCACTCCCTCTCTTAATAAATTTTAAACGTATTAAAAAATACACTGGGAAGATTATATTTAGAACTAATAAGTAAATCCTTTTTTTAAACAGTATACAGGGTTAAGTGCCACACATAGGGGCCCAGGAGCAGCAACTTGGTGGGGCTGAGATTTGAACTCTCAAACATTCACAGCCTTATTCACAAAGCTACCACCTCTATATATCCCAACTTAGTGTCAGAGCACAACATCAGTCATAATACAGAACCACTGACGCAAATAGGGTTAGGGCCCTATCTGCTGTAGTTTAGTAGTGCTGAGGCTTGAACCCCCAACCTTCTTATGAGACCAGCTAATAACCCAAAGCCTTAATCATTGAGTCACCACTGCCCCTTTCTAATGTTTTTCTCCAAGAACTACTGCTTGGTCCAAATCAGACTAATTAAGTCAAGTCAAGTCAAGTCAAGTTTATTTCTATAGCGCTTTTCACAACAGACATTGTCTCAAAGCAGCTTTACAGAAATTAACAGTCAAGGTGAACGGTGTGCATTTATCCCTGATGAGCAGCCGTGGCGACAGTGGCAAGGAAAAACTCCCTTAGATGTAATGAGGAAGAAACCTTGAGAGGAACCAGACTCAAAAGGGAACCCATCCTCAACTGGGTGACATCAAGAGTTTGATCATAAATCTTTCAACAATACAGAACACTGGAGAGTGAGAACTAACATGAGTACTGGAGTATAAGATTATAAGTAAATGTTCTTTCTACAGTCTTTGGTATAAAAGTAGGAGCTACTGAGCTCAACATTTGTGATCATCATAGATCCTGCATCAGCTTCTCCATGCCAGAGCCTTTAAACACTCCAGGAGGTCCAATGCCACACATGTAGTGGGATCCAATTGGCACTCGTACGTCTGTAGATGGTTCGGGATGTTTGCGAGTTCGGCATCTACTTCTCCATGATCATCCATAGGTCCATAATCTTCACGAGGTGGGACGTGACTGGAGCTGGCCAAACCTCAGAAAGCCTTGGGATGGGGAGAGAAAGAGAAGCAGTGGAGAGCAATTAGCGTAGCTGCTGTTCATGATATTAACAGCACAAGTTGATAATGTGCATGTGATCAGATGTTCTGGAGCACAAGGTTATGATGTGAGACGTGTTATGTGTAGGCTTTGCTAAAAAGATAAGTTTTTAATCTGCACTTAAACTGGGTGAGTGTGTCTGAACCCCGAACACTGTCAGGAAGACTATTCCAGAGTTTAGGAGCTAAATGTGAAAATGCTCTACCGCCTTTAGTGGACTTTGCTATTCTAGGAAGTCCAGAGTTTTGAGATCTCAGGGAGCGTGACGGATTGTAGCGTTTTAAAAGACTGGAGAGATACATGACAAGACGGATGTTCTGTAACCACTAGTTCAACGGTAAAAGACCTGGGAGTTATTTTAGACAGCAACTTATCTTTTAAAAATCATATCAACCAAGTTACAAAAACAGCCTTCTTTCACCTTAGAAATATTTCTAAGCTAAGAAACATGTTATCTATATCCGATGCAGAGAAGCTCGTCCATGCGTTCTTAACCTCCAGAATAGACTACTGTAATGCATTACTAGGTGGATGTCCTGCATCATTAATAAACAAGCTTCAGTTAGTTCAGAATGCGGCAGCAAGAGTTCTTACTAGGTCAAGAAAATACGATCATATAACCCCAATCTTATCGTCCCTACATTGGCTTCCTGTTAAGTTTCGAATAGATTTCAAACTACTGCTTCTCACTTATAAAGCACTAAATGGTTTGGCTCCCATGTATCTCTCCAGTATCTCTCCAGACTGATTACTGAACAGAACAGTTTTTTCTTCTCTTACTTTAAAAGCTATGTAGTCATAAATGATAAAACAATAAAAAAGTCATAACAAATTGCAAACTGAGGTATTCGTTTTGCTTTATCCATAGTATCCATGGCCTACAGTCCCTGTGAGTTCTAGGCACAATGAACAGTGCTTCTTTAAGATCTGCCAAACTATTTGCTATATTTTGACCATGTTAATAAACACAACATAATGCTCACTATCTAATTTTTTTTCTTGATTCTTCATTGGACTGGAATTGTCATTTGCAATGTTGTTCAGAAGCTAAAAAAAAAATAATTAAAATAAAAAAAATAAAAATTAAGAGAAGGAAATCACTTTCATGATTAAATAGACTAACAAAGTGTTAATACTAAGCAAAGAACATATAAAGCCCATAAAAAAATTGTGCATATTGATTTATTTATACTGTCTGTCTGTGTGTGATGCAGTGGTGGGCTGTGCACTTAACATCTGGACCTTAAGTGATGTCCTGCATGAATCAATCCACCTCTTAATGCCATTATTATGAAGTTAATATTATAAAGAAACGCAGGATAACAGAACACTGCATTACAGCGAGAATAAATGCCACTACTAAAGCAAGAAACCCAATGAACACAAGTCTTCTTTCACTGTAGCCACACCTGCAAGGCCCGCACACATCACCTCTAGCAGAAGCATCGATATCAACCTGATAAAACGATCCCGGCTTTATTGTGCATGTTTTTCTGTGCATTATGGATTTTTTCTTTGGGATTTAATTTTAAGGCAAATTGTGTGTTTTCATGCAGATTCTACAGGAAAGAAAAAAAAAACAAAACGATTAATGAAAAAGCGTAAAAACTGTTTTTTGAAATGTTTGGGCCAAAGTCACATGATATCTAGCTTTTCTTAAATAAGTCCATCTTGTAAATGTCTCTGTAGGTATATTTGTGACCAAATCTATTTCGTGTTCAAGTTGGAGCAGTTTGCTACAGATGTGAGTTGTGAGCTCTGACTAGTGTGCTCTCTGACCATCCAGCCTGCTAGAAGGACCCGCAATGAACAAAACACAATCTGATTGGTTGAAGCAAAAGCTTTGAGCAACAGGGGTTTTAATCTACCAAGAGCTTGTGCTGTTTATTTCTGCTGGTGTTATGGAAACATCAGCTGAAATCTGATTAGATATAAACTCAAACCGAAACTTACACCGGATGTGCTGCTCCTTGAAGAGAATAGACTATTGGGAATAATTTAGTACATATTCCTAGACAAATATATAAAAAATAAATATTAAAACTTAAGTTATTCTGATTCCTTGCTGGCCCTGATGGCCTACCACTGGTGTGATGTGATACACTGTACAGTTAAGAAAGTATAGAAGAAACAAGAAACATAAATATTATCTTATGGTCTCTTTTTATCTTTTCTTTTTTCTTTGGAAAAGAACCAAATAACACAACTTTTAATATTTTGATGACTGTGGTATTCCCCTTTTTTGTGTGCGAAGTCATCAAAAAATTACTGCAAACAAAAACTCATACTCGCTGTATGTGCTGCTTTTGAGAATAGATGTATCATATATATTTTTTTGCACTGACCTACTTGCATGCCCCGAGACAACGACGTTTGCTTTCAGAAGCATAATTGTTCTCCAATATCGCTGTTGCCCTTTGGACCTGTGTACATGCCCTTCTTTGGTTATTTGCTCCCCCTGTCTACAAGCACTTTTTCGCTGCCGCCGGGCCCAAAGCCATTCACACAGCCGATTTCCTGCAGTTTTTCCTCATATAACTATACACCTGTGTCTCTGCATCTCATTTACTTGCTCTTTCCCTCTCCTTCTGTCTGTCTTTCTCACTTCTATGGGTTTTTATTTTTTCTGCATGTTGAATAAAACAGAACAGCTGTGACTTGGAAAGCCTATCTTGTTTATTTGAGTTGCTACAAACCACTGAGCCCAGCTGTGAAAGGCTGCTTTTCCCAACTGCCTGTCTCCATTTATAGCTGTCTGCACTTTATGGTTACTCTTCCTTACATCAGCAACTCCCTCAGCCATGAAAATCGGTTAAATTTCAAAGGTTTTCCGTAAAGGAGAAATTTCGAGCAAAGGTTTCATACTGGAGGTTCGAGCTTGACTTCAGGTTCCCACTCTGGATCTGACCTTAATAGCAATACGAGGAGTCACATAATAGGCTTTATGTGCCAGATAATACAACCTGATTCCAAAAAGCTTCTCCAGAAATCATTGTCTGTGAACACAGTTTGCTATGCCATCCACAAATGCAGGTTAAATCGCTATCATACAAAGATGAAGGCATGCGAGGACATGATCCAAAAATGCTGTAATTCCTTCTGGGCCAAAACTCATTTAAAATCAACTGTTCTGTGGACAGAAAAATTTAAATAATTCAATTAAAAAAACATGGACACCACGCCCTCCAGACTAAGGAGGAGAGGGATCATTCAGCTTGTTATCAGCGCTCAGTTTAAAAAACCCACATCTCTGATGGTATGGGAGTGCATTTGTATACACAGGTTTTAGAGCAACAAATGCTTCCGTCCAGAAAATGTATTTCTTTCAGGGAAGCCTTGCATATTCAAGCAAGACATTTCATAAGAACATAATCTATTGTTCTACAAAAAAAGCAACTCCTCAGCTCCCAGATGTGTATGGACAGAAGACGTTATGCTACACAGTGTTAAACATGGCCCTGTCCCAACTTTTTTGAGACCTGTTGCAGCCATCAAATTCAAAATGACCTTTATTTTCTTAAAATGGCACATATTCTCAGTGTAAACATGTTATATGTTTCTTTGTTTTATTGTGAATAGAATTGTGGATTTATGAGTTTCGCAAATCGTTGCATTCTGTTTTTATGTACATTTTACACAATGTTCCAGCTTTTTTTGAAATTGGAGTTGTATATATATTTAGAATAAAACACAAGAATACTAAGAAAACTACCACAGAAACTGCAGACACACTCTCCTGGTGGGGAGCTTCCCTTATAAAAAGCCAGGCTTTTAACTCCCTTGTGACTCAGACCGGCTCTGAGGTTTTACAGCTTTTTTGTCAGTTCTGTCAAGGTTATCGTTCCCGTTTCTTGCCTCAGGCAAGGGTCAAAAAACTGAGGACTTGAGCGGTGCTCCCAATGAGACGCGAGAGCACCACTCTCCATTTTCCGACTGTCTGCTTTCTCTCGCTCCTCCTTTCTCCTTTAAACACCAGTATGCGATTGAGAAAACGACTCACCATGAGTGTATTTCTAAACCGGCCGTGATGCTCAGGGTTTTCTGAAAATTCTAATTTAATGTTGCATGCAATAACAGTGCATAGTGTTTGTTTGCTTGAGTCTAGTCTTTGGGTCATATACAGTTATGTTCAAAATAATAGCAGTGCAATGTGACTAACCAG
>JAAIIK010000156.1:622635-666796 GCA_014706435.1 Silurus glanis
AATAAAAAATATACTAAAAACCTGGATTAATCTGGTTAGTCACATTGTACTGCTATTATTTTGAACATAACTGTATTACACTTTTGTCATTTTCTATTATTAATATATTAAAGATTTTAAATAACCTGCATCAATGCAGTCCATATTGCCTGCAGAATAAAACACTGTTAATTGCCTGACAGCACTGGCCAGAGCCAGCAGAGCTGAAACAGGTTCAGAGGAGCTTCAGTGTTGTTATTTCATTTATAACATATCTAAGAGGTGCATGAACCAAATATGTTTATTGTTAATATGTTAAGTCATTTATTTGTCAGATTAGGCATTGATGGTATATTGATTTGGACATATGTAAATTACACAAACACTTTATGGACAAAAGGCAGTGTTCACAGGGCCTTCATGCTTTTTGAACATCCAATATCAAATTCAGTCCAGATTTGCTATTATAATAACCTTCACTCCTGTGGGAATATGTTCCACTAGTTTTTGTGGATATTTGTGCTCATTCAGCCGCAAGGATGTTAGTAAAGTCCTACACTCCAAACCATGGAGTAAATCATGGAGTTTGCTTTGTCCTGGTAAAACAGATTCAGGTCTTTTACTAACATTCAGATTTACAGCATTTGGCAGACAACCTTATACTGATCGACTTACTGTACAATTGAGCAGTTAAGGGTTAAGGGCCTTGCTCAAGGGACCAGCAGTGACAGCTTGATGGTGCTGGGATTGAACTTGTGACTTTTCAATTCAGAAACCGACACCTTAACCACTAAGCTACCACCAGGCTTTTACTTGTTATATTTACATTACAACACAGTAAAGAGAATCTTTCTTCAGATATCCCAGCAATGTTGGAAACTTGGGGTCAAAGTACAGGGTGAGAGGACAGAGGGTAGACAAAGTGAGCTCCATGAAGACATGGTGTATGAAGATTGGAGGGGAAGAACTTAAGTGTCCTGATGTCCCTCGTCCCACTGAACACTATTGGGATGAACCAGAACACCATATGAACCCCAGATTTTCACACTACTGCTCTTGCATCTGAATAATCTATTAATCCACACATGAGTGAAGCCTAAGGGGCTAAAATGGTATCTTAGTGGAGAAGATGTTGGACTTCTGTTTGGAAGGTCATGAGCTCCAGCACCACCTAGCTGCCAATGCTAGGCCCTTGAGCAAGGCCCTTAACCCTCAAATGCTCAGCTGTATAAATAAGATAACTGTCCCTCTGGATAATGGTGTCTGCCAAATGCCATAAAAGTAAATCTAATATAACAGCAAACATAGGAGAAATACATTTTGTTTAACAAGTGCATACTTTTGGCCATATATTTGTCATTTTGATTAGGTCAAATTAACTTTTGATCAGTAGACATTAAGTTAATAACATAATAATTTCTATAAAGTGATAATGCAAATTACTAAAGGAAAAGTCTAATGATTTTGTTTTTATGCTGCACAAATTCTTGACAATCATTTACCTTTCATTCCTCTTACATTCATACAAACATTTTTCAGTCTGCAGCTCTCATTATTAAAACAATTCGTTCCGCCACTATATAAAGTTGCTTTTCTCTGCGACCCATGTAACTGGTTGAGTAAATATGTGGAGTGTTGTTTTGAATGGCCTCTGTGCAACTTATAAAGCTATTTGTCCTGTAGTCGTGCAGCCATGTGGACGCTGTAATGAGCCTGCTCCAATTCTCGCCGAAATGGACTGATCATTAAGATACATCACGCCACAAAAGATGCTTTTGACAGAATTAAAGGCCGAAACTGGAGCAAGACTGTATAACAATACGTACGCATAATCACCTCGCTCATTAAACGTAAAGCAGAAGAATTGGTAGTCTGTTGAGCGCCAGTGTTTGAACTGCTGTGCTTTTTATTTTTCCCTTTGTTTCCGCTTGAAGATACCATGTAGATCTGATGAAGAACGTCCCTGTGCAAAGTTCCTGAAGAGAATGTCATCCGATTCGAGTGCACAGCAATCTGGCTTTAATGAGAGAAAGTTAAGCAAAGCCAGAATGTGAGTGAACAGAAAAAGTTAAATAAGAAAGGTGCTTTATACTTGTCACATGTACTTTACAACACAGAGAAATTCTTTCTTCGCATATCCCAGCGATGTTGGGAAGCTGGGGTCAGACATAATACGGCACCCATAAAGCACTAAGGATTAACCCTCGACCTTCCGATCAGTAACCCAGAGCCTTAACCACTGATATACCGCTTTCAGACGAAATGTGCTTTATACTTGTCACATGTACAAGAAAGACAGAGCGTAGGATCAGCCACTAAACATACCTCTGGAGCACTGAGGGCCTTGCTCAGGGTCCCCAAGAGTGGCAGCTTGGTGATACCAGGGCCTGAACATTGAGTGTTGAATGGCATTGTCCAACCCTTCTTATACATTGGGTTGATTAAATGATTGAAGATGATTAAAGCAGATTAAATTAGACCAGCATAATATATACTGTACATTTAGAATATTGTATAGCCAGGTATGAAGTTTCAATTAACATTGCGTGATTGATCAGACTTATTAATGGAGTTTAGGGTGGGTTCCTGAGTTAAGGATGGGTTCCCTTTTTAGTTTGGACCCTCTCAATGTTTCGTCCTCATGCAAAAAAAAAGTTTTTCCTTGCCATAATCGCCACTGTTTTGCTCATTAGGGATCAATTGTAAGGAATCAAATTTATAGGCACTACACACATTCTTTCTAACAACGTTTTAACCACTTTATGTCTGTAAGACCGATTTAAAACAAAGTCCACTGATAGAAGCGCTCTCCAAATAAAAATGTATTGAACTGAATATAGAATATGAGCAAACAAGAAAATCCATCCATTACTGTAGATTCACATAATGCCATCATTTTATGGTAGTTTCCCAATCACCATTTGATACCGAGCTGTGTCTCTGTGTCTTCTTTTCCATTTTTTCGTCTCTTTTGGGGTGCAGGAGGTGGGGGGCGGGGGGAACAAATATACCAAATTAATAAACTTGAGCTAGAAAGATGACAGCTGAATGACTTAAACATGGGCAGAGCTCTAAATTGAGAGAAATGAGTGAGACATTAACATCGATCTCCATCACTTTTGCTGTTCATTAATAAAGCTGATTTGTCCTTTAAGTCCTTTAAGTATTTCCATTCCGGGCTTCCGTGCACGATTAAGGATGTGCTTACATGAATCTTGTGTGGGAGGCTGAAGTCCTACATGCTTGTCATAGCAAAGGAAGGATTATTCAAAGCAGACCTTCCTGCTGTGGTCCTAGATATGCTTCGTTGTATTCAATTAATTTGCATTCCCCACTTCTTTCCTTTGCCTTTGCGTGGAGTTGATGGTGACCACCGCGTTCCCTTTAAAAAGAAAAGGAAACCTCTGGGAACTCATTCTTGGCATCCAAACCTATATTTCATTTCTCCAACTAGATGGAGATGGATCTAAATGGCTTGGATCCTATACATCTGTCGGCTGTCGCACTGTATCAATAGAAAAAGCTTAATTGTTGTCATTTCTTTAGAGAATACATTGTTAGTATTTGATGAGGTGGTAGCTTAGTGGTCTTTGGAATCTGGACCCGAAAGTTGTGAGTTCAAATCCCAGTCACACCAAGCTGCCACTCCTGGACCCCTGAACAATGCCCTTAACCACATAGCTGCTCAGTTGTATGAATGAGACAAATGTAATTCGGTCTGGATAAGGATATTAAATCCTTAAATGACCAGAAACCGATCTTTTTTTTCCATTCATATTCATAAATAAGGCCTATTGTTTTTCAAAAGCATTGAAACCATTAACTCTGCATAAACCTGCTGTTCTCTTCAATGATAACCAAAAGGATGATTCACAGCCCTGGGGCAATAATATATTTATCCAAGTGCCTTTCTGTTTCCTATAATAAAATAAAAAAAAGCTAAGTCCTTGTCCTTCGAATGACTCTGATCGCTCAACACTGGCGATTTAGCCATTTTCTCTTCATCTCACTCGCACTGAGATTATAGAACAGAACACAGTTGTCCCTAGTCTGAGAGGGCTTAATGTTGCAGCAATCATGTCAGCCGTGTTATTAGGCATATAATAAGCTTTCCGTAGAATAGTGCTGAAAAGAACTTCCCCTCTAACTTGCATAAGGGCCACTTTTATCCTCTTCAAGCCCAATTCCAAAGTAAACAGTGAAAGTAAACTTGACATGTATTCTCAAACACCCTGAACACAGTTATTGAACAAAGTGTTGTTCACATTCATTGAATCCACCTCACGATCTGGGAAAGTACTGGAAATCTATACAGAACAGCTCCAGTGGACCAGCTAGCTTAGGAGAAGCACAGTCAGGTAAAATGGAAGAGGTCTTCACATACATTTCCATGAGCAGAATCTCTGAAATGTAAAATAATTGCTAGAAATAGCTTTATTTCAATTCGATTTAATTGAATTCGATTTGTTTTCATTTGTATAGTGCTTTTAAAAATCGACCTTGTCTCAAGGGAGCCTTACAGAGTTAAACATGCTCCTGAGGTACAAGGGACCAGTGATCTTGTCCTCTTTGGATCTGCCAGATTCATCCCCGACATCCTACTTCTGGATGGAGTTCTCTTCAATTGGAGAACCACTCTGTGCAGCTGGGAACCTCAACAGCTTAAAGATCTATGAAGTTCCTCTCAAGGTTTCTTCCTCATGCCATCTAAGGGAGTTTTTTCTTGCCACAGTCCACACTGGCTCACTCATTAGGAATAAACTTATAATTATAAGGAACAAACTTTATTCTTTTATATATTTTGTATATTCTTTTATACAACTTTATAACTGCTTTATCTCTGTATAGCTGCCTTGACATAAAAGCGCTATACTAATAAAAATGTATTGAATTGAAAAAGTGAAGGAAAAAGGTTTAGAAATTCATAATACATCAAAAATGCATCAACAGCCTTTGTTTTGGAAAGCCATGTATGTGCTGGCCCTAATGAGCTTTTTAGGAGCTGAAAATGCGTTTACGCAAGTCTCTGCCTTGTAGGATGAAAGGTAATCGTTTTTGTCGAACCGTCACATATTTGTGTGTGCAAGAGGCACTTGTCCCGATGCATGTGCAAGTTTGTGATGAGATATGACATGATAAATCATGACTTTTTAAAAATAAAATGATAGTTATTATGAAAATGTACACGACGCCATTTTAGTGCCACTTTTAAAAACAAATCTCTCAAGATTACGAGAATAAAGTCAGCACTATGAGAATAAAGTCAAAATTATAACAATATAGTCGTAGCACTAAAAGAATAAAGGTGTAGCGCTATGAAAATAAAGTCGTAGCAGCATCTGCTAAAGTACTGGTGCACCAGTGTACCGCTCCTCTTCGAACAGCAGGCAAATATAACCATCGATATTCTTGGACTCGATCACTGGTCGCAATTTCATACTACTGGTGCTGCGACGACTTTATTTTCTGTGTGCTACTACTTTATTCTTGTCATTTCGAATTCATTCTCATAATCCTAGAATTCTTTTTTTGTGGCACTAAAATGCTATCCAAAATACTGAACAATTTCATGAAAAAATGTTAAAAAGTCCAAAAAGTGATCGGAAAAAGGTTTAGAAATTTTCATCAGAAAATTCAACAGCCTTTGTTTTGACAACTGTGGCAAGGGAAAAAAAACCTCCCTGAGATGAGGAAGAAACCTTGAGAGGAACCAGCTTATGAAAGAGAACCCATCGTCATCTGGGTGGCACCACATGTCCATTCATTACATTCTTTATTTGAAATTCTTGAATATTTGCACCTCTTTGAATTTATTTCATAATTTTACATGCATCACAAGAGAGCTTTCAGCCCTCTTTCAAAGAGCTCTGGCACCCCTGGCACATCTCTGCCTTGGGGAAATGATGGGAAATGATTTAGTTATTTAAAATGACATATCGAAAATGAATTTGCCTCAGGAATACAGTTTCATACAGACATATTCAATAATTAGCTGTTATCAAAATGTTGTTTGTAAAGCTAGACTGTCCAAGAGTGTGTTTTGACTGGCAATGTATAAAGTTTGTATACATTGAGAGCTGGGAGTTTTTTCTCTTCATGACAGCAACCTCGCCCAGACTGTCACAAGTTGGCAGATTCATTTACGTTTTGTTTTATGTAACAGATGAACGGGTGTATATTTATGCCTCGGCAAGCACGGTGGGTGTTCTACATCAACATATCGGCTTTAATTGAAATCAATTATAGTCTTGCGCTTTTTGACAGATACTAAAATACCCTTGTGAACGCAGTTGCTTTCAATGGCTGTGAAAAGGATATGTCACCCATGTTGTAACTGTTAGGGTGAGAAGAGCAAGTTTAATAAAAACAGCACAAATATGAGAATGTATAATGCCTGAATCATTGCTTGCTTTCATTCCCGGATCTGAATATACGAATATATGAACTACTAGCTGAAAGTACCCGTGCTTCGCTACGGAAGGCAGAACGCTAAGCAATATGGCAATAAGCAGTAAGCACTGAGCAGGACTGGATGATCAGAGATCAGAACGTAACGTCAACAAATAACGTACTACCCCTTTGTAGTACGATACAGGGCAAACTACTTTGAAAATAATTTTTATCGTGCATCTAACATCTAATAAGAAACAATGTACTAAGTTTCATTAGGATCCGTACTGTTATTTCGAAGAGTTTACAATGCGTGAGAAATCGCGTTTTTCGCGAGTTAGCCGCGATCCAAGGCGAATTTTTCAAAACCCTTTCTTAGTGAGCACCTAAGACCCAAGAGGAAGGTATGTTCCAAATTTCATTGCAATCCGTTCAGTGGTTTTTGAGATTTCGTGATGAGTGAGTGAGTCAGTCAGTGGTATTTGAGCTTTATAGATATAGATTTTTTCCACGATCCGTAGCTTCCTAATTTTGTCACGGGACTTGCTAATAATCCAGTCGCATTCCCCATAATGAGAACCAGGAGGCACTCCTGGTGATTCACCTTCAGGCTTTACTCTTGCGGTATAGGCTGTTCCTAAACCAGTTATATAATCGAATTAGCCTAGACCCCTCTTTCCTCTTTGGATTAGCCTTGTTTATGCTAGGTTGCTCCTCGCTAAAACGTTGCCGTCTTGCGTTAACAGCTCGTGTTCATGCACTTTGCCAATGCAGTCTACATGACAGATGGGCGACAGTGATTTCTATCTTGTTACTACTCAGCAAGCTAACTATAATCCGTTCCATTTGGGAACTAACTCTAAAACTAGCATTCCCTAGCTCTGCATATCTGCACCACTCTATCTGATAAATGCCATGAAAACCCATCAGGATGACATGCTGCACTCCTCACTATATTTTTTGTTTTGTGTGAAAATACTTGGATTCTCTGAGCTTGTAGACTCACAAGGATTCACTGCCATCTGGTCTAACAGGGAGAGAAATTGCAATCTTATCGCCAATTTGTATTTGCATCTGAAGCAAAGGAAGCAGGTGAGTGTGAGCTAAAACAAAAGCAAGGGCAACACACATACATGCAGTGGCCTGAACAAGCCAGTCGGTGCTTCTCCTATCCACTTGCAAAGTAGATACAAACAAGGTCGAGGCCACATCATGGTCAAGTGTCTGTAATATATTTCTTCCATAGCGTCTTTGCTGTTTAAAAGGTTTTTGAATTATACAAATTAGTAAAAAGGAGAGACTAGATTGTTTATAGATACATGATAAAGTAAGGTGTAATCATAGCAGATGAATACTTGATCAGTCCTTCGAATCCCTGGCACCATTTCTTTAATGGAAAATTCTTGAAATTCAGCGAAATAAATGCATTTATTTCATTTAAACAGCTTGAAATGATATCTAAACTCGCAAAATAGAAAGATTCGTTGAACCAAGAGTGACAGTATTTTATAAGCTGCGTATTATAATGACGGAAAAAAAAGCCATGTGGCTAATTGATACAAAATGAGTGATTTGTGAATAAACGTGATAATTACATTCCGCAAGTCATTACGCATAACACTAGGGTTATTTATGCAGGATTGTATTGGCATTATACGAAACCCCCCTCTGTGTCTCTGGAATGTCAAAACTGCTGATTCTTCAGTTTCAGTTCCTGGTTTCAGAGGAGAAACTCCAGTCATTAAACAAATACTATAATCTACATTTTTTTGTGTGTATGATGGAGTTCTCATACATGACATTTTTTAATTTAATTGATTCCCGTAAATGAGCGAGAACTGATGAAGCCTGCTTCTAAGTCAGCCGTCATCTCTTAAAACCAGTACATGATCAGTCACAGGAATTCTGGCAATCTTCCCATTCCCAAACCACAGGATACACACACCTGCTTCACAACCAACCGCTGTGTATATTTACCTTGGGCAGTTTGCTTTGCTACACAATCTTTTCTGTGAATTTAATGAGCTGAATATGGATCTCTTATTGAGGTGATGCTTTACATCATCAGGGGCTGGGATCTGCACCCCCTCCGGGATGTATCCAGTGATTCCCTATGCTATTAGCTCCCTGTTTCCTGTCATTTATTTAACCTTAAAAAGTGAAGAATGTACCCTATTTGGTACAAGAGCACCAAATGTATACTATATGGACAACTATTGGGACACCTGACTTTTCCAGTCATGTGTGTTTCTTCCCCAAACTGTTAGAGGCACACTTGAATACACACACAAATCATGTAAATTAACAAATGAACAAATCCGAAAGCAAATTTAGAACACCGGAAAAAGTAGGTACAGTATAGTTTGTGAATAAAATATTTACTTCTCATTGGACAAGACACCTGTTATTAAAGATATTTATGAATTCAGGAATTGTGTATCTTATAACCTTTTGTTTCTTATTCATTTGTGCAGTTCTGGGTTTACTGTAAACCATTTTCTTCCAATAGTGCAATTTTAAATATTTTGACACATTTACACGCACACACCTGTCGAGTTTCTCCTTCCATAGCCTGTTGTAATTCCTGCATATCTTGAATGACAGGAGTCTCGTCCAATGAGCTGTAAGTATTCCATTGGCAAACTATACCTACCTTTTCTGGTTTGTCTGAAATGTCTTTTGTGATTTGTTCATTTGTTTTCTGATTTGTTCATTTGCTTTGCACTTCTCGAGGAGACCCAAACCTGTTCCAACATGAATATGCCAGCTCCATAAAAATATGCTTTACATGGGTTGAAGTTTCTTCCAGGCCTGCCTCCGGAACGTGTTCTCTTCGATTGGAGGCCACTCTGTGCAGCTGGGGATGGTTTCTCTGGCCTGGAGATCCATGAACTTACAGAGTAAGCAAGGAAACCTTGAGGATCTGGATTTGGACTGTAGTTAATGTCAACAGTCTGCTACATTGACTCAGGACTACAGTTTGCATCTGATCACCATCACTGCACACCTCAACATTGTTTATCTGTAATAAATGGACATTCGGTGCAACCCAGATGAGGATGGGTTTCCTCTTAAGTCTGGTTCCTCTCAAGGTTTCTTCCTTATGCCATTTTTGGGAATTTTTCTTGTCCACAGTCGCCACCGGCTTGCTCATCAGGAACAAACTTACACGTCTGAAGAACATCTTATTCATTTTTATTCATTTCAAAATTTATGATTTTGAATTTAAACTGGGAATGATGGGAAACGCTGCGTTCTGTAGAGAGTTAGTAGGTAGCGAGTTCATTCTAGCATCATCTCCCTGACAAATCATTGCAGCAAGGTTCATAAGAAAGTCACTTATGACAGCAGGTGCCTAGTTATGGGCTTAATGAAGCAATAAAGTAACTAGTTTTATCAGACATGCTGAGGTTTCTTAGGGGCAGTTGTTCTGACGTGGTAAATTCGTCCCACTAGACCTCAAATGACTAAGCCTGGTAGCTCGGCATCCTTATTGTTAGCATGCACAACAGCTTTACCACACAGGCATTGTAGACATATTGCTTTCCGTCATAACTCCACTTTATTCACAGCATATTGTGTTTTGCAGCAAACCATGGCTGTAAAAAAAACCTTTCATATCCCAATGTAAAGTGATGTATTTACCTCACCAAGGTTTTGATCCTTAGCCAGGCATTTCTCCATCGCCCGCTACAATATTTGCGAGTAACAACCATTCCACTGCGGATGTGACACTTTAATTTGACTGTATATTCATAACATTCTATTCCCATAGCTGTGGTTAACAGCTTGGCTATCATTATCTGGAGAGCACTCGCACGAAAGAGACTTAAGAGTGGTGACAGGCGCACTTTTATGTCGCTGATATTCGGCAGTGTTACAATGAGCTTATTTGATAATTGCTTTCTTGCCTCAATAACCGCTCACTCTACTTGAACATCATCATAAGTCATTAGCACATGGTGTGAATGCATTTAGAAGGTGATCCAGTACACATTCTTGAGAAATTCCTAACCATTTAAACCCCAGGACAGGGTTCAGACTTTTTTATTCTAGCAAAAGTGTCAGCTATCAGATTTTTGGTTGATGGTTCACAGTTGAGGACTACAACAAGCGATTTATCATAAGATGCAATAAACACGAGGAGCACCCAAAGGACAAGGGTTCAGTCATGGTTCACACTAGTAAAAGCTAGGACAGGAATGGATACGGGATAATAAATGGCAGTTAGATGCTCAGGAAAGGTAGGTCATTCCACCAACTGGGTACGGTAAAAACAAATGTCCTTGAGTGATTTTGTGCCTCTGTGCGATGTGTCAACGAGTCTCCATTCATTTACTGACCATAGGTTCTGGAGGGAGTGTAGAGGCATAAGAGAAAGCGGAAGTAGAAGGGTGCAGAGCCCATAGCTGCCTTGTAAGCAAGCACCTGTCTTCAACTTGATGCGAGTCACAACTGGAAACCAGTGCAGAGAGATTTGCAGAGATCCGATTGCACATGTTGGAAGTTCAGCCAGAAAAGCATTGCAGTTGTCCAGCCTAGAAATGAATAGGGCCTGGATGGGAAGCTGTTTGCTCTGTTAGAATGGATCGGATCTTCCTAATGTTTGTGTAGTGCAAACCCGCACGATCTTGCTGTTTTTGCAATAGGAGCTTTCGAAGGTTTATGTACCGTATTTTTCGGACTATAAGCCGCTACTTTTTCCGCACGTTTTGAACCCCGCGGCTTAAACAACGAAGCGGCTAATTTATGAATTTTCCCTGGGTTTTTCCCGGTTTCACAAACTTCAAGCCAAAAAACTGAACCCCATAACATTAGACCAATGAAATTTCCGAACGGAAACGAAAAAACGCACCTCACCTGTGTTCTGCGCTGCACAGCATCGGGAGAAAAAACTTCCATCGGGTGATTTTTAAACTCCCGAGAGAAATAGTTGTGAAAGGAAGGAGGAAGACAGTGAACAATGACTTTCTTGGTCGGCTACTGTTTAGATACAAGCCATTGTAACGCGTTGCGTTGAGAAAATTCAGTGGGTGCGGCTTATATATGGGTGCGCTTTATAGTCCGAAATTACGGTACTGGTTTTCCAATTTGTAGTGTTTCCTTGAATGCCCTGAAACTTTTGCAAGTTCAGAGCCTTTAGATGTTATTATTTGACCTTTTTTGTGCCACATTTAATATCCATGTACATAAATTGAATTAAATTAAATAAGGCTAAGAGACAGATATACCTTGAATACAGGTAGTCACTGACTTATGATAGAGATATGTTCCAATGACCCCATCGTAACTTGAAAATATTGTAGGTTGAGACAGGGTCTAGCCTACCCAGGAGACTTCAAGAATAATCAGTACGGGGTAGTATACTGTAATTTGTTAATAATTGAACAAATTACAGTGCATAATTTAGCAAAACAGAGCAATTCACAGAACCATAAAGTATAAACTTTACAGTATATATATGTATGTGGCAGTGGGTACTTGGACGAGTACCAGCTTGCGAGTGGAGGGCGAAGCTGTACGCACTCTGGTTCAGTGTCCAGCGACGATAATAAAAAGGAGCGAGACAAGAGCTACAATTGAGCTTTGAAACCCCAAAAACACAGAAAAAAATACACACTCTAACACCAAGACAACTGAACTCTATTGACTGCTGGTGAGAGTAAAGTGGGAGAAGCATAAATCTTGGCAAAGCCCCAAATTATCAGACTGCATATACGCTGCTACGTTTGCCTGCTATGTTAAAATTTAAATTTAAAAAGTCGAACCATCATAACTAGGGGACTACCTGTAATCTTTTTCTTACAGCTATAGTACTTGAAACAAAGATTGCATTATGGACATGACTTGCTACACTGGATCCAAAAGCAGCTAATATACAAGCAGCATTTTGTGTCAAAACTAAACCCATGGTTATCCACAGGCAGAGAGAAAAAATTTAAAACCAGAGAAATTGAGTAAACCTTAGAAACAATTGCAGAGAATTTGAAACCTACGCTACTACGTACAGTATATGGGAACACTCTTAGGCCTAAGATGCCCAGTCACAAAATGACTGTATGATGTAGTATCTGTCATTTGCCATGCATTTTCCTTCCTTTTCCTCACCTTATACTCAAATCAGACTTCATGTGTACTTTGGAGATGTCTGTATAACAGCTTCTGACTGAAGACTTCTTGGCTAGCACAGCTAATATAGCTGGAGTAATAATCATAGCTAACCTGCTACACTTGCTAAGAGCTAGAATCAAAGCTCAGGTCCTTGCTATGTACACTGTTCCACATTTCCACCAGGACTAACAAGTCTTAGGCTAGACACAGATGATTCCTGTGGGGTTAATTAGGATCAAAATGCCGGCAGCTTTCACATTAAAGAACTGTCCCATAGCATATATAACAAACTACTAAGTAAACTTGTTCATTACATTCAATTCAGTTACATTAATTATTATTTGTATAGCTGCTTTTTTTCCCAAAGCAGATTTAGGGACATAAAGAGGTTATAAAGCTATAAAGTATAAGTTTAGTGCCTATAAGTTTGTTCCTATAAGTTTACCCCTAATGAGAGTGCCAGTGGCGACTGTGGTGAAGAAAAAACTCCATGAGATGGCATGAGGAAGAAACCTTAAGAATCAAAGAGGAACCTCCTCATCTGGGTGGCATCGAATGTCCATTCATTACAGTTCCATGATTTTTGAGGTGTACAGTTCAGTGATAGGTGCTTAAATACAAACTGTTCATGCAACCTCTTGTCCTGAGCCACTGCAGCAGAATGTTGATGTTAATTACAGTTAAAATCCATCCAGGTTCTTGAGGTGCTCAGCAACTTTATGGATCTTTAGGCTCTTGAGGTTGAACTATTCCTAGCTGTGTTTTTCAGTTTAAAAGAACTTCATCCAGAGGTAGGGTTTCAGAATGAATAGGGCAGATCGGATTCACTCATAAGGGGTAGATTTAAAACTACAAATAACAAACTTATAGCCACTAAATGTATACATGCTTTTATACAACATTGTAATCGTTTTATCTGTGTAAAGTTGCTTTGAGACAAAGTCCAGTGTTAAACGCACTCAACAAATAAAAATTAATTGAATGAAATGTGATGAGAACATGGCGGCAGGATTTAGCATTGTCTGCAGAAACACCTGTAATCCAAGACCCAGTCGACAGAATATCCCTAGTGTTAAATAGTTTCTGGGACTGGTTTGATTTAGTTGGGATTGTCATGGGGCATTGATAAAAATGATCTGTGCTTAGCTTAAGGCTTGCTAGTCCTTGTGTAAATGTGAAAAACTCAGTGTACATGGAAGGGACCTGAGCTCTAAATCTAACTCTAGTCATTTTTTTTTTTTAGAAAGTGTAGCAGGTTAGCTATGATTATTAATACCGCTGTATTAACTTTGCATTAACTTATATAACAGCAGCTGTTATACAGACATCTTCAAGGTACAAACAAGGTCAGATTTAAGTATGAAGTGAGGAGAAGAATAGAAAACGAGTGCCATATGACAGATACTATCATACCGTCATTGTGTGACTGGGGCAGTTATGGCTAATAGTATTCCCACATACTAGCGTAAGTTTCAAAATCCAAAAAGAAGAAAGAAACTGGTTATGCTAATCTGGGCGAGTAGTTCCCTAGTCTTCACATCGTTTGCTGCGAGCCCGCGATGCAAACTCATACGCGAATTGTCCATCGACTGCCGTACTCGATGAAATTGACTGTGTGTGATGCGTAATGCTGTATAAAGCAAGGCATCGATGTTCAGAAGAACTGTGCTTTATTTATGAACATAATTATAAAGACTCTCTTAAGTTCGAGGGTTTCAACATTTCTGATAGTCTTGTGGGAAATGTAGCTTAAAATGCGTCCGACATACGAAGATCTTTAATCTACCGAGGATATCAGTGACACGGCTCGGATAGGCGCTGCCTTATAATGAGTTCGTTCCGTTCACTCGCTTAATACAAATGACAGCAGCATTAAATATTGTACGCAGCATAATAGAGTAATGGATGAGAGGTGCTTTCCCACATCATGGGCTTTTCATGCAAAACCGCTGTTCGGTTCTTGAAAAGTCACTTCCACGTCTCTCCTTTCTTTCGCAGCTTGCGTTTATAATTGAAGGGATCGGTTGAACGAGGTTCATAATTCGAACGATTCGGCGTCAATTTGCCAGTACAAGGAGTAACATGTCTGAACAATTCCCACTCCAGCGAAAGCATCACAGGATCTGAAAGCCTTGCATAAGGATTACAGATGATCTGACTGTAAATTCTACACCGTTATCTCTAATGTTTTGCAGTTATAGTTTCTGCATCCCAGCATTTACAATACGTTCAGAACGTATTCCTTTTCTTGAGCCATGCCTAATGAGCAGGCTTAGGTTTTAAATTGCACGTTTTTCAGTACCTTCCTGCCTTCATGACGTCGTAGACCAATCAGTAGCACTTTGACAGCATTTGTAATCATACATGACTCAAAGGTGCACATCAGCGTCCCCCCGTGAACACACGCCACACAGTCTCACAGTCGCTGCTACACTGCTGGCTCCAGATGACACATTCTTATCTGTATGCTTCAGAGCACAAGCGCAATCAGAGGGACGCATCGGTTTCCTCGGTTTAAATCTGTCCGAGAATTTTTTTTTTTTATCCAATCTCCACTCGGTTGCCTCCTGTGGCTCGAAACCCATCATATTCTGACGTGGATGGCAGCAAAGGGGAAACTATCGATTTGTGAGCCACTACACATAAGGATCTCAGACAGCACTCAAGGACCCGGGATTCCATTGTTGTTCAGCCGCCTGGGCCCAAAAACATCTGGCCATAGTATGCTAACAAAACACCTGGGGGTCATTTCAAGAGTCTTTTTATTTTTTATTTATTTATTTTTTTTTTTACCAAATAATGAGGAAGGTGTTTTTTTTAAATACAATGGGCAACAGGTATTATCGGCACCCTGTGTAAACAGATTCACATGAGTGCATTGCCATAAAAGTAAACGATTGGCATATGCATCACGATGCATCGTATTTAACAGGTTTGCATCAGTAAAGAATTAATTTATATATAATTATTAGTAGATGCACTATACTTTTATTAGTTAGAAATTGACTAATAATTTGTGACCAAAATTTGATATAGAGATCGATTTCTCCTCGCTAAACTGTTTCTGAAGCATGTTCTCTCAGCTCCACTGCTGCTACCTGAATATGATGCAGCAACACTACGGAGACCGAGGCGTGTCCTGAGAGCCACATAGAATACAGATCATCATGGCAGAGGTAGAGCTGCATTTCCCTGGAGACAGAACAATATTTTTTACGCTACCAAAAGTGCCATGTATTAGAAGTACATGAGAAGTAAACTGATGATTTGCTGCTGTCTGAACAAAAGCAAACTATCTGCATCTTATCAAATTGTATAGCATCATATTTTTTCCATTGCACTGTATTGCATTGTGTTGGATCAAATCAAAATCGGATCGCACTGCTTAATAACAGGGGTGAATCGTATCGGCCACAGTTATGGAGATGCACGTCCCTAGTGAACAGGGAAATCGCAGGAGTCTTGTTCTGAAATAGAACCAAGAAGAACAACAGTGATCATGGACTCCAGTTAAGTAATACAGTATAAAAAGATTAGTAAAAGTTTGATTACTTTACACTTTGATAGAGTTTATTGTACAGAGAAAAGTGTTGGAGGGTCTAATTGTTGGGAGAAGAACAAATTGTTTATGGGGAACTTGCTCCAGGGACCATAAGTAGCAGCTTGGTGTGGCTGGGATTTGAATTCATGACCTTTAGTCCTAAAGTCCAAAGACTTTCCCTAGAACATTTTCCCTAGTATTAGGATGAAACAATACATGCAGATCTTTATTATTTGTGTGTAATAACTCGGCTGGGTAGTTTTTAATTATCGGAAACATTCAAATTATGCAGACTTGGATGTCCCTAAACTGATAAAAAAAAAAACCACACAAAAGGACATACCAAACAAATTACATAACCACATCACAGTATATAGTAGTGTGCAGTATGTGCACAAAAGTAAGTCCAGTCCAGGGCAGGGAGGTGTGGTGTGGCCATCTTGAAGGAGGCAGCAAAATTAGCACAAAAAAACTCTGAAGTCTCTTGAGGTTAAATTAATTTTCTACTCAGGGCATGCACAAGAGAGGGGAACATGAATCATCCAACATCCAGACCGAAGGGAGAAGAAAACAAAGTACAAACAAAACATTGGCTACTATTCCAACAATCGCAGTTTTCTTTCCCGCCTCTTGACATTTAGGCTCTTTATAAGTGAGGCTCCTCCCCTTAAATTCAAACAGACCAATGTCAGTTACAATCTCATTAGCCTAAACATCATTTGAGTATTAGAAGATCTTCAACATCATGCTACAACATTGTCATTAGCAGCTAATGAGCATTTTAAAAGACATGCATCCAAGATAATGTTCAAAAAACATTCTCCAAACTATCAATTAATAATCTCCTCCCCTACTATGGATGGAATAAATATGGCTTCCTGGTTTCAGGCTGACCTCTTCTACTAGGAAGCTCCAGAGAAAAAGATAAAACAAAGAGAATCATCATTACCAAACGAACACATATTTGTCAAATTTCCCTTTGCTTTTACTTATTTACAAAATCCAAGACACCAAAAAAAAAAAAAGAAAACAGTCACACGAATTAAAAAGGTAAAAAGAAAACAATGAATAAAGTTATCTTAAAAAAAAAACATTGTATGGTTTTTTTAATTACATGTTACTTTCACTCACTTTGTCACAGGAGGTTTCAACTGATTTCACTTTTTAATCATTACACCTTGTTAGTCTTCAATCAGCTCTCACTTATGCCTCTAATTTGGCAGGAATGAAAGCCTGCAGCTACCGCAACTACGTTGCGGAGAAGATTCAAGCCTCCTGCTCAAATAACTTTATTTTTAAAATATTGCAGCTTTTGTTTCCCTCATCATTCTAATATATTATATTTTAAATTACTTTTTCTAACTAGTTTGCCTTTTTTCTGTTAAAAATAGTTTTTTTTTCCTTTTTTTTTTTTTTTTTACACACCTTCACTTAAACACAAGAATGTCCCTGAAATCCATAGAGTTTAAAGTCTTCTCTGCGGCACACATAACAGCCTGAAGTAGGTCATGTAGTTATGATGATTATTTTGTGTTAGCAACAGGAAAAACTATAGACTGGGCAGACCCAGTGTTCCAATCAGAATCAGAATCAGAATCAGAATCAGGTTTATTGGCCAAGTGTGTTGACACACACAAGGAATTTGGTTCCAGCTGTTAGTGACTCTCAAAAGTACAGACATAAATAAAACCTATACATGACAAAACAGACAAGACAAGACACAAACAGACTATACAAGACAATACAAGACCAAGTGATTGAAGTAAGAACGTCTGCTACACTACACCAATTATCATGCTGGCAAATATATATATATATATATATATATATATATATATATATATATATATATATATATATATATATATATATATATATCATTGCAATCGTAGCTACTGTACTTAAGTAGCTATTTCGGGTATCTGTACTTTACTGAAGTATTTCCATTTGGGCAGACTTTTACTTTAACTTCACTACATTTCAAAGTCAAATATTTTACTTTTTACTCAACTACATTTTGCGAAAACGGTTGTTGCTTTTTTTTTAGGAGCAGATAAAACATAACTGGTCAAACGCGCACTCTGTTTCGCCTCACAGGGCAGCTAGCTGGCCCAGAATAGCGTCAGCATTTTTCCGTCCTCTGATTGGTTGGTCTCTGCCCACATTAATACATCTGAGTTAGACTTTTTTTATGCCTACGGAGGAAGAGAAATTGTTTTGGTCTCGGACAAACTTAAAAATCTATTTTCTAGAAAAGCTAGACATCGAAGCTAGCTAGCTTGTCTCAGCTTGGGAAAGGGTTTGTTCACCACTTCCAGACCTGTGAATACGAGCGGTACCACTGGATTACAGCCTCTGAGGGGCGCTGCAAATTATGAGTCTGCATCTCTGATGAGTAGGTTGTATTTTATTTACATTTTAATGTTTTTGTCATGTTTTTAGACAAATATTGATTCTGAACTGCTCCAAATGATGTAGGTGAACAGTTGTGGTTGTAGTGTAGAGGTTTGGAGTCTTAACTGGGTTTCTTGCTTTAATAAATTTTTTTCACCCTCCATATGTGAAATTCGTCTCTCTCTGTAATGCCACACGTTGTTATTTTGCGTTTTTGTACAGTATTGATGGTTTCTATAATCGCGACATGGTCGTGGTGGTATTAAGAGGTGGATTAAGTCGGGTAAGTCCTCAATGAAGGCCCAGGTATCAAATGCACGGCCCACCACTGGTAGCACTGTTGTTTTGGTTTGTTCTTTTTTTTTCAACGGTATTTCTGTTTTGGAATTTTGCCCATGTTCACCATTGGGTTGCCATTTGAGATTTTTAATAAAAAAATAAAAAATATAGTTTGCAAATGGATCCCACTTTTCTGTTTTTTATGTATGAGAATGCACATATGAAAGACCATGGATCACTATGAGATAAACCAAACAACATTTTTAAAAAAGGGATGGGGGGTGGGGGGATTGGGGGGTAAATGGGCCGTTTACTTGTCAGATGTACACTACAGCCAGAGGTGGGAAGTAACGAAGTACAAATACTTTGCTATTGTACTAAAGTAGATTTTACTGGTGTCAGCACTTTCCTTTACTAATTATTTTTTAGACAGCTTTTAACATTTTTTTACACATTATTTTTTACAGTCTTTTCTTCTGCTTACATTTTCAAACCAGACTTTTTACTTTAGTTTGAATCTATTTGGTGATTAAAAATAGGTTTTCAGCCCATTAACCTATTTCTTGTCATTGCACGACTTTTTCAATCTACCACTGGTGTATAATTTCCTGGCTCTCACGCACCACAGACGTAGGCTAGTTTACGAAGCTAACAATGAGCAGGCAGAAGGCAACAAGAAGTCTGGGGTTAACGTGGATGAGACAGAGGGAGTCAGTGATGCAAACATGAGTGTGAAGAGAGACATTCCTGATCACCTGATCATCATCATCTTTTCTCTGCTTGTGTTCTATATGGTGGATGTTCAGCCTGAATACATTCATGAGGTAACAGCATTTAAAATTATTTTGTATTATTACATTGATATAATGTGAGGTTCAGTTACCAGCTTGACACTAAAACAGGTAGTAGTAATGACTACTTTTTACTTAAGTACAAGTCGGAGCCCAAACTTCTTTACTTGACTGAAAAAGTGCAGTCAGAACTCCAACTTTACCAGAGTCTTTTAAAACATGAGTATCTGTACTTCTACTTGAGTGAAGGATGTGTTTACTTTTGCCATCTCTGACTAGAGAACAGCCAAATTCTTCCTTCACATAACCCGATGATGTTAGGAAGCTCAGTGTTAGCAATGTGACAGCACCCTTGGAGGGTTCAATAGCCCAGAGTGACAGATTGGAGATACCAGGCCTTGAACCTCCAACCTTCTGATTGGTAACCCAAAGCCATAACCACTGAGCTGCTACTTCCCACCAAAGAAAAACAGCCAGGCAACTGCCACGAATTCATTACATCTTTGTACTGCTAAGATTCAAACTCAACAATCAACTCACCGATTCGAGTCACATAGCTGTGTTTTGGACCTGTGTCACAATTTCTGCAAATTGTCATTAGCATTTAATATTTTTCACATCAATCATCGTCTCACATTTGCATTTCTTGATTGCTTCTTGTCTGTCAATGCCCACAATTCATATAATGTATGCACTTGCACTGCCTTTGCTGTTTTTTAAATGACAGCACCCAAATTTTACGGGACAACAATTGTATCACATATGATGTTTAGATAGGAACAAAATCCAACTCCCTGGCTTTATTTCTATAGCATGGTCCTTTGAGAAGATATACTACAATGGTTTATGTAATATGAGGGGTGTACTCACTTTTGTGAGATACTGTATATTAAAATATAAGTCACTTATTCTGCATTTGCACTGGATTTGATGGACACCTTTAAGAATGGTTTATCTCATTTATAAAACTGAGCAGTTGAGGGCCTTGCTCAGGGGCTTAGCAGTAGCAGCTTGATGCTGGTGGTGGGATTCAAACTCTTAACCTTCTGAGCAGAACTCCACCATCAGATCCACTGCGCTTTATATAAGTTTTATTTTTTTATACCACAGCATGATTTACTTCTTGAATCTGATTGGTTGGAAGGTGTGCATTATGCAAGTTCTATGGAAACAACTCATTCACAGAAATGTTGTAAGTAATGGAAGTATAGCAAATTGTCATTAATAAAGCAAACATTGAAATGTTTAACAAAGAACGCACTCCAGTCTGCATTGGTATAGGGAAATAATCCACTTCGGGTCAGGATTTAGATCATGTCAAACTTTTTTGCCTGTCATTTGGTATTTTCTTTCAACGTAGTTTGTACAAAGATTGTGGATTCTATGCAACTCATTTCCAGCTGCTTTAGAGGCAGACAGTCCCCTTTAGTTCAGACCTCAAAAGGGTTCAAATCCATTTCATGACACCATTCAGTCATCACAGAATCCCGCGGCCCAACAACCATGAAACGATTTGAAAGCATCAGTGATTCATTGCCCTATTGTACTGCAGGTATGAGGGACTTTTTTCTTTAATCAGAATTTTTTATCCAAATATGGTGATTCTGATGGTGAGAATAACCATATCTCACAAAAGTGAGTACACCCCTCATATTACAGAGACCATTGTAGTATATTTTCTCAAAGGACCATACTATAGAAATAAAGCTTGGATATATTTTAGAGTAGTCAATGTGAACTAAAAATAACTCAACATACAGCCATTATTGTTAAAATAGGGTTAGTAAACATGTCAAAATTGTGTCCAAAGTGTAAATATTGTGTGTGAGCACCATTTTTATGTAGCACTGACTTAATCCTCCTGGGTTGTTCCTGGGATCCTCTTCCACTCCTCCATAATGACATCACGAAGCTGCTGGATGTTACACACAAGCCACTGCTTCACCTTTCACTTGAAGATGCCCCACAGGTGCTCAATAGGGTTCAGGTCTGGAGACATACTTGGCCACTCCATCACCTTCACCTTCTGAAAGGCAGTTGTCATCTTGGCAGTGTGTTTGGGGTCGTTCTTATGTTAGAAAACTGCCGTTTTACCCAGCTTCTGAAAGGAGGGCATCATGTTCTGCTTCAGAAGGGTACATGTTGGAATCCATATCCAATCCATATAGCAGACAAAAACATGAACATGATGAATAGGACGTGGCTTTGCACGGTTACATGACAGCTGTTATCGCTTAGGGTATACTCACTATTGTTGCCAGCTATTTTGACAATATTGGCTGTATGATAAGTTTTTTTTTCAGAAGACAGTAAATCTGTACTGCTATACAAGCTGCACATTGACTATCCTGAAATACATCCAAGTTTAAATGCTTTAGTTTTGTCCAATACAATAAAATGGGTGTTGAACTGTGAGGGGTGTACTCACTTTTCTGAGATACCATATTTTTGTCCATGAATATGTATTAAAATATTTCCAATAGTCTATTCTCTTCATTCCATAGCGTTTCTCTCATAGAGTTTCTATCGAATCAGATTTCAGCCATCACATCACATGTTGCGGAGTCAAAGGTATCTGCTGTAAGCCCTTTACAGGCATAACTGCGGGCTCTTGTAGCATAAAATCCACATTGCATGAAGCTGTTGCTTGAACCAATTAGATTTCCAGTTGGCTATTTGAGGCCATCTATCAGGCGTCCAATAAATTCAGCATTTTCACGTCCTTTGATTGGATGGTCAGAGAGTGTGCTAGTCAGAGCTCTGTAGCAAACTGCACAAACTCAAATATATTTGTGTGGATTAAATATCTGCTTTTTCATTCCAGTGGCTGACAGAGGAGGATAAATTGATTTGCTTGATTGCAGATACACTTACAAGGACATTTACAAGACAGACTTTTTAAGAAAGGCTGGACAAAAGAGTTGAGCTTTTTTCTGAAAACTCAATTTGCCTTTATTTTAAATCATTAAGAAAATTGTAATGCACAAACAATTCAAAATTTCACTGGGATTATTTTATGAGGTTAATTTTGATGTTTCTGCCAGAGATGATGTATGAGGGCGGTGCAGTTGTGGCTACAGTGAATTGTGTTGATTAGGTTTCTTGCTTTAGTAAAGACATTCTCGCTGCATGAGATTCCTTTCTGTGATGCAGTGCACAGTTATTCTGCGTTTCTCTGTAATATCGATGGTTTCTATAGCTGTGGCTTCATACTGTTTGTATTAAGAGGTTGATTGATCGATGCAGGATGCCACTAAAGTCGTGAAACGTGCGGCCTGCCACTTTAAAAAGCTATAAAGACTTTAAAATGGCAACAGTTTGGAGGTAACCTACAGTATATGTTACGCCTCTGTATAAGAGGAATTAGAAAATATGACACGGACACGATGTAGCTTCAGTCACGTCCAATGTTGTAATGCATTTACCATGAACAGCATAAAACATTTACACAGTATCACACTTACACATGTTATTTTCCCTTTGCATGACATAATGTCTCTCTGAGAAACTTCACGATTAGGAAAAATATCAGCTGGTAAGTTATAACTCTATCTTACTAAAATACCTGAGTTAACCTTCAACATGAGTTACCAAAAACATATCAAAATGTGTTCACAGCAACTGTTTTTAAACATTCATAAAACAGTAGATATCAAAATGTATTCACAGCATCTTAAAACAGTATTGGCAAATAACCTTGAAAAAGTACATTTAATAAAAGATTATTTAAACAAAATAGATTAACCTTTACTCTGTAATGTTTAGAACAATAAACAGCACAATAGATATTCTTTAATTCTAAATACTGCTGTTTTATAGTTATTATTAATTCAGAATACACTTAACATTTTACCCTCAGTAATAGCATTGTGCTTACACATATAAACTATCTTGCCTCTTCACTTTAAACACTCTTTAAACACAATTTTCTTAAACTTCAACAATAACACGTTTACCTCATCCCTATGATATAAAACGTATACACACACAGAGAAAATGGTGGCTGCGATGTTAACCTAGATCAACGTGCTCTACCATGTGCTACACAGCTAGCACGCAGGCTACACTGGCCAACACTTCACACTAGTCTGCTAAATGCGCTTACATAAATACAATCATTAGTATTTACTCCCCGCATGTTCCTTACAGAATTAAACACATATATGACTTGTTCACACATCATACAACCCTCGTTCTTACCTGTATAAGAGGAATTAGAAAATATGACACGGACACGATGTAGCTTCAGTCACGTCCAATGTTGTAATGGACGAACGTCAGCTGCATGCTCCGCACACAGGCTGAACGAGGCATTAGCAATCGATCACAAACAGATCATTAAACTTACGGCAAAAGAAAGTGAAATGTAAACAAGCAAACACTGCATATTGTAATGTAAATAAAACAGCATTTTAAACACAGATCATCTTTTGACTTATATCAAACCGTTCAATGTATCAGTATTACATCATTTTTTTTACATCCTTACATACTCCCCTTCAACACAGATGTCGTCCTCGACATCCCAACTAACAGATGGGTAATGATGAAGGCAATTAAACAGTACATATGATGTCACCTGATTACCTTTGTAACGGTTCTTATACGAGCACTCAGATTATTCAAAGGTCCAGGATAGTGTTTATAGTGCACGTTAGCTCTCGGCTTGTCCCTCAGTTTATGCTCACATGGGTAAGTGTGTTAACACTCAGATTGTTAAACAGTCCATCAATGAGTGTATAGTGTATGTGTATGGGTAAGTATGTTTCACACTCAGTACCCTGGTACCACAACAGGCTGGTAGCCAAAGTGCTGTACTGGAGTCATCCATGCACTTGCCGCTTGCATGGCTCTATAAGGTGTTGGTGGGTACCACTGCATAGTGTTACTTGTGAGTCCGGTACTATAACAACCAGGGTTGCCCAACTGGTCATATGTGAAGACTCTTGGAGGACGTCTCTCCCTGACTGGCCGCTGATATAGTTGTTCATGTGCACAGTGGGTTCCACTCTGAACAGGTGACTGCACTATGGACGGTCTCTCCTCCAAAACAGTTTCCTCTTGAGCAATAATCTCCTGTTGTCCTGATGTGTCCCACTCTGTCAGTGTATCTCCACTATCTTGTTCCAGCTGGCAAATGTCCTGTTGCTGAGGCCCAGCATCCTGTGAGAGTTGTTCAGCTTCCTTGTCAGCACCCCGACTATCTGTGTCTACTTCGGGCTGTATCACATGGAAAGGCTGATCCCTGGGTGGATAGTATCCATAGTCATCTTCATCACTATCCTCAACATCTGCTGCTTGGTGTTGTTGCTCAGTTCCTTTGCGGGTAGATGCTGTGATTTGTCTTTTTGCTTTAGCTGATTTCAGTTGTATTTCCAGTGGCAAATGGTCACACGGTAACAGCAGGTTACGATGCAGTATCCTACGTCCTCTCGCTTTGCCTTGTTCTGATATTACTTCAAATACGGGCATGTCTTTTCCCACCTGACGGATAACTTTGTGAATGCAATCCTCCCAGTGATTTCGGAGCTTCCCTGTTCCGCCCCTGGGTGTCAAATTCCTGACAAGAACTCGGTCACCCTCGTGCAATATAGAACTCCTCACTTTGCTGTCATAATTTCTCTTACTCTTTTCAGCACATTTTTTTGCATTTGCCGTTGTGATCTCATAAGCCTCTTGCATCTGTTCTTTCCACCTTCTCATATACTCCTGATGATCAGCAGTCCCAGCCTCTGGTGTCAAGCCAAATAATAAATCCACAGGTAATCTCGGTGATCTTCCAAATAGGAGGTAGAAGGGGGAGAAACCTGTGCACCGAATGATTTTAACTGCTTCCCTACAGGTCTTTCATTTGACTGTTTGCAGGCGATGATGGGGCCAATATCTTTATCCTCTTTTTGAGCTTGACAGAGGGCTGCTCTTGAAAGGGGCGTAGGCATGTCTTCGTCTGTTTCCGTACACCCAGTAGCCATAATGGACCAAACAGTGTGTGAAACATTCATTTCCACAGCTTGTACTGTTGTTTGCACAGAAGGGGAGGACATTTCCTCTGAACATTCTTCAATCATTGTCTCTATGTCACAGGGCATTCTTGAAAGGCCGTCAGCATCACAGTTCTCTCTGCCTGGGCGATATTTTATTGTTATGTCGAAGTCTGCTAATTCAGCAACCCACCTCTGTCCCGTTGCGTTCAGCTTGGCCGTTGATAGCACGTAGGTGAGTGGGTTGTTGTCTGTATATACAGTGCACGATGAGCTGATTAAGTAGTCTCGAAAGCGCTCTGTAACGGCCCACTTCAAAGCCAGAAATTCAAGTTTCCCTGAATGCAGATGGTAGTTTTTTTCTGCTTTGGTCAGTGTGCGAGATGCATAGGCGATTACACAAAGCTTCCCCTCCTGCTCTTGATATAGCACTGCACCCAGGCCTTGTTGTGAAGCGTCTGTGTGTAGGATGAACGATTTGTCGAAGTCTGGAAATCCAAGTATTGGCGGCTCAACCAGACAGTCAATCAATCCCTCCAATATGTTCTGATGTTTTTCAGTCCATGTTATTGGCTTGTGTGATGGTGTCCCTTTAAACTTTCCTTTCACTTTTTTTGTTCTGGCATTCCGGTCCTTCTGCTTATCTGAGCCAGGGTCTAATTCCATTAGGGCATAAAGAGGGTTGGCCAAGCAGGAGAAGTCCCTAATATACTGTCTGTAATAGCTCAGTAGCCCCATGACTGCTCTCAATTCTCCCACAGTCCGTGGCCTCTTTTCCTTTAAGGCCCTAACAGCCACAGTATCAGCTGGATCCATCGTACTGCCCTCAGCAGACACAATGCGCCCCAAGTAGCAGACCTCACGCTTGAACACTTCACACTTACTTGGTTTCAACCTTATCCCGTGCTGCCGTAGCCGCTGTAGCACTGTCCTCACATTCTCAACGTGATCCTCGAAGGTTCTACTGAAGACCAGGGTGTCGTCTAGATATGGGATACAGATCTCATCCCTCAGCCCCTCCAAGCATTCTTCCATACAGCGCTGAAAGGCGGCTGGAGCATTCATCAGACCAAAGGGAATTCTAATCCACTCATAGAGACCCCATGGTGTGACGAAAGCGGTTATGGGTCTACTCTCCTTCGACATAAAGCCCTGATGGTACGCTTTCCCTTGGTCCAAAAGAGAGAACCATGAGTTTCCTCCTAGGCCATCCATTATGTCTTGCACTCGGGGGATAGGCTGGCGGTCAGGGAGGGTCTTTCTGTTCACTTCACGAAAGTCTATACACAGTCGGAGACTCCCATCCTTTTTTCGAACACACACGACTGGTGATGCGTACGGTGAGTTAGACTTCTCCACCCAACCCTGAGCGATGAGGTCATTCAAGTAGTCCTTCATTTCCCGGTAAAGTGGCTTGGGCACAGAGAGGTATGCTTTTGCGATCCCACACACTGCCTGTAGCCTGAGTGTTATCAGTTCTGATGTGATTTGTTGTAGCTGAAGGTGGAGGGCGGGACCCCTCTAGTATGGAGGCGGGGTAGGCTGCTTGGACCTGCTGAACAGTCCCCATTACAGTTTTCCCTGCTAACATCATGTCATGATCTGTAATATTCTGCACACTTAAAGTAATAGAGGGTTTTTTGCTGCCCTTATTGACTTTCACGAGCATGTCACATAGTTCAAGTCCCTCTGTCCAGCGGGGGTTTACATCTGGCTCGAAGAGAAGTATGTTGTCTTCATGTGGGGAATCCATGTTTACATGACATTCAACTCTGACTGATGTGCGTCTTGGTATGTTGATCCTCTCCCTTTTTGTTTTGACTATATACTCATCCACTGGTGGGGTGCTACTTTGCTCTACAACAGCAGCTACCTGCTTTACAAAAGCCGTTGCTTGCCCTGGGAAGGCTGCCCTTACTGTTCTACTTAACCCTTCCCTGTCAGTGGTGTTTGACTGTTTCAGTTCACTGTCTATGATAATCTTGATCACATTAGACCCAATGATGGGTTGAACAAGCTTACCGCCCTTCAATACCGCCCCATAAGTGTGGGAACAATAACTTCTGTGTTGGATGCAGCCCCTGAAGCTAATCTAAAAGTTACCTCGACCCAACCCGTGTATGGCATGCTCTCCCCATTTGCTGCCTGTATGTCAAAAGTCTGTGTTATATCCAGAATTTCTATTATGTCTCTTATTTTTGCATCTGGCAGGTGTGTTTCTTTCCATAGCTCATCAATTATGGTCACTTGGGAGCCCGAGTCCCACAAAGCCTGAACCCTTTGGCCTTGGATGAAGCAATCAACCATGTGTTTTCCCCCTACCAATGGCGCCCTTTTAGCCCCTTTTTCCCCTCTTTGGAGTGGTGTTTGTAGTCATACATGAGAGTGCTTGACATTCTCTTTTGTGTGTTGTCCCATTATTAACTTGACATGGCGTAGAACAGTAAAGCATTTTCTTACAGGATACACCTTGCTTCAGAATTAGTCTTTCACCCCCCTGTCCCAAATTCACACCTTGCTGGGACATTACTGCGTTACTGGTCACTCCCTGTCCCGTGCGAGTGACCTTCCCCCATTTAAAGACTCATCTCCAAACAGTCTCCGTCCCCTTGCTCGACAACCAGCCAGAAAGTGCTCGCTACTGCCACACCTGTAACAGTGTGTGCAATAATCCTCGACTCCACTTTGTTGACAACCAAAACATTTTCTCCTTTGGCCGCGATCTGATAGGGGGAAGCTGGGCTGTGGGGCAAACCTTTGCTGATACTCATCCTTACATATACACCTCACTACTTCATCCCATTTTGCTTTCAGTGTTCTGTCTGTATGTTTTGTATTTATTGTTTTGTTCTTACTGTAGTATAATTTTACACTTCATTTTAGTGTACCATTTTCCCTTGTATACCTTCTTCTTTTTCTTCTCCTTTCGGGCTTCTCCCGTTAGGTGTCGCCACAGTGGATCATCCGTCTCCACACCCCCCTGTCCTCTACATCTGCCTCTTTCAAACCAACTACCTGCATGTCTTCCCTCACCACATCCATAAACCCCCTTCTTGGCCTTCCTCTTTTCCTCCCTCATGGTGGCTCCATCCTCAGCATTCTCCTACTGATATACCCCATGTCCCTCCTCTGCACATGTCCAAACCATCTCAATCTCACCTCCCTCACCTTGTCTCCAAAACGTCCTACATGCGCTGTTCCTTTACTACTAAACTCATTTCTAATCCTGTCCATTCTCTTCACTCCCAACGAACATCTCAACATCTTCAGCTCTGCTACCTCCAGCTCCACCTCCTGTCTTTTACTCAATGCCACTGTCTCTAATCCATACAACATCTCAGGTCTCACCACAGTCCTATAAACGTTCCCTTTCACTCTTGCAGATACTCTTCACCTTGTATTTTGGAGCCACCCAGATAAAGATTGCTTCCTTTTTGAGTCTGGTTCCTTTCAAGGTTTCTTCCTCATGCCATCTCAGGAAGTTTTTCTTTGCCACAGTCACCACTGGCTCGCTCATTAGAGATAAATTTACAATTATAAGGAACAAACTTGTACATTATTTTATAAGTGCTTTATCTTTGTAAAGCTGCTTTGAGACAATGTCCATTGTAAAAAGCGCTATACAAATAAGAATACATTTAATTGAATAGTTCCGGCTTGTCTTTATTTCATATGCTTGCATAGTGATCTGACACGATGGAATGGTGGACGAAATCGAGGAACATGGTGCTTCACAACCCCCAAAATAATATGGGTGATAAATGGGTTAAGGCTCTGGGTTACTGATCAGACGGTTGCCCCTGCACCAACAATCTGCTACTGGTGGGCCACTGTGCAAGGCTCTTAACCCTTTCTCCTCCAGGCACTGTGTATCATGGCTGGCCCCAGCTTCCTAATGTGCTGGGATATGCAAAGAAAGAATTTTACATTGCTTTAATGTACATACGACAAATAAATGCAACTATTCAGATGGATAATAAAACGCACCTCTTTCTTCTGACCTTTATCTAGGCACATCATAAATACACCATCAACGAACAGCTTTAGAGAATGATATGCATTCAGAAAGGCCAATAATAAATAATAGATGTTTGGTTTGTGAATTTAACTGGATATTTTAGGAATCAGCCAATGATAGTGCTAGAAGTTCTTTTTGATTACATGATATTGGAAGAAGTTGAGATGAGAGAAAGGGTACTGAAATCTTTAGGACAAATTGCACTGATCCAAATAATGAATGAAAAAAAAAACATGGTGTTTGAGTTGCAGCAGCAAGAAACAAAACAAAAGCGTTGTGCTATGACCTTCAATGTGTTTTGACCTGATCTCGATCCCCTCAGCGCCCCCCCGCTAATGTACAACCATTTTCTCTGTTTGTAAGCCGTACCCACACGTCACCTGATAGTCCACTTCACGTTCCCCTGAGTAATCCAGTAGAATTGATCAGCGGTTATTGACTGAGCTGCAGGCTGGGCTGGAGGTCATGCCGTCCTTTACGTTCCCAACTTGGTTAGACAAACCAACAGTAACATCACCGATTTAGCATATTGTACCAAGGATATGTGCTGAGCTAAACACAATCTATTCAGTTAAAATTTTATTTGTCACGCACACGTTCATACAGACCTGGACCGTTCCCCCAGTGAAATGCTTTTTGCGACTGTCCAATCTGTAAACATAAAAATAGAATATAAGGATTAAAAAAAAGTAGATAAATAAAATAAGTATAAAGTATGAATATTAAGTAAAGTATAACTAAAAAGTATGAGAATAAGGTTAAGATATTATATATATATATATATACACACCCTTGAAAAATATATACAGGTAGTCCTCTACTTACGATGAAGATACGGTATGAAGTCAAAGTGCAATGACTGTGACAGCCTTTCCTGCTTCATGCTGATTTATAATTTTCAATTTCTGCTCTAAACTGATGGCTTCCCTCTTCTTTTTTTCAATACCAGCAAGAGACATACTTGGGCACTTGGAAGACATGATTTTATCACAGAAATTGCTGTTTGAAACTGTTTGTAACAGAAAAAAAAATTAGTTAAGTTGTCAAAAAAAATGACTCGAACTTGTGTGCTATCATATTGTAAAACTATAAGTCTGTCATGGATCTGTCATCAAATCAGTATAGATATGATAAATGTAAAGGCTAGGAATAGAGATGATTGTGCTATAGTGAAGTGTATTCAGCTAGGCTTTACAGCAAGCACAAATGATGCTCAGGGCGAGCTTGATGTGCTATAGTAGCACTGCATTATGCTATTGACTCAGGCAAGGCTTATGTAACCTGCTCCGGCCTCGGTGTAGTGCAGCAGGGGGCTCTGTGTCAAATGGTATTTGTGTGCTTCACGGGATTTATTTGCGCAAGCCGCTGTTCTTCTAAAAAAAACAGTATTGCGGTGTCTAACGATAGCATATGGCGGTGAATAAGCGCCGTGTGCCACACAGTGTGTGAGTAGGAGGATTCACATTGGATCGTGACATTTTCGGATTGTGTGCATGCGGATGGATCGAAGTGTTGAATAAACAGACTCCCAGTGCCTGTGTGTAAGTGCACTAAATTCTCCAACACTGGCGTCTGAACCATTTTCTCTCACTTAAAAGACCGAAAGCAGCAAACCAATTAAAAAAAAAATCTCGGCCCGTACGAGTTGCTCGATCGACATCAAAGATTCATGGCTAATAATAAAATATTTATCGTACCGATTTACCGGATTCTATCTTGCTCTATCCGGTCGCCTTTATAGAAGCTGCTTGTGTGAAGCTGCCCTTTGTATTAAGTTCGGGAAACCCCATCAGGTGAACGTTACAGGGCAATTTTGAAGCCGTTCCTAAATGGCTCCTGCACGGTGTAGGATATAAGGAGGAGTTTCTCCTCCTCCTTCTGCTTAAAACCTCTGTTAGCATTGCGGTAAAACTAGCGATATCAAGAGGTAGAAAGTAAAGAATTAGATTTACTCGGGTTACTGTTACGCGTTGAGTAGTGTTTTTTGAGTACTTCTACATTTTAAAGTAGTTTTTCAAATCTGTAATTTTACTTCAGATAAATGTTTTGTTTGAAGTATTGCACTTAACTACATTTTATGCTATATACATTACAGAGTAAAAAAAAATTACACAAACTAATGAAGGGGGGTGGGTGGGGGTGGTGTTCATGCCCCGGAAACTACTGCGGAGAACAAACATACTAAATTTACAAGAAAGAAAGACAAAGATGGACAAGACAGACGCCAGTGATGCAGATCCAGCTGAAAGCGAAATGCCGTCAAATTCTTATGGCTATATTCAAGCAGTGTTGTGCTAGTTACTAAGAAATAGTTACTAGTTGCAGTTACGCGTTACTTCATTCAAAAAGTAACTCAATTACTTTGTTGATTACTTACACCAAAAAGTAATGCGTTACTGTTAAAAGTAACTTTTTAGTTACTTTTTTAAAGAACCTTCTTTAATGTTCCCATGAATGCCCTTTTATGCGTTATGGTCTACACAAACACAAAACTGACTTAAACACAAAGTCATTTTTAAACACTATTTTATTAAAGTCAGACCAGCACAAACTGAATATATCACAAGGATTTCTGAAATAAATAACAAAACAAGCTGAATAATATATTCACAATCAAAAACTAAAGTGGCTTCTGCATCATAAAAGCTGTTGTGTTGAGCTCTTAAACATGTTCCTTTCACAGCTGAAGTATGAAAACTATCAACAATGTAGAACAGAACACCGGGTTAGCTTCTAGCTTCTAGCTTCGTCGAGGCGTGGAGTTTCTGGAGGAGCTTCAACAGATTGGAGTTGCTGTTTATCGCAGTAGATACGAGCTTCGAACCAGAAAGACACAGCTTACATTTGACTAAAAAGTTTTTGTCTTTATGCTCAACTAAAATGAAATAATGAGCATATTTCCACTTTGAGAAACTCGTCTTGCTCTCGCCTCGACTCGCCATTACTGCCGCACAGACCTGAATAAACGGAGACACGCCCACAGTGCGTCTTCTTAGTGTTTACAGTGGTTCATCCACCAATCCTACAATGCGTCTCTGCTGTAAACAGGTTAGGCTGTAGTCTACACTTCAGCCCAAATTCATTAATTAAAAAAAGTAACAGACAACGCACCATACGGTAACGGTAACGGAGTTACTTTATTTAAAAAGTAACGCGTTACAGTATTAGTTACTGTCAATAGTAACTGCGTTATAGTAACGCGTTACTGCCCAACACTGTATACAAGCAACCACTCTGACTTCAAATGTGTTATATTTTAGAGTAGATTTGAGCATTACTGTTTAATATCACACACTTTTATTAAGGACTCGGTGTCCAATCAAAGCGTTTTGATCCGTCACCACGGAGAACGCCGGCGTTGTTGAATGCGTGCGCTCGCTGTCTGAATTCTTAATCCACATTTGCGATTTGCGATTTCTCTCAATATCATAACAGGAGAGTTTTTTATTTGTTTGCTGCAAAAGTGCATAACTGGCATTAGAAAAGTCATGTAATGTAGTGTGTTTTAATGAATTCATTAATCTTATTTAATTATATTGTTATTTCGTAAAGGGGTTTCTTCAATGAGTTTGAGATTTCTATCCCCATGTCCTTTTTGAAGTACACTAGAACCCCTATGCCTGGGACAGAAAGTCTAATTATCCAATGCAAAGCACTCAGCACTCAGCACTGTAAACCGGGGAACAGTTTTTAATTAAAGATATTTCGAATTGCCAATGGCCGATAGAAATGAGTTATAGCTTTAGCCATCTGGCACAGAGCACTGAAAACTCTTTGCAATTCATAAAGCACTGATAATCAAATCATTATAGATGAATAAAGCGAGAACTGATCCCACCCCCAACAGGAAGATGGATCATTTAATTACCGTGCTATATCAGCCAAGCCAGTTCATTCGCTTGCATGTGTACAAGTAACAGATCTGTGCGAACTTTCTATCATCTCACTTCTCAGATTCACTTAATGGACAAATGTATTGGAGCTTTTCCAGCCATATGTGGATCTTTTCCGAATTCCCAATATTATAGGATGCAGAAGAAATTCATTTTCCCTTCACTTGTACTACTGGACCCAAATCTGTTCCAGCATGACGGTGCCCCTGTGCACAAAGCCAGCTCCATTAATATATATATATATTACAAAATATATACACTATATTGGAAACTAATGGGATACTTTTAATACATTTTAAGACAGATGTGGTTCTTCCCAAAACCTTTAGAGGCACACAATTGTATCAGATGTCTTTAGATGAGTTAGAATAAATTTTGCCTTCACTTAAACTAAGAGCAAACCTGTTCTAGCATGAAGATACCCCTCTGCACAAAGTCAGCTCTATGAAGATATTCTTTACCAGGCTTGGAGTGGAAGATCTCCTGCTTTAGAGCTCTGACCTCCTATTGAAGACCTTTGAGAAGTCTTCTCAGAAGATTGGAGATTATTATGAGAGCAAATATTGAATGGGATGTTTAAAATGCACACGGTCAAGTGTCCATAAACATTTGTCCATACAGTGGAGAAACCAGTGAGAATGTTCAATTCATGTTTATTTTTATAGCAATTTTCACATTGTCTTGAAAGCAGCTTCATAGAATGTAAGAATTATGAAACATAATTCACTTATATTTAAATTTGTGTATTTATCCCCCATATGCAACAAGGGGGGACAATTTCAAAGAAAAAAACTTATTTAAAGAAACCAGCCTAAAAAGAACCCATTGTCATTTGGGTGAGAACAATTGTGTGATTATAAATCATTAAAACAATACAAACACTGAAGAGTGAGAAATATCATGAGCACCACAGTGTGTGATTAGAAATAATGTCCCTTCTACAGTCTTATACATGTTCACTGTCCAGTGTCTGAATCTTCAGGAAGTGGGATCCAACTGGTGCTGGTACATCTCTAGATGGCTCAGGATCTATGTGATATGGAGTTGTGATTTTAAAATCATATAGCCAGGAAGAAGAATTCTCAGAATGCTATCATAATAGTCATTAGACAGATATTATATAGCCTGAAGTATGCAAAAGTATGTGAAATTTTGTTCAATTCAAATTTTATTAGTGTAGCAATTGATAGTCATAAAGCAGCTTATAAAAATATTGACAATGTGCATTTTACATATAGTAATGAAATCCCTAATGTGCAACCAGAAGTGACAAAGGTGAGGAACAACTCAAGAAACTCAACAAACCTTGGGATTCATCAGACTCAAAAGAGCATTTATCTTCATCTGGGTGATATTTGGATATTTATTCACTGTAGTTTTTGTATTGTGCAGGCTTTTACTGGTACCTGTTCACTGGAGTCCAAAGCTATCTTCATGGTTAATACGTGAAAACATCCATGATAATCTCCTACTTCAGGCTTTTCATGTCAGAGCAGCAACAAGTGGTTTCTAAGTGACAGAAACTCCATCCTGAAGTAGGGCATCAGAAGGGATCTGGTAGGACCAGAGAGCAAAACGGGGTCATAAATCAGTGTAGAAAAATTGAGAGACAGCGAGAAAGCAAATTTGTGGTACTTCTCCTAACTGTTGCACCAATTTTGGAAGCACATTGAATAAAACTTCTTTTTTTCCTCCATGCTGTGTGCTGAGTGTGTGGAAATTATGTTTTTTTTCCTGATGGGAAATGTGTCAAAGCTGATTGGGCACATCGCGACAGAATTACGTCAGTGATCAGCAGGTGGGGCTCTTCTCACAGATCTGTTCACTTCAAGTTGAAAACGCTTTCAGTTTCCTCTCTGCAACATGCTGCAATGCCGATGCCTTGCCGTGCAACTGGGCCACGAGGTTCGGGCTGCGTGTTCGGCTTTTTCACCTCACGCATTTGAGCATTTGAGCTGTTAAGTCGTAAAGCAATTAAAGCACATGCCATAACAATGCCACTAAAGCCAAGGTTTACTGTGGGTTTATGAATTCATACTGACTTTTTTTCTGTGAACGAAACCCAAAGCTTTGTTTTGTAATGTGATGACATAAGTAATGAAGTGATCTTCCTTGAAGCGGATAAGAAACAAAACAGCAGTTACAATATAAACAAAAAAAAACACTGTCAATCTGTCACCTCTTATCCTTTGCATGTGTCTTACTGAGAAATCAGAAATCACCCGCTGACCCAAAAGAAGACCAAACACTGAGAATTTGCCAGCAGACTTTGCAGATTTTGTATGCTCATTTACTGTATATGTACTCGATACTTGGTAGGAAGATTTAACCTGCATTTGTGGTTGAGAATGATTTTTTGGAGGTGTTAATACGCCCATGAGTGATTTTTATTACAAAATCGTAACGGTTTTAAATGCAGTGTCGCCCGAGGGCCTTAAGATCGCAGGCATCCGATATTGATTTTCACCCTTGTGTACAGAGATTTCTCCAGATTCTTTGAAACTTTTAATGATATTATATATTCAACTGTTTGGCAATTTGATGTTGAGGATCATTGTTCTGAAATTCTTTCACAGATTGATGAAGCTCTGTCCATCTTTACTTCTGTGAGACTCTGCCTCTCTAAGAGACACTATTTATAATCTATCATCTTACTGACCTGTTGTCAATTAACCTCATTAGTTGTCAAACATTTCTCCAACTATATCATTTTAGACTTTTGTTGCACTGTCACAGGACATCCTGCATCTCTCAGTGGAACATCTGGCAGATGAATAAATGGATGTAATAAGCGAGGAGGGGGAGGAGACTGGCTTGGACATGTGTATTGAAATGATAATTATCCACAAGTGGGACATTTATTTAGGAAAATTATTATTTAACTAAAGAACAGAATGTCCAACGTATGGCTTCATAATGATTGGCCTCGAAGTGGCTCTTGAAATCTACAGTATCCAGAGGAAGCTCTTCGTCGAAGCAGGCGAGAGTCCATCATTCATCCCAATGTGAGACACTAATGATATAATCCAATGCCAGAGGAGGAGGGCTTGATATTATGGTGTACATTATGTATGAAATATTCCTCTCCCCGACTCTATATTACTGGAATAAATTGTTTCGATTGTTCCAAAGCCTCTATTCGAAAGATTAAGCGACTATTTATTTGACCCGCTTTCGAGTATTTCAGCAAGTTGTCATTTCTTGCCATATAATCGAACCTCATTTCTTTTTTTCTTTTCTTTTTTTAAGGTGGGGTTTGTATCGCTCAGTCTCTGAAAATCCCACGGGAACCAAAGCCGGGGGAATTCGACAAGATCATCCTGCGGCTGCTGGAGACTCCCAACGCCCGGGCCATCATCATATTTGCCAACGAGGATGACATCAGGTGGGAGTCTTCTTCCAGTGCAGCAGTGACTAAAGCTCTCTACTCATGTTCACGTCTGCTTGAAATAAACAAATGCACACTACAGAGGAAGGAGAGAGAAAGCGAGAGAGAGAGAAAGAGAGAGATTATTATTATTATTATTATGACTATATTCTTCTTTTTCCTCTTCTTTTACTCCTCCTCCTTCTAAATTTCCCTCTTTTTCTTCTTCTGTCTTTTAGCTCCTTTTCTTTCCTTCTTCTTCTCCTTTATCTTCCTCTTCTCCTTTTTCATTTTCTTCTTCTCCTTCTTAGATTGAAATAGATTCAACTTTATTGTTATTGTGCAAGGTACATGTACTAGAGACAATGGAATGTTTGATTCATAGGCAGGTACGCAGTCATGGGTGAAAATAGAGAATAGGAGCGGGGACAATACGCATCCCTGAGGAGCCCCAGTGCTGAGGGTGAGACTAGGAAGTCCAGGATCCGATTACAGAGATCTGTGCTGATGCCAAGCTGTTTCAGCTTCAAGATTAGCTTGGAAGGGCTAACTGTGTTAAAAGCTGAGCTTAAATCAACAAACAGCATCCTGGCATTAGTGTCACATTGTTCAGGTGAGTCATGGCAGAATGCAGTACCATGGAAATAGCGTCCTCAGTTGACCTATTCAGGCAATATGCAAATTGGTGTGGTCCCATAGTTTTAAGCTTTAAGATGGGTAAGGATCTTTCTTTTTCCTCTTTATCTTCTTTTTTAACTTCTTCTCCTTCTTTTTTTCCTTTTCTACTTCTTCTTCTCCTGTTTCTTCCTCTTCTTCTTTTTTTCTTCTCCTCTTCCTAATTCTTCTTTTTCTCCTTCTCTTTCTTCTCATTGTTATCACTGTTTTTCTTCTCCTCCTTCTTCTCCTCCTCCTCCTTCTTCTTTTTCTTCTCCTCCATCTTGTTTTATTCCTTCTTCTTCATTTTCTTTTTATCCTTCTAGGTCCTCTCCTTCTTCTTCATTTTCTTTTTCTCCTACTTCTTCTCTTTCTACTTCTTTATTTTCTTTTTCTCCTTTTTCTTCTCCCTCTACTACTTCTTTCTTTTTCTTCCTCTTCCTCTCCATCATATTCTTCTGGTCCTCCTCCTTCTTTTTCTTCTTCTTCTTCTTCTTCTTATCATTACTATTAATACTATTACTAATACTATTAATGTCCTCTTTAAATAAATTGCTCTGTGTTGCTTTTCTGATGCGTTCCTGTGATTATGTACTTTATCTTTATCTCAAAGTTGAGATAAATAATGTTCTGGGAATAGCCAGTGTTTGGTGGATTACATAGATGTTCTATTAGAAGCAATTCTTTCTTATTGCTGATATATGTATCATTTTTTACGTTTGCAGACGAGTCCTAGATGCTGCCAAAAGGAACAACCTGACAGGCCACTTCCTGTGGGTCGGTTCAGACAGTTGGGGCTCCAAGATCTCACCAGTGGACCAGCAGGAGCAAGTGGCTGAGGGTGCAATCACCATCCTGCCAAAGCGAGCTTCAGTGGATGGTAGTGTTGAACTTTGTTGTTGTATTTTTCCTTCTTATGCACAGGAACATGTCTGGTACTAGTGTATGAAGCTTTGTTCAAAGTTCTACACTCTCATCCTTCAATTTAATATTTCTTTAATATTCAAGGACAATCATAGTCATGGTTGTCTTGGATCTCAGGTATGCAAAGAAATTATACTTTTTTCATTTACTGGCTTGAAAAGAAATTTTTCTCTTTTCTTTGGTTGACCTTCATGAGTCAGACATATTTTGTCTAAAATTTTTAAATGACAGTTCTGACTGCTGTTTCGCCTACATTTGAACATAGCCATGAACTGATTAAAACGATTTTTTCCTTTGATATAACTGTAGAGTGCTATTTTCATATTAAAATGCATTTTTTTCTTTACTAAGTCATAGGAAATGCAAGTATTTTACCAGAGCCCATTGGAGTTGTCCAAAGCAATACACTGTTCATTTGGGCATCTTAAAGTAGGGCACGATTCCAAACGTTCACCATATTTACTGCGTTAATGAGTCGTGATAATGCTTTGTTTAGATGCTCCAGTAATCACTTTGCACAGTAAACAGTCAGCACTCTGTTTACCGACTGTGAAATGGAAAACCATCCACTATTTCCTGCTTATTTAAATAGTTTTCGGAATTTTTACGACATGGCCAAATTCTTTTTTTCCTCTCAATATGCGTACTTGCTTGGTTGGCTGAGGACAGAAATTTTTATGACCAGCATCCTAAGACTACAGTTGAGAAACCGTTAATACCCACCAAAATCACCAAAACATTAATGTATTATTACAGTGCCTGTCAAAACACCTAAAGTAGTCTTTATAGTTTTTGAGAAACACATGCATGCACACATGATCCAATTTATTTTCATTGAAAAATCCTCCCTTAGCATGAATAACAGCTTTACACATTCTTGGCAGTCAGCTGAAATATTTTGCCATGCCTCTTGTGAGTTGGTTCTTCACTAGTTGGAGATTACTTTCTTGCAATTCAGTTCATCCCAGAGCAGTTTAACAGGATTTGGGTGCACTTCAGTCAATTTTCTGCTCTCTACATAATGCTAACAGAGCTTGGACGTACGCTTCGGATCATTGTCTTGTTGTATGGTGAAGTTGGTTCCAGTGAATCGCAGTCCAGATGAAATTGAATGTACTATGGAATGGTTGCCATGTTGGTTCCTTTCACCCAGAATAAGTCTCCAACATTACCTGCATCAGCTTGGCTTTAAGGAAGGTTTTATATGTAACAGAAAAGTAATGCTATAGACTGACAACAAAAATGCTCTTCATGAATCAAGACCAAGTCACTTAGTTGGCACGTTATATGATTGAAAAGCCATTTTGAAGAAAATCTGGACAATAAGAAAATCTAAATCCTATAGTACAAAATCATCGTGTCAGAAGGACCTGTGGATATTAGATATGAACAGGAACATTTTCTATCAGGAATATTAGCAATTAAAACCATTCATTTATTAACATTTTTGACATACTTTCATCACAAATCAGATCTCTATCATCACACCAAAAACATTTTGACCAATTCTCACTAACAGCATATCACATGCTTTCTCTGACATACATGAAACTGCTGAACACATGTTTTTCAAAGTCCTGCTCATGCAGTCACACACTGAGAGGAAATCGATATCCATCCCTTTCTGCAAGCACAGGCTCACACACACCCATGGTTCCCTGGTGTTGCTGGGATTGATAGAGAAGAGAGATAAAACCACCTCTGCCACAGCCAGTTCTGCTCTTTTGGACTCACAAAATGGCCACAGATGACTAAGGGATAAACTACTTAATTTAATATTTTGAATATGTGGCATTTATACTGTACAGTGTTGAAAACAAATACTACTGTACCTATTGTTTCTGAGAGACACATGAAAGTTCATTTTGTTTATATGCCAAAAACAAAAAAAAGGTAATTTAACAAAAGGAAGTTTTACTTTGACCAAACATACTACAAAAAGTACTAAATTTTAACTTTATTTTTTATAAAAAAATATATTTAGTTGAATATTTTGAATATTCTGACCTCAGAATCCGGTTCAATATGATTTAGGCGCACTGTTTAATCTGTTTAATCTCTAATTAAGGTTTACAAAGCTTGGACTTATGCTTCAGCTTCAGGTCATTGTCTTGTGAAGATGAGGTGTAGCTGCAGTCCAGATGGAATTGAATGGTGTTGAAGTATGAAATGGCTCCTTGGCCTTCCTCTTTTCCTCCTGAAATCTGATTGGACAAAAAATCTAACATCCACATACACGTACTGGAAGCAGTGCAGCCAAGAGAAACGCTTAAAAATTAAGAAAATAAACTGTTGGGAATAAATTAATACAATTTATTGGAACAAAATTTTGAATTTAGGTTGTAAATGTAGGTCATGGAAGGCCTTGCTGGCCCTGACGGCCCACCACTGGTACGTTGACACCTATTTACCGTACTTTTTACAACTGCCTGTTTTCAGTAATAAAGCACTTACACCTGAGACAGGAGATACGTCACCAAAAAAGCTTGCCCAAAATCTTGCTCATGGACCAAACCATTGTAGCTGTTGGGTTTTAAACTCACAGCCTTTACTAAAGCTTATATAAGACTTTCTATATATAAGAGGTAATTGTGTTCAGTTCTTATATTTGCAGAAAGAAAGGGTGTTAAAAAATAAATATATTTGCAAATGTTGACATTAAGTAAATCTCTAAAACATAAAAAAGGTAGATTTCCCATGGTGCCCTGCCCTATCATTAAAGGTAAAATAATGAAATCATGCAGTATTTCTATACAAAAAACACTGATATTTCCAGCAAATATTTTATAGCTGTATCTGAGCATGTGCAGTGCAAGTGTAAGCAAGGACAAAAAAAATATGAAAAACTATTCCCCATCACTCAAGTTATAGCATTTCAAAATGTAATGCTGCACTGCAGAGGTAAAAAGGGAAAACACTGCAATGAAAGATTCTATTCGAACTCTTCTGAAAGATGAATCAACCCACTGGTCATCCAAAAATCTCTACTATGAAATAATCATATATAATAAACAATATTTATAAATCATAAAGATGGCCATGGGACTCACTTTTTAGACTATTAAATCGTTATCAGTTATGGAAACCCTACTTATAGCTACATATAGCTAACTAGCTAGTATATACCTGCTTCTGTTCTGCTAAGGCTGTTCCAGGTCCAAATGTTCTACAGATAGCTATAATATCTGTTGTTTGCCAAACACACTCCTCACACTGGCTAAGGCAGCTAGAGTAGTTGTTGATACTGATACAGTATATGTACAGTACAGTTGTTTCAGGTTGTATAATAATCAGGGGAGGATCTACCAGGGTATCCAGCACTGGTATCTCAATGTATAAAATATACATTTAATCAGTTTCCTTGACCGAGTTTCAGCAGGGATGCTTCAATGTGATGACAAAAAAATATATACTGTATATATATATATTTGTAAATTATGGCAAGAAATGTCATCTTTCTATTAAAGCATAGCGAACAAACGACTCTTATGAACTGCTTTGTTTTAGTGAATCAAACACATTTAATTCCACCAGCCCTATCACTGTATCACTGATTACAATCAAATGACTGTCCTGCTCTTGACTGTGCACTGCGCCCCGGAACTGGCACGATTTAATCTTTATACATTGATATGAAATGTCCACCTTTGTTAATGTTATTTCTACTTCTTCTTTCGGCTTCTCCCATTAGGGGTCGCCACAGCGGATCGTCCGTCTCCATACCCCCCTGTCCTCTACATCTGCCTCTTTCAACCCAATCACCTGCATGTCTTCCCTCACCACATCCATAAACCTCCTCATTGACCTTCCGGTTTTCCTCCTTCCTGGCGGCTCCATCCTCAGCATTCTCCTACAGATATACCCCATGATCCTCCTCTGCACATGTCCAAACAATCTCAATCTGGCTTCTCTCACCTTGTCTCCAAAATGTCCTACATGTGCTGTCCCTCTAATAAACTCATTTCTAATCCTGTCCATCGTCGTCACTCCCAATGAAAACCTCAACATCTTCAGCTCTGCTACCTCCAGCACCACCTCCTGTCTTTTACTCAATGCCACTGTCTCTAAACCATACAACATCGCAGGTCTCACCACAGTCCTATAAACGTTCCCTTTCACTCTTGCAGATACTCTTCTATCACAGAATAGAATAAATGAAATAACATTTGCATTTATATAACAGCAAACTTAGTCTATAACGTAAATGCAAAATGTACGCCAGGCGACTTGTCTCCCTTTATGTTTAAGTTTCAAATAAAATGCTTAAATGCATCTTTTTATATTTATCCCATAATTCTAGCAAATGATTAACAAAGGACAAAAGCATTAACAATAAACATTTATTAAATGCACAAGTACCAAGAAAAAGCTTAAACATCAATTTTTAAATTAACTTAAATATACAAATATTTGTACAATGGCACATGTAGCAAGAAGCATCATAAAACAGTGGTCCCCAACCCCCGGGCTGCGGGGCCGGTCCGTGGGTCAATTGGTACCGGGCCGCACAGAAAGAATATTTAACTTAACATTATTTCCGTTTAAATTATTATCTGATTCTGAACGATGTTTACCGGATTCTCTCCACCACATCTGTCTATGACTCACTCTTGATGCAGGTCATGATGCCTCGATCACATGTCTTACCTCCATCCGCTACCTTCTTAAAGGGGCTGCTCCGGCCCCTAACACATAATACATTACCGCTAAATTGAAACCCCCAAGCGAGCAAAATGAACAAAAAACAACACAGTGGATTCACGTTTATTATTATATTTAGAAAATACCAGTTTTTACGCCGGTCGTATCATTTTATTTTGTTTTATTTATCTGCTACACCTTAAAGGCCGGTCCATGAAAATATTGTCTGACATTCATCCGGTCCGTGGCGCAAAAAAGGTTGGGGACCGCTGTCTTAAAACACCTACCTTTAATAGACTTGAATGTAAAAAATTTTATAAAAGTGTACAAGTATAAGAACCAGCTGAAAACACCTAATTTTTTTTAATAAACTTGTATATAAAAAAAAAAATTCAAAAATAGCAAGAAACATTTAATTATTTTATTTAATAAACTGTAAATATTAAAAAATTTATAAATATAACAAAATTACAAAATTGAAAATAAAAATGAACAAACTGCCCAAGTACAGTACAAAGACTGTTGATAATAATTACAGTTCAAATACATGCTCATAGTTCAGAGGTCAAACTTCAGACTTATTATAAGTGGATTTCACTTAATGCTGATCAACAAGCAGTAGCGAGTTTAGTTCCTAGTCTGATGCCACGATTGGGTTTTTTAGACTTTACACTTATCTGTGGATCACAAGGCAGTATGCTGAGAGCAGATGCTTGTCAGAAGTACCTTCTTTTCAGGCATCTTTCCCAACATCTTTCCTTAAATAGCTCCTTTAGATAAAATGATCACCTTTATCAGCTTGTATTCTGTAACGTTAGATCACGTGCTTTTATGCTCACAGTAAGTGCTGGCTTTAAAAGAGGGTGATTATACAAATGAAATGAAAACATGCGAACATTCCAAGTGGCACTTCTAGGGGAAAAAGAAACTTCGATTTCAGGGCAGGGTTATTTTCAGTAATGTAAATGGGAAGAAAATTAAGATGAGCAGCAGCCCTGTGTATCTATTGATGTGATTTAGACATGTGTGGCCAACAAATCTGCATATATATACCATGCTTAGATTTTCAGAAGGCAAGATCAACTCAGAGTCAGACACCATTCAATAAATCATTCATTATATCAGTTTATATGCAGACAATAAATGGGACTACACACACACACACACACACACACACACACACACACACACACACACA
>JAAIIK010000156.1:674676-707322 GCA_014706435.1 Silurus glanis
TTTATTTTGTTTATTATGGATGGGCTGACTGTAGGATTCCTAGGTGCCTTTATCCATTATTATTATTACTTTTTAAAAGCCATAGAAACATACAGTATATTAGTTTATTAGATGTCTATAAAATGTGCAATTATCATGATTTAAAAGTTGAAGTGATTTAAAATTGCACTGAAACAGAAAAGAGGAGTGTGGTCACATGAATGTTGTACATGTATGGAGAAAGGGAGAGAGAAGTTCATATCTTCTCACCGTTCAGCTCCTACACTAAGATTTTTTACACTCCCTCTTGCTTTAAGATGTTCTCTTCATTTGTGGACAACAGCAATGCTTCTTTTTGAACCAGAGCATTTCCACTTGATGAAGAAGGAACTCTTTTTAAAGAACATAATAATGCCTTCATCTGGTGAGGCAAGTTTTTTTCCCCCCTCTATCATCAGCTGGAGGCTGAGATTTGGTGATTTATCTCTTTCTGTCTTTGTCTCCAGGAGAATGACTTAAGAACCCCACAAGCTTTATCTCTTTGCAGCCTGACTCAATTACAGATTTGTTCAATTTCTGCTCTTGGGAGAGTATGCTTAGACATTGCTCACTTATTTTGTTTTGTTCTTCTCCTTTTAGGGTTCACCTTTTCAACTCTGTTTTGCTGTGTAACCACTTTTTTGCACCTAAAAGATGTCTTTAAGGGTAGACTTGTTGTTTATGAAGTCATCTATTTCCACGAGGCAGGGACTAAATAAAGCATACTTTTATCTTTTTTTAGTGGCCCACTTGGTCCATTTCACTCTCTGTAAAGTTTTACTCTTTACTCTTTACTCAATTGTTGAAAGCATTAGATTAGTTCTGGTACCTCCAGAAGACACACTGCACCAACCTGTTTGCAATTAAAGCACAGGTTTAATTTTAGCACACACACACACCCCCGTTGGGCATCAGGGTTAGGGTCATCAGGAGTTTGTGGGAGAATTTCCACAAATAAACTGCATCATGAATTCCCAAAACCAAGTCTGGGACAAAGTTCTAGTTTATTAATAAAAATATCCCAAACTCTGAACCATAATATATAGAACTACATGAAATACATTATTTAAAAATAATAATACACAATCTGACTTTAAGGCCATTCACTAAAATACAGTGACAAACATAAGACAGAAAATAAAGCTAAATGTGAAGCACCATGTCAGTACTGTACTTATCCATCACTCTTCTTTTAAGTAAAAAAGAATGAAATGGGTTGGAGTAGAAGTTCAAAAATACACCGCTCAGCAATAACATTAAATTCAACTGCCTAATATTGTGTAATTCCCCTTTCTGTCACCCAAACAGTTTAGGCTAGATAAGGCATGGACTCCAGATAACTTCTGAATGTGTGCTGATGTTTCTTTCAGCAAGACGTTAGCAGCAGATCCTTTAAGTTGTGATCGGGACTGAGATCTGGGGAATTTGGAGGCAGCACCATGGTACTCAAGTCATTCCTGAACAGAATTTCCAGTGTCCCATACTGCCAAAAGAGGCCACAAACAGTAAATACTGTTACTATGAATTGGGTGTAACTTGGTCTGCAGCAATGTTCAAGTACAGTAGGTGCTCAAATGCCCTTGACTAGAGGGACTTACAATTATCCCTTTTATACAACTGAGCAATTGAGAATTAAGGCCTTTGCCTTAAAAATTAAAATCTTGAATCTCACTCAGGGGCCCAGCAGTGGCAGCTTAGTGGTGCTGGGATTTGAACTCATTAACTTCTGTGTCCAACATATTAACCACTGTGTTACCACTTCCCCAAGAAAAAACATTATACTATCCAGAAATCTGATTGCTCTGTCAGAGTCAGCATTGACTTTTCTAGCAATTTGTTCTACAGTATCTTTTCTGTGTGATTAGAACAGATAGGCTAGCCTTCCCTCTCCTTACCTGACCCAGTCGTGGGTTCTTAGGACTAACCCCTTCATCCAATAGAACACCCTACAAGACCTATTGTTTTAGATATTCTGTACTGATAGTTCTGACTCCAGCCATTACAATTTGGCCCTTGTCAAAGTGACTTTGGACTATCCTTGCCCATTTATCTTGAGAACTGACTGTTCAGTTGCTCCTTAATACATCCCACCTCTCAAGAGACACCAGTGCAATAAGTTATTTATTCACCTATCAATGGTTTTAATGCTCTGCCTGATCAGTGTGTATAAAACATATGACATGCATTATACATCTACAGTATATACAGATATATTTGATTGATTATGAAAGATATTTCCAGTCATTACCAAAAAATTAAAAATCAGCTATGAGATTGCATGAATTCACAAATTTCATTTTAAAACTCATTTCCAAATGCAAAATAATCGAATTTAATTCGGTTCGAAAAACAGGACTATTGTGATTCGAGTTGCCTTCTTGTGTTCTAAATGTATCCTGTAAAAAAAGCATGAAATGCCAGCCATGAGTATTCGAGAGGGAATGCGACTCTAGTTCAGCTTGTGGAAAACAATTTGCCTGAATTTTTCCCTTGAGGTTTCAACGCAGCACATATAAACTTGAATGGCCAATTTGGATGACTCTTCTATATTATTATTCTCGAGGCCCATAATACAAAAGCAATGGAAGTCTTGCAGGACTACCTATGACAGCGGGCTTCACGGATCATGTGGCAATTATGTGCTTGAAAAGAATTATTTGTTTTAGGTATAGTGGAGTGTGATTATATATATATATATATATATATATATATATATATATATATATATATATATATATATATTCCATAAAATGGAATACAATTCTTTAACTTGGATTGAAGAAACAACACATTCCAAGTTCATATAAGTATTTTTTTTTTTTTTTTTTCATAAGATTTCAGACTGTTTGCAATTAAGCATTTATTGTATGTTGAAAACCAGCAGGACGGAACTCTGGATTTTTTGTTATGCATTAGTGTATAGTTTTGAGCAATATTTCCACCCCTAAAACTGCACAAGTACTGGGTCTGGGAACTGGAAAAGGTTGACATATTATCTATTTATTTTCAGGGTTTTTTTTTCAGGAGCAAGTGAAAAACCTGTGCAGTTCTGAGTTTTAGTTTTCTATTTTCGAGACTGATTTTATACGCAGGGACCTCGGAACCCTACGTGCAAAATGAATACAGTACCAGGTTCCTTAACATGATTCTTAAGGGATATGTGTTTGTAGGGCATGCTTTTGAATCAGGAGCTAGATGGTAGATTAGTGGTTAAGACATTGGATTTTGTATCCCAAAGTCATGAGTTCAAATCCCAGCAACACCAAGCTGCCCCCTGAACCCTTCAGCAAAGCCCCCAACCTAATATCTGCTCAGTTGCATAAATAAGGCATCTGCCAAATGCCATTTTACTAAATGTAAATCATGGTGTAGAGGATTGGCCCCACAAGAGATATCCAGATATACACACACACTAGATGGTAGATTGGTGTTTAAGACATTGGCCTTTGTAACCAAAAGTCATGAGTTCAAATCCCAGCAACACCAAACTGCACACTATGGTATTTTTAATAGTCCTTTGCGATTGTTGCTTGTCAGACTGTATGAACTTCATCCCTATATCAGACTATAGGATCTCAGGTGTCATAATTTCAGGCTGTATGACACTTAAAAACTGGTACACACAATAAAAACACTCGTCTGAAGTTTTTTATCATCAATCCGTGACACATTCTCTCGCTAATGGTAGCTAGCAGCAAACAAAAACAATTCGTAGCATTAATTTTGTTCATGACGTGCCTTAAATAAAAACAGAACAAAAACGAGATGACGTGTGTGGAACAAATCATGTCTGAGCTAAAGAGGACATTATGGACTTCCAATTCTACAGACCGAACTTGAGGTTTTGCTTTGACATTTTCCCTGAGGTGGTTTGATGTTGTTCGCTAATCTCATCATTAGGTTTGGTGCTTCTGGGTCTTGGTTTGACGGACTTCACAGGAAAAGTCACACTGCAGAAAAGAGTCAAGAAAAATTACACTGACATTGACAACGGCCATTAATCTGTTGTCGGTGAACATGTCAAACCAGTGATCAAAAACTACAGATTTTAGCCTATGATTGTAGAAATAATTTAGGCTTTTCAAAATTTGTCTCAGATGACCAAATCGTTGCCAAAATCGAAAAGTATGCACCTGGATTAATAACCTTCCTCATGGGTGATGGGGTTTGAACTTACAACCTTTTTATCAGTTGTCGCATGCCTTAAACCACTGAAACACCACCTCTATTATATAAAGTACGATATAAAGAACTGTATTTTGAAAAAAGTCTAGTTGTATGTGCAAAATAATGCCTTTTGACATTAGGCTAATGTACTGTATTTGCAGTAAACTTGCAAACATACATAATTACTATTTATAAATATGATGTAATACGAGTATATTAACAGGAATATAGAATTGTGGGTGTTGAGGGCCTAAATGGTTCCCTTGGTTCCCTAATGTCCAACACTGCGAGAACAAAGGCTTTACTTGTTTTTTTGCCTCAAGAATTTGGTCTGGGTGACTCAGGAGCGTTCCCTCATTGAGAACTCTGGAAAGGGAATGCAATTAAAAGTAATTGCCATCTTTTTGGATATTTTCCCTGCACAAAGATGAGTCAGGAGAAAGTGAAGTTGAAGTGTGTGGCAATTATTCCGTCACTTTCTTTCAAACAAAAAAGAAAAAATGTGGGCTAAGTGAGAAAGAAAAAATAAATGGCAGATATCGTCTCCACAATGCTTGCGAGCTTACTGTGTAACAAACAAAAAACTAATTATTTTATTACAATATCTATAATGCAGTACCCTGAAACCTTAAGTGAGTTAACAAAAAACACTAATACACTCAAAAAAACATTTAACCTTTCCATTTAACTTGTGTCTAAATGGGGCCATGTGGGTCTTAAGTCAAGTCAAGTCAAGTTTATTTCTATTGCGCTTTTCACAGCAGACATTGTCTCAAAGCAGCTTTAAAGAATGTAACAGTTAAGGTGAATGATGTGTATTTATCCCTGATGAGCAGCCGTGGCGACTGTGGCAAGGAAAAACTCCCTTAGATGTTATGAGGAAGAAACCTTGAGAGAAACCAGACTCAAAAGGGGAACCCATCCTCATCTGGGTGACATCAAGAGTGTGATTATAGTCTTTAAACAATACAGAACACTGGAGAGTGAGAACTAACATTAACACTAGAATGTAAGCTTGATTGATGTTCTTTCTACAGTCTTTTACAGTCATTTGTGGTTATAAAACTAGGAGCTATTGAGCAACTCATAAAATAGCTCAACATTTTCGATCATCATTTAAACACTCCAGGAGGTTTACTTAAAAAGGTCTTAAAAAGGTTTAAATCTTTTTAAAGACTTAAGATTCAAAATTCAAACCTTGGTTACTATGGAAAGTTTGTGGAGAAGAAGGATATTTTATTAAGATACCAGAGTCTGATAACTCTGTCATGTCCATCTTTATAAATATATGTTAGCTGAGTGCAACCAAAATGCTAGGATATTCTCCTACCACCCACAACACTGGAATCACATGGTTTACATAGAATTCAGGACAATTTTCAACAATACAGAAAATTATGCAAACTACAAGCTACATTAATAGCTGCCCATTAGGCTCCCTCAGATTGGCTAGCCACCACAAGCTACTGTGCTCATTGTAGATGACGAATGGCCTCTCCAGCGAATACTGACAGATTTTCTGGCCTAACTCTATTACTGCCCTTAGTTCTCTCTGGGTAGTGGAATAGTTGGATTCAATAGACAAAAACCCTTGAATTTTGGATAACGAAACATTACATTTAGGGTATTTAGCAGACCCCCTTATCCATAGCAACGTACAAAAGTGCTTTGAGTCTCTATCAATGAATATATTTTTTATATAATGGTCTATTTTGGGCTTTTGTAGGCAAGCATCAGTGTTTTGAATCCGATGTGTGCAGCTACCGGAAGCCAGTGAAGGAAACACAGCAGTGGGGTGGTGTGAGAGAACTTTGGCAGGTTGAACACAAGTCAAGCACCTGCGATTTAGATCATTTACATTGGACAGATATGGTTCAGAGGTAAACCTGCCAGCAGAGAGTTGCAGTAGTCCAGTCTCAAAATGAAAAGGGACTGAACAAGCACCTGAGCAGCCTGTGTGGACAGAAATGGTCAAATCTTCTGATGTTGTAGAGAAGGAACCAAAGATTGAGTCACATTAGCTACATGTGAGGAAAAGGACAGTTGATTGTCTATGCTTACCCCATGGTTGCGAGCTGTTTGAGTTAAGAGAATTTTGAAGTGTTATTATGAGATCATGGCCTAAGATGAATTACCTGGGATGACCAACAGTTCAGTTTTGCTGGGGGTAAGCTTCAGTTGATGAACCTTCATCCATTGAGATATGTCTACCAGGCATGCTGAAGAAGAGTTGAGTGTCATCAGCATAGTAGTGGTAAAAAAAAAAAAGTGAGGATATGACTTCACAAACAGATTGGGTATAGAGGGAGAAAAGGAGAGGACCAAGTACTGAGCCTTGTGGGATGCCAGTGAAGAGTCTGTGTGGGGCAAATGAAGACCTCCTCCATGTTACCTGGTATGAGCAACCTTTTAGGGAGGAAGCAAACCATTTTTGGCAAGATCATTTTGATCACGTGAAAACCCATAGATTAATTAAAAGTACGCATTTTAACATCAAAAGCTTCATTGTATGTAATGAAAACAAGCACTGTGTAAAGGTAATGATGCATTTTGATCAATGCAGCAAAATATTACATGAATTGTCAATAATGTAGACCTACAAGCCAATGCATTTCTAAAACACAGATAAGCTGTCTCCACCATTTAGGGAGTCTGTGTCTGAATTGGTGGCTTGAAAGGGGGTATTAAGTTAAATTCAACTTTAAGTTTGGGGTACCAAGCTAAAGGTACCACACTGTTGTCCTGTCAAGTTCTGACAAGAAGTTAATTGATCACTTGATGAAAGGCGAATAATAAAAAGGGGGTTGAAAATGCCAGTAAACCATACCCAGATTATTTACTTTAACTGAGATTCCCTGGATGCAGAGCCTCATTGGAACTCCTTGCATTTGGTACTTGTTTCCATTAACAGGTGTTACTTCTCAGAAACTCATTTAAAGTTTTGGATTACAGGAACAATGGTTTTTCAACAGATGTGTATATTTCTGGCATTTGGCAGAATTGATCCAGAACAACTTAAATTTATCTTATTCATACAAATGAGCAACTATGGGGTTAAGGACCTTGCTCAGGGGCCCAGGAGTGGCAGCTTGTGGTGGCTGGCCAATGTCTTAACCACTAAGCTACCACATTCCAAAGTATATACTACCCAGAGAGCATCTAATTTGAGCTTATGGACACAAAAATAGAAAAGAATAATCATTATTGGTCACATATATATATTACAGCATAGTGAAATTATTTTCTTAGCATATGGCAGACAAATGGCAATTATTTAAACAAGACTAATGACCAGCATTGTGTAAATAAGATGGAAGCTTTATGGTTACTCTGCAATTGTGTCTATTGTTGTTCTTAATCTGTGCTTATACAGTACTTCAATCTAGTCAATTTTCATGGGACAAAGTCCTGGGGCACTTGTTGTGCTGAACATTAAGTCTGCTTTATAAATGAAGGTGAATGATTGATCCTGGGTAATAATGAGAACCACTTTATTTTGCCATGTGCATGGAGTTTTTTTTTTTTTCTTCATTTCTTTTGTACAAAGGTGCAAACATACCAGGACGGAAAAAAGTATGCAATTGTCTTTCCTGTTTTGGAGACTCTGAAGCTGATGATCAGAGATCCAGGTAGATGGAAATCTAATAGATTTTTAGATAGAGGGCTGATGAGATGGATCAGTGTTCCTGCTTCTCCTCATTCTATTCGGCTGATTTTGTCAGTAGCTCAAAGCAAAGACATGCTGTGGAATTCCAATTCACAGCCTCCTGCAAAGAAACAGAAGTGCTGTACGTGAATGGAGCTTACATTAATGCCCAAACATGGTTGCAGGGAAATATGCAGATAAAAAGAAAATTACATCATATGCATACCATTATTATATGATACAAAGTTTTGAGTGTCCTGAACTGTTTTGAAGCAAAGTGATGTTTTGTTATGTAATTCCTAAGCTTTTCTGGAGAGACAGCCTTATGAATTTTTTGGAACAGATTGGTTTTGTGTGTTCTTGATTGCTAATTGTTATATTTGCCTAGGATCTTGCAGATAACCTCGGGTGTGCTTCAAAGGCCAGTTTATATAGATCCTAGGCAGGCAAAAATGTTAATTATATATACAAGTAGTGCCATTTACTGTTATAATATCCACACAAACCCTCTGTTCTGTGGCACAGTAGGCAAACTGACATGAACAGCTACATGTTTTGTCAACTAATATACCTGTTAACAGTAACTACAGGGGAATAAAAGTAGAAAAGTTGAAGAAGAATGCTGAGGATGGAGCCGCCACGAAGGAGGAAAAGAGGAAGGCCAAGAAGGAGGTTTATGAAAGTGGTGAGGGATGACTTGCAGGTAGTTGGTTTGAAAGAGGCAGATGTAGATGACAGTAGTATGGAGACAGATGATGCTTTTTACGAGGGTTCGGCATTCAAGCGTAAAAGGGAATAGAATATAAAGGGAATGGAATGAGGAAAATAGAAAATATATGATGATATACGTGTGAAAATATGTGTATGACAGTAAAACAGTAAAATTTAAGGTGATTAATGTGATTGTCCTTAAAGTGTCCATGTGCAGTATGGTGTGGTATAAAGTGACCAGAGTTAAAGTGACAGTCCAGAGATTAAAGTGTCATAGTGCAAAAAAGTTGTGCAGAAATAAGATGGAGAGAGAGGTCCAGTACTAGATCCGAAGCGATTCCCTGAACGCAGCAAAGGCCAAAATCTTATCCATTGAGCTACCACCACCTCTTGCCATAGTGTCTAAAAAGGTAAAAAAAAAAAATGGGTGTTTTACGTTTGTCACGTACTTTACAGCACAGTGAAATTCTTTTTCTTTGCATATCCCAGTGATGTTTAGAAGCTTGGGTCAGACCAGTGGGTCAGCCATGATACAATAGGTTAAGGGCCTTGCTCAAGGCCTCCAAGAATGGCAGCTTAGTGATACCAGAGCTTGAACCCCCAACTTTGAAATCAGTAATCCAAAGCCTTAACCTCTGAGCTACAGTACGAATACCCCATAGTAGCCTCTCTAATGTTTTGTTCTCCTTTGGAAGGCACATCATCCCTAAGGGCATGAAATAGTTAATTTGACTTTTGGATACTTCATCATTTTGATATACTTGATAGCAGAAACAGGTTCTAGGAGTAGTAGAAATAGCCTCTATTTCCTCTAGTTCAAATATACAGACCTTGGGGTTTTTGTGGACCACTGTTGAACAACAAATGGACAGCCAGTGTCTTCCTTGGTCAATATTATATTTACAGTTCTTTTTAGTTGCTTTGGAGCCGTTCTCAGATCAGAAATGAACTTCTCAAAACGAGCTGTTCAACCACCACATCATGTAGTCAATTGTGCACATCATAAAAAAAAATCTTATTGCTTTGAACTAATTGTGAATGCTTTATACATTTGATGAATTGATTGTGTACAATTGTCTGCTGTTTCCAATATTATCAATTGTTTGTCATGTAGAACAAAATACTGTAATTTCCGGACTATAAAGTGCACCCATATATAAGCCGCACCCACTGAATTTTACAAATATTTTTATTTTTAACATAAATAAGCCGCACCTGTCTATAAGCCGTCTTTACACAGGCGAAAGACACGTTACACACGGTGTAACGGGTGAAATATGTTGCGCTTCCTTTAAGAGCATAGCTGTATTTTGGGAATAGCATGCCACTGTATTTTTTTTTCCGGTATTACTGCATGTGTGCAAGACGAGGATTATGTCCTTATTATTTTCTGATGCTGATTTCTAAGTTACTAAGCTATGATTTTTTGGTAAATGTGTCTTGTATTGATTAATTGTGCAGATTAATCTTAAATGTCACTAATGATGGTGAGTGTACGGCATCAGTTCAACCAATTACCAATAGTTCTAGGTCAATTAGCGAGCAAATACAGACATTCATTCATTTCTATTTTTAAAAGATACTAGTACAGTAAAGTAAAATTGTGAATCCTGTTCGGGCTTTTGCAAACAATGTGTACATTTGTGCTGATCAAATTAATAGATGCCATGCAGAAGAAATTCAGCCTTGTGCGTTTTCAATCACTGTAGTCTAAAGCGTAGTGTACATCAGAAAATACCAAAACTGTGGACCATCATATTGCCATTGATGTGATGATTCGAGAAATGCTCCAAAGCACCTGAGAAAAACTGTAATACAGATCTTAAAGGGGTAAGTGATTTTTTTGTCCTTGCCAGATAAGACTTGGTGTCTGGATCGCACATGTTCAGAAGAAGGCTGTGAACCCACAGCATTACCATCAATGAGACAAGACATAGAGAAAACCCTGGCATTGTGGACTGATTTACTTTTGGCTGTGTGTCTGGAATTAAAAAAAAAAGAGAGGATTGAATATGATATGGTGAAGGATTCTAAGCAGCTTTTCATGGCATACTTATAAGAATGGCAATCATAAACATAAAGAAGCTTACACACAGGTTTTGGCAACAACTGTGAGTCTCTATATACTTTATACAATTTTATTTTGTGAGCAAGGAACTGTGTGAAGTTGGTGAAATGCTCTTAGTATTCAGAAGAGGGCATCTGCAGAAGTGATGTGATATTCATACCATCTTTAAATGAGATCTTTGATCGTCTGTTCTCATTTACAGTGGATTCGAGCAAGTCGTTAAATTCATACGAATTTATTTCTACAAATTTATTTAATAAATCCCTTGCTGCCAGTTTGCTACTCTGCCCAAGTCTGTTTCTTTTTGTTGTGTTAAATATTTCAGTAGATTTACACCGACTCACTGGAATAGGTGAAATCCATTCCAGACAAGTCCCCAGTGGTAATCTTTCCTGATTTCTGCCAGCAGACAGTGTAAGAATATGGCTCAGGGGAGCTTCTCTCATGGCAAACACCAAGGCCAGGGCATGATTAACCATTCTCCAGAGTTAAACCCATATTTCTATTCATTTTAAAAGGATGTCAAGAGAGAATGATGCTGCACATGGGATTTATTTCGCAACTATTTGCTAGAGAGAGAAAAAAAAAGAAAAAACAAAGACATTGTCTCTTCATGGTGATGACTGTTATATTGTTCTGCATTTTTATTTTATTCCATGACACATTATCTGGACAGTTAAGCTCTGTGATCTGGTAGCTGTATAATGCCTCCTGTAGTCTGGAATTGCAATTAGTAGAATGCGGAGCTTGCTAACTTGCTCATAGGCTCTTTTCATTTTGCCAAATAATGCTTACTACTATTAAAGTTCGGAGGATAACCACACTGCCCAGTAATCTCACTACAAATTGAATTGTTATTTTTTTATGTAAATGATATATACTGGAAACTGTTCTAGTGCATGTTGTACATGAGCAATAGCTATGAGTGCAGCTTGAATAAGTTGTAAATGTAAAAGTTGGACTCTGCATGGAGTAGGCATCATTGTTTTCAGGAAGTACATTATAGAATAAATACAAACCATTGACTAGGTAATTAATTTTCACATTTCTTGTTGAATTTATGCATCAAATATACATTAAGAATGTGATATTGCAGTACAAAGGTTTTTTTTTTCAGTTGACAAGGTGTATCAGAATATCAGTAACAAGAAATCACTCCCTTGTTATTTTACAAATAAAGACCTAAAACTATACTTTTTTGGTTAATAATCTGACACAGTATATGATACAAATGCAGTACTGGAGCCTCACAGCTTTATGGTCCAAGCTTCAAGTCCTTATCTCAGGTAACTGGCTATAAAATCTACCCTAAATATATAACAAATGCGAATACATGCTAACATTGGTCCACTAGGGCAGTACTCAGAATGCCCCATGCTTAATAAATGGACGTTTTGTGGGGGAGGGGCAGCTGGCAAGACAGTTAATAATATTGTCTCTTCTGTACAAATGAGGATGAAATGAAAGCTACCAATATTTTTTCTCAATCTATTCCCTGATTACTGGATATGACTTACAAGTTAAACCTGTTATCTAGCAATCTAGGTGCTTTGGATTGCAATCACACTGCACAACATGTTTTTTTGTTTAAGTTTTGCTTCCTGAAAAGTTTTTACTGATTGTGACAGGTACCTGGTGGGAATGCACAAATCTAGTTTTGGTTTCGCTGCATCACGTGGAAAATAGACAGTTGACTGTTTACCCGCAATAACGTATCGAATCATTTTTATGTTTCTAATACACTTTTAGTTCAACATAATTAAACATGTTTTGCTCCTAATTTTTGTTTGAATTCAACGGTAGTCAGCAAGTGAGTGTGAGTGGAGCAAATGAATCTTGAGTGACATGTTGCACTCCATTGTTTTTTATGCTTTGAGAAGTTTGTCTACCAGCTGAATGTAATGTGCTCTGTAATTGGCAAGAAAATTGTCAACAATGTCTTTGAAGGCTTTTCAGGCAATAATTTCTGGCCCACTTGTCACTCATAGCATGTCTGATCTGAGGGCCAACAAAAATGCCCCCTTTTTGATTTTTCCCCCAGTTATTCTTGGGAACATCTCTCTTAAATAGTGAAAACCTTTACCTTCTTTGTTAATCGCTTTCAAAAAAAATATTTATAAGTCCCAATTTTATGTGAAGAGGAGGTAAAAAAATCTTTGCGGTCGAGAAGCGGTTTCATGCGCCACATTTTTTTGTCCTGGAACTAACTTTTTACGGAGTGGCCAACCCTGTCTACAATAATGTGACTCTTTGCCATGACTGTCCTATTCACAGACGAAACAACAGATGAACTGTGTATAGCCGAGCTAACAGAGCAACGACTTTCAGATCTCCACAGATCTTCCAGTTGTACTTGCTGTAGTGGATGTGCTTTAGCAACATTTCCATGTTCTCGTAGGCTTCTTTCATATGTGCTGCATAGCCAACAGGTATTGAAGGGTAAACTTTGCCATTGTGTAACAGAACAGCTTTGAGGCTGGAACAATACATACACACTATAAGGTCTATATTAATCCAATGAGCAGCATCTGTGTATGCAAGCCAATTTTATAGCCTGTTGAGACAGTGTCAAGATGGGTGCATACTTCCACAGAACAGCTTCCAACCTGGCCTGATTTCATGCCCGGACATGCCCAGACTGCACCATTGTTCATAGGTCTCTTAAAGAAACGAAAATGTTTTGACAAAAATATCAGAAAAAACAAGATAAAACGAAACATTGCAATGAAACGAAATGTGATGCACAAATTTGATTTTGGTGATCAGGAGCCAAATATCCATAGGAAACACCCAACAGTGTTCAAGAAGAAAAAACGTTGTTGCCCAGTGTTATAAGAAGATACCGGAGACCTCACCATAAATCATGTTCATATATGATTTTTGAGCACCCCATTCCACATTTAGTCCCCATTTGCTAATACAATAACCTCCACTGTTTTGGGAATTTTGGATTGTGCTTGTGGAGATTCATTCAGCCACAAGGGCATTGGTAATGTCAGATACTGATGTAGATGACGTGAGGAGGTCTGGAGTGCAGTCAGGGTTTGAATTCATTTCAAAGTTGTTCATTAGGGATGAGTTCAGGGTTCTATAGCAGGAGAGCTTCCTCTCCAAACCATGTAAAGCAGATCTTAATGGAACTGGCTTTGTGCACAGAGCTTGAGATTTTGGAACAAGTTTGGGTCTCTGAGTTCAAATAAAGAAGAAAATTATACATCTAAACACATTTTACATAATTGTATGCATTCAGCTGCGTAGTAAATGTTTGAGGAAGACCCACATATGGCTGGAAAAGCCAGGTGCCATAAATGTTCATATAGTCTACAAAACATCCTAACCACACCAAATTATGAGTCCATAAAGCTGATAGAAAACTAGTAATGATTTGTTCATCACGTTTATTCTCCTGAATTATTGATGAACTGTTGTAGTTTTGTTGTGTAATATTTTTTATTAATGACTGAATAGATAATTGAATACAAGAAGATTGGGGCATCTTATGAAAAACTATCAAGCAGATATGAAGATGTGTTGCCTCTCTGCTCGACGCGACGCAATATGTCTGAATCAACTCAGTGCTCTCTCCTGTTCTCTCATCCTTGAAGAGCAGGATCTCTTTACATGCAATCACGTTAGTTTAATTACATGCCCGCTATGCTCAGCCATCACTTTGACATCAGGGTCTGGTGTCTGTACTTCACTGGCAGATTGTTTACCTTGTTAATGATGTGTAGGTCACGATCCCAACCACTTTCCGGTAATGGAATCGGACGAGGACACAGTACAATAGCACACTTGACACAAGTGTATATTTGTCTATTTGAATATCGGGTTTGTGCATTTGTGTGCATGTTGGACAGAGGTGGAAAGTATTGAATTACATTTACACACAATACTGTAATTGAGTAGTTTTATTTTGTCTACTTTTTAAAGTAGTTTTTCCAAATCTGTAATTTTGCTTTTGTTTGAAGTATTATACATAAGTACAACAACAAATCCGTTACGGTGTAAAATAAATAAAGAAATAAAAATAATGCAAGAAGAAAAGCTCGAGCCCTGGAAACTACTGCACTGATAGGTTGGTGAGCGCAAGAACAAACGCTAAACTCACAAGAAAGAAAGATGGTTTCGGGATCTTCCGGGTTGGCGGCCATCTTGCTTTTTACCCCTGTGCCACCCGTTATTTAAGGATGCAAAGGACATTTGCTCGGGGCCAGCTTATTCCACTGGCTTTTCAATACACTGGGATTATCCTTGCCACCCTGCCTGCTCTGGATCCTGTTCCAGACCCTGTCCCTGTTTCTGGTTTGGACTTGTTTATCGGTTTGTGATTCTGCTCTGCCCTTTATTTTTTTGTCTGCTGGTATTTGGATTTCAGACTGTTTTTTGAATTCTCTGCCCTTTAGTGTTCTGTTTGCTGATATTTGGAATTTAGACTGTTTTTTGGATTCTGAATTGCCTTTCCTGCATTGCTCTGTGTGCCGTCTCTTGGACTTTAGGACTGTATTTTCGGACTGTGCTTTGATTCTGCCCTGTATTGCCCCGTTCGCCGGCCTCTATTTAATAGACTATAAAACTTTCTTTCGGCTTCTCCCATTAGGGGTCGCCACAGCGGATCATCCGCATGTTTGATTTGGCACGTTTTTACGCTGGATGCCCTTCCTAACAAAACCCTCCCCGTTTATCCGGGCTTGGGACCGGCACTAAGGCTTGTGCAACTCTAATGGCCGGGGTTGGTTCCCTGACCGGGGATCGAACCTGGGCCGCAGCGTTGAGAGCGCCGCATACTAACCACTAGACCACCAGGGAACCTTTATTTAATAGACTATATTTTTGGATTTACTTTAATCTGCCTATTTTTTTCCCACACTAGTTTGGACAGTTTCTACTTTCCTTTCTGCTCACTGCCTCATTTCTCTCATTGCTTTCATTTAAGACTGTTTAAGTTTACATCTGCCTGCATCCTGCATTTGGGTCCTCCTTCTAGTCACTGGATTTCTGACCGTATAATCTGGCCCTGTTCCTGGACCTGCATCAATCTGGCCTTGCATCGTGGAGTCGGACAAGACAGACGGCAGTGATGCAGACCCAGCTGAAAGCGAAATGCAGTCGAATCGAAAGTTGTTCAATGCGTGTGCTCACTGTCTGAATTCGGAATCTGCAGTCGCGATTCCTCTCAATATCATAAACGACGTTATCACAGAAGATTGTTTCATTTTTTGCCGCAAAAGTGCATAATTCACGTTAGACTCAAGGACATGGACATTTTTTTATTGAACTTGAATTTGTAAAGGTGTTCCTTTATTTAAAAACAACTAGTTTGAGATATGAATTAGAATCCCCCACCCCCCCACTGTTAAAAAAAAGAAAAAAAGCAACTTTAGAAATTTTACTATGAGATACGTTTACTTTTACTTGAGTACATGTTTAGACAGATAACTATACTTGTTCTTAAGTTTAATTACATTAAGTAACAGTAGAATATTTTATTACTCTTTCCACCTCTGGTATTGGAACTAGTTTTGTATTTGTGTATTTGTATAACTAGTTTTGTATCTGAAGGAGGAAATAAAAAGGAGGTGCCAAAAAGTTCAAGATCAATATTCAGCAAGTCACTATAACCGTTTACCTTTTTTTGACTTGTCATCTGATTCTGCGAACGTACACATCAATGATTACTCTGGCTCTCTGCAGAAAGATGCTGTTTTTGTGCACAAATTCCCTGCATACCCCGAAGGGACTACTGTATGTTTCTATATAACCTTGCAGCAAAAAGGCAGCCTTCATTCAAATAGAACGCTTCCATAAATATTTCACGTCAATTCTACCTGGTTACGTTTCTCTGTGGAAAAAAAGACAAAGTGCATGTGAAAGCCTCTCTCACTTTTACCCATCTTTACATTAAGTTTTATGTGAAGAAAAAAATTGATATGTAAAGAATTGTAAATAGATCTCTAAAGACACCTGGACTGGCATATCACACACTGTTAATGCTGATCTTTTAGCAGTGGAGGGCCATCAGGGCCAGCGAGGCCTACTCAGAATCACTGATTTGCGTTTTAATATATTTGTGTTCATGAATATGTATTAAATCATTCCCAATAGTCTATTCTCTTCATTTCATAGCATTTCTGCAGCAGCACACCCGAGTGTTCACCTCCAGGTTGAAGCTTTAACCAATCAGACTGCAATTTGACCACCTTAAGGCCCTCTAGCAGGCATCCAGTCATGACTGCATTTTCACAGTTCTTTGATTGGATGGTCAGTGATCGGGTTAGTCAGAGCTCACAAACCGCATCTGTAGAAAACTGCACAAGCTCCAATATATTTTCTTTCCGGTAGAATTTGCAGAAAAACACACAATTTGCCTTCATTTCAAATCCCCAGGAAGAATGTAATGCACAGAAAAAAATGTACAAAAATGCACAGGGTTATATTGGTAATATTATAAGGTTATTATAGATGATTTTGACCTTTCTGTCTTCAAACTCCTGGCAAAACTCACTAGGTGTGGGACACAAATATTCTAAGATGAATTAATTATGCTGCCAATGTTCATAAAGTCCCCTGGACCATCTGACCATGACTGATCCACCACCATGTTGTATAGTAGGTCATGCGGGTGGTGTTTAGTGTTTGTTTTTGTTTTTTCTTTGCATTCCTTTGCATAACATTCAAGTGATAATCCTGTATTTTTTTTTTTTTTTTATAAAATATTATAAATAATAAAAAAAAAAAAAAAAAATATATATATATATATATATATATATATATATATATATATATATATAAAATATTACATTATCTCATAAAGGCAACCCTCCACATTTCAGCAACCATTTTAATATATCTTCTTAAGGGACAATACCATAGAAATGAAACTTTGATATATTTTAGAGTAGTCAGTTTGCAGATTATATAGCAGTACAGATATATTGTCTAAATAACTGCCCACAAAAGTAAGTACACCCCAAGTGAGCATATCAAAACTGTCTCCAAAGTGTCTATATCTTGTGTGAACACCATTGTTCAATAGCACTGCTTTAATCCTCCTGGGCATGGAGTTCACCAGAGCTGCACAGGTTGTTGCTGGGATCCTCTTCCACTCCTCCATAATGACATCACAGTGCGGCTGGATGTTAGACACATGGTGTTTCTCCACCTTCTGCTTAAGGATGTCTAACAGATGCTCAATAGGGTTCAGGTCTGGAGACATACTTGGCCACTCCATCACCTTCACCTTCCTCAGCAAAGCAGTTGTCATTTTGTTGGTCTGTTTGAGCTCGTTAATATGTTGAGAAATTGCTGTTTCTGAAGGAAGGGAGGGCTTCAGAATGTAACAGTACATGTTGGAATCCATGTTTCCCTTAACAAATCGCAGCTCCCCAGTACCAGCAGCACTCATGCAGACCCCAGACCATGATGCTACCACCACCATGCTTGACTGTAGGCAAGACATAATTTCCTTGGTAATTCTTGCCAGGGCTTCACCACACATGCTGGACACCATCTGAGCCAAACTCTTATCTTGGTTTTATCACAAAACATGGTTCCAGTAATTCATACAGGTCGTCTTCAGCAAATTCTTTGCTGTCTTTCTTGTAAACCAGCTTCAGAAAAGCCTTCTGTCTGGGACGACGGCCTGCAAACCAACTTGTTGCAGTGTGCGGCGTTCGGTCTGACCACTGACAAGCAGACCTTCCGCATCTGCAACCTCTAATGCAATACTGGCAGCACTCATGCGTCTGTTTTTGTAGCAGCTTCTGCACCTGATACACAGCATGAGGACTCTACTTCTTTGATGGACCCTTGCGAAGCCTGTTTTGAGTGGAACCCATCTTGGGAAACCTCTGTATGACCCTGACCCACTGTACTGTAACTCAGTTTCAGGGTGTCACTGATCTTCTTATAGCCTTGGCATCTTTTTGTAGAGCAACATTTCTAATTCTCAAATCCTCCAACAGGCTTCACCATGAGATTCCATGTTGAACATCCAGTGGTCAGTATGAGAGAATTGTACTCAAAGCACCAAATTTTAACTGTTCAATACAAAAACTTTTTATGGTCCTTTCAAGCAGACAAAAACATGAACTTCATGAATAGGACATGTGGATTTTTAACGGTTACAACTATTATTGTCAAAATAGCTGGCAACAAAAGTGAGCACACTAAGTGATGATAGCTGTATGTTATTTATAGAGGACAGTAAATCTGTACTGCTATACAAGCTGCACATTCTTCTTCTTCTTATTTCGACTGCTCCCATTAGGGGTCGCCACAGCGGATCATCCGTCTCCTTACCACCCTGTCCTCTACATCTGCCTCTTTCACACCAACTACCTGCATGTCTTCCCTCACCACATCCATAAACCTCCTCCTTGGTCTTCCTCTTTTCCTCCTGCCTGGCGGCTCCATCCTCAGCATTCTCCTACCAATATAACTCATGTCCTTCCTCTGCACATGTCCAAACCATCTCAATCTCGCCTCCCTCACCTTGTCACCAAAACGTCCAACATGCTCTGTCCCTCTAATAAACTCATTTCTAATCTTGTCCATCGTCGTCACACCCAACGAAAACCTTAACATCTTCAGCTCTGCTACCTCCAGCTCCACCTCCTGTCTTTTACTCAATGCCACTGTCTCTAAACCATACAACATCGCAGGTCTCACCACAGTCCTATAAACTTTCCCTTTCATTCTTGCAGATACCATACTATCACAAATCACTCCTGTCACTCTTCTCCACCCACTCCACCCTGCCTGCACTCTTTTCTTCACTTCTCTAACACACTCTCCATTACTCTGCACTGTTGACCCCAGGTACCTGAACTCCTCCACCTTCACCACCTCTTCTCCCTGCAACCGCACCACTCCACTGCCCTCCCTCTCATTCACACACATGTACTCTGTCTTACTCCTACTGACTTTCATTCCCCTTCTCTCCAGCGCGTACCTCCACCTCTCCAGGCTCTTCTCAACCTGCTCACTACTCTCACCACAAATAACAATATCATTCGCAAACATCATAGTCCATGGAGACTCCTGTCTGACCTCGTCCGACCTCGTTCCTGCAAACAGGAAAGGGCTCAGGGCCGATCCTTGATGCAGTCCAACCTTCACCTTGAACCAGTCTGTCGTTCCTACTGCACACTTCACTGCTGTCACACTGTCCTCATACATGTCCTGCACCACCCTCACATACTTCTCTGACACACCTGACTTCCTCATACAATACCACAACTCCTCTCTTGGCACCCTGTCGTACGCTTTCTCTAAATCCACAAATACACAATGCAGTTCCTTCTGTCCTTCTCTATACTTCTCCATCAACATTCTCAAAGCAAATAAGGCATCTGTGGTGCTCTTCCTCTGCATGAAACCATACTGTTGCTCACAGATGGTCACCTCTTCTCTCAGCCTGGCTTCCACTACTCTTTCCCATAACTTCATGGTGTGACTGATCAACTTAATTCCCCTGTAGTTACTGCAGGTCTGCACATCTCCCTTATGCTTAAAGATCGGTACCAGCACACTCCTTCTCCATTCCTCAGGCATCCTCCCACCTTCCAGAATCTTGTTAAACAATCTGGTTAAAAACTCCACTGCATCTCTCCTAAACATCTCCATGCTTCTACCGGTATGTCATCTGGTCCAACCGACTTTCCACTCTTCATCCTCTTAATCGCTGCTCTCACTTCCTCCTTACTAATCCTATCCACTTCCTGCTTCACCATCTCCACATCATCCAACCTTCTCTCTCTCTCATTTTCCTCATTCATCAGCTGTTTAAAATACTCCCTCCACCTTCTCAGCACACTCTCCTCACTAGTCAACACATTTCCATCTCCATCCTTTATTGCTCTAACTTGCAACACATCCTTCCCAGCTCGGTCCCTCTGCCTGGCCAATCGGTACAAATCCTTTTCTCCTTCCTTAGTGTCCAACCTCTTATACAGCTCCTCATATGCCTTTTCCTTGGCTTTCGCCACATCCCTCTTCACCTGCTGCCACATCTCCTTGTACTCCTGCCTACTTTTCTCATCACCCTGTCGATCCCACTTCTGTTTTGCCAACCTCTTTCCCCTTATGCTCTCCTGCACTTCCTTATTCCACCACCACATCTCTTTTTCTTCCTTTCTATTCCCAGATGTCACACCAAGTACTTTTCTAGCTGCCTCCATCATCACTCCTGCAGTAGTTTACAAGCTGCACATTGACTACTCTAAAATATATCTGTTTAATTTTTATAGAATTGTCCCTTGAGGAGATTTACTAAAATGGTTGCTGAAATGTGAGGGGTATAGCCACTTTTCTGAGATACTATTTGTTTATATATATATATATATATATATATATATATATATATATATATATATATATATATAATTGTTTATTTCTAGAGTAATTTGCTTAACTCTGTTCTGCATTTGCTGCGGATTTTGTGAATCCAGGGAAATGCTTCTTTTCTGTAACCCTTCTAATCATCTCGCACATGACTTTCACTTCAAGAATAAGCAAAAATCTCACAACCTTCTCTAAATGACAGCTGGTATGGTGCAGATTTCTTTTCTAAGAGCTTTTCTCACTACCCCGGGGAACCGAAGTTGTAACTTAAAGAGAACGCTGTGTTGTGAGGACCCCATTTTGAACTCCGTCTTGCATGTGTAACTGCTGAAAGTGAAATGTAATAAATAAAAGGTATTTTTTGAATAGCAGAAATTGCAGGAAGCCTAATTTGTTGGAGTGCGGTCCATACTCGTGCCTAATTATGCACTTCAGTAACGGCTGGTGATGGGTAATACAAGCTAGGAGATTTTGTAATTAGTGTTTCATCATCTGACAGAAGAGAATCTGCACACTGTAACTTGACATAGACAAGTATAGACAATATTTCCCAACTATCAGACTTCACTTTTTATTGTAATGGTTTTTAGGATTAGGGTTTTTTTTGTTCTGTCTCCTGACTGAACATTACGGCTCATTGATTTGCATAGTAGGTAAATTGCTAATCCTGTGACAGATGCACAACAGATGTCTGCTTTCCTGGCAATTGTCCAGTTAATTACTACAGCACAAACACTGCATAAATAAACACAACCATAAGGAAGAGCCACATCACCGCAGGAGGACTTCACCTAGCTAAAAGCTACCCTTTATCCACTCATAGCGCTATGTTTGATCATTAAGGACCTGCCGATTAAAGGCGCCCTTGGGGGGATGACGGGTAACACAATTTGTATTTCAAATTGCCTTCTAATTGATTTGCTTGCATCATTTTGTATCAGTGACACATTTACGTCACATTTACTGCCTAATAAACTAAATCCAGCACACTGATTTGACAGTTTCATTTCATTTAAGCAAACAAATAATAAATAAATAATTTAGTGTCATGTGGCAAAGATGTTTGTAGAAATCAGGAAATTTACACATAAGCACAGGGATGAGAGCCGCACGAGTTCTCTTAAATGACTGAATTATTCACTGCGGTCTTAAAACATTAAGAACAGCGAAAGGTGGCAGCATTGAGACAGACAAAAGACATGCATCCATAATCTCTAGTGTTTGTAGAAAATACTGTAAATGAAAGACTGAATTTCTTATGAAGGCACCCTGGAAGATTTTCATGAAAACCTCATGAAGCTTTCCTTATTTTACTCAGATTTAATTAGCAATATAAAAACGACATATAAAAACACAGTTCATGACTTAATTACTAGTGAGAGTCGATTGCCATCAAATTGGGAATATTATGAAATGGGAATTAAGTGCTTTTATTACTAGATTGATTTCCCCCAGGTTTTTGCCCACATTTAACCCCCTGGGTGTCTCTTTAATGAATGTAATGATGCAGTGGCCAATCACAGTATGAACAGAATGTCCTCAGACACCTGACATTAACCCCCTGGGTGTCTCTGTAATGGCTACAATGCTACAGTGGCAAATCATAGAATGAACAGTAAATCCTTGAACACCTCGCATTTAACTCTCTGGGTGTCCCTATGATGACTGTTAATGCTACAGTGACCATTCACAGACCAATCTGACTCCTCAGAGGCCTCACATTTTACCCCCTGTGTTTCCTTGACTGTAATGCTACAGTGGTCAGTGAACAGTAAGTCCTCAGACACATCTGGCCAAGCTAAGATTGATATAAAAGTTAAGTAAATAATACACTTTAACACAGTCAGGGTGCGAGAGAAACGGAAGGCGGAAGCCGGAGTACAGCTCGCTCGGGTTTTATTGACAAAAGTGAGGGAGAGAGATAAACACAAGCACACACACACGCACGCGCACTCACAAGTCCTTAAGAGAGTCCGAGGTGCGCTTGGGGAGAAGCGTAGCTGATCCGAAATGTGCGGGGAGGAGAAACGCAGCCGGTACTGGATAGTGGAGTCCGAACGGAACGGAAACCGTAGAGTACTGCATGCAACCGTGAAACCATGCAGCAGTACGTAACACCTAACACATTCAATAACGAACGGGGAGTGAATGTGAGTGAGGGGTTTATGTAGGAGCGGGGTTGAGTGATGATGAGCTTCAGGTGTGCATCGTTAAGCCTGGAGCTCCAGAGAGAGCGGAGGCATGAGAGACAACGAGCCCCAGGTGTGTGTGGTTAAACCTGGAGCTCCAGGGAGAGCGTAGGCATGAGCGCCACAAAAGGGGGGCGTGGCAGGTGGAGCCCTGACACTCAGTGCAAGAAATTATAATTAAAACATATAAATACAAGACACTTTTGCTGATTCATGACAAACTGTTTTCTTATCTTATACATTTACATTTATGGCATTTTGGCAAATTCCATTATAATTTATCCCATCTACACAACTAAGCAGTGAAGGCTTCTTTAAGGGCTCTGCATTGGCAGAATGATCAGAAGTCCAACATTTTAACCTCTGAGCTATTTCAGGGTTTTTGCAGGTTTCACCAAGTAAAATGTAACATTTTTAAGACCTTTTTGAAAACCATTAAGAATGAAATTGAAGACCTATATCGCAACACCACCCCCTCCCCTCCCTCCCCCCAATATGTTGTTAGCACTGGCCTCAACCAAGTAATAAATTTCTTTTTTTTAAGCCAAGTGTCACTGAATTTGAAAGCTACCATGGCTGAAAAAAATCCGTTTTACGTCCATGGTACAATCCAAGAGAGATTTGTGCCACTAACAATAAACTGATTGACTGTTAGATGTTGGTCTCATTTGTAATCGTAATATGGTAAAGTGAGTATTTCAACAAACATTAGAGGGAGTGTTACATGGACATTTTTTTACATTTTCAACTTTTTTCAACTCTGCAGAAACCCTGCATTGTACCATTCAATTGAGAGGATCTCTTTGCTAGTCACATACACCTTAGAGCAGCGGTCCACAACCTTTTTTGCACCACAGACCGGTTTAATGTCAGACAATATTTTTACGGACCGGCCATTAAGGTGTGGCGGATAAATACAACAAAATAAAAAACTGGTATTTTTAAAATATAATAATAAACGTGAATCCACTGTGTTGTTTTTTGTTCATTTTGCTAGCTTGGGGGTTTCAATTTAGTGATAATGTATTATGTGTGTGTGTATTATGGGGATGTGAGCAGCCCCTTTAAGAAGGTAGGGGATGTAGTTAAGTCATGTGACCGAGGCATCTTGACATGCATCAAGAGTGAGTCATAGACAGATGTAGTGGAGAGAATCCGGTAATTTTCAAAATAAAAAATCATTCAGAATCAGATAATAAATAAAACGCAAATAATGTAAGTTATGTATTCTTTCTGTGCAGCCCGGTACCAATTGACCCACGGACCGGTGCCTGCCTAAGGCAGGGTTGGGGACCACTGCCTTAGAGCACTTTACAGATATTTATTCCTCTTGGTAGGCAGGAGCAGAGAGTGTTAAGGGCCATGCTCAAAGGACCAACAGTGGCAGCTTGGCAGTGCTGAACCCTATTTAGCCCATTGACCCACTGCCCCCTGGTACATTTATAATATTTTTATTTTTTTGTTTCATCTCAATGGTTTACATATTGAAATACTGATCAAAATGTTGTGAGTTCAAATCCCAGTTTTCCAGCAAGTTGTTTTAGGCAGAAAGCCTTTAAGCGTCAACTGTTCATATCTACAAAACTAAATACATGCCAATCTGGATGAGTGTCCACTGAATTAAGTCAATGTACAATTCTTTTTTTAATAGAGAACAAATAAATAAAGAATAATTTATAAAAAAAAAAAATACTATGAAAAGCATTTAAAGTCCTGCTGTTCCAGGGCAGTTCAATTGAATTTAGGTGCGGTGACTGGGCAGGTCATTCCATAATTCACCCGAAATAAGTTTCCAACATTTCCTGCTCCCGAACATTAAGCTTCCACCTCCATTTTTGACTTTGGGGTGGGGCAGTCTGCTAATATCTCATCTCCTGTTCTCTGACTTTAATAAGTTCTTCTATTAGAGACAAAAATTTCGCATTTGGAATCATATGTCCACAGAATTTGCTTTCAGTCATTCACTGTCCAATTCTTGAGTATTCTTGCCTTTTACCTGGTTTGTTGCATATAAACACATAAAACATACACGTGTCTCAAATGCCATAAAATACTTGATGTTTCCAAATCTAAAAGGGACGATTCACTGCCACACCACCAGCGAGCACTCTCTTGTGAATTCTAGACCTCTGCTTTATTTAATGCATGAGCTTTTTTTTTTTTGGGATAATCTTATTTTTCCTGGTTTGGTGATTTTATCCTATAGTTTTGATGGTCTGTATCTGCCTTTAAGGTTAATCAGTAAAAATACACACTGCTTTTTAATGATACACTGCACCCTCAGAAAGTGTCCTGCTGTCAAGCCTGTGTCTACAACCCCCACGATCCTAATCCAATGACCTTCTTTCATCCCTACAGTCACTGATTGCATATGACATTCATCTTTTTTGCAGTCCGACTTTTTTTTCTTTTAAACAGTAAAATAATGCATATTGACAAACACACTGTCCCATGTCTCTGTTAAGTACTGTTACTGATTGTTCCAGGCCATTGTTTACTGCGTGTTTTGATTATTGTTTTAGCCAGAGCCATCTTATTGTTTGCCTTTCTAGCCTAGTACTTGTTTGCTGATCTCCAGACCAACTGCACTTGTGCTTTTCTGTGTATTATACAACTTTAGCTTGAACCCACCAGTTTTTATGCAGTCAAAAATATTCAAAGCTTTTGCAGAAGACCAATTCAAAATGTATTGAAAAAAGTAACCACTGGTTTATAATAACCTGACATTTAACAGGTGATGGTTAACCACAGAAAAACACCTAAAACTACAGTCAGTAACACCATCAACAACCTAACTGTACCATAGTTCGATGTTTGAAAAGCGAAAGCAAAAATATAGAGAACATACCACAAGTATTCAAGGACTAGATTGGTATTCACAATTATTAACTTTTATCAAAATAACTGATTGGCCGAGGGGTAGAGAAAAAAAGGATCTGCTCATAAACCAAAGCATATGAGCTCATCAGTCACATGGTGGAGGTAGTGTCATGGCTTGGACCTGCAAAGCTGCTTCTGGAACAGATTTATACATTTTTTATTGATGAACTTATGATACGAGCAGCAGAATGAATTCAGAAGTCTACAAGAACATTATTTCTGCCAATTTACAGAGAAATGGATCCAATCTAATTAGAAGGCGCTTCTTCATGCAAGCAAGACAATGATCCAAAACACACTGCCAACACAACAAAACACTCCATCAGAAAAAAAAAAAATAGGAAGGTTTTTCAACATGCCAAAACAATCAGCAGACCTGGACCCAACTGAGCAGCATTTCAGTGCCTGAAGAGGACCCTGAAAGAAGAAACTCACCAAATCATAATAATCATGTTATTTCCTTTACTTTTGCTCATCTTTGTCTGCATTTAAATATACCGTATTTTTCGGACTATAAGCCGCTACTTTTTCCCCACGTTTTGAACCCCGCGGCTTAAACAACGAAGCGGCTAATTTATGAATTTTTCCTGAATTTTTCCCGGTTTCAATGAACTTTCAATGGCTTTCACTCCCGTTCATTTCTGAACGGAAACGAAAAAACGCACCTCACCTGTGTTCTGAGCTGCACGGCATCGGGAGAAAAAAAGTTTTTTTTAAACGCACGACGACTGGGTCATGGGATAGCTCGCTAACTCCAGTTGCAACAGAAATCATATAAGCACAGACAGGTTTCCAAAACTCGTGTTTTTTTATTTTTCTTGGCAACAGCGTTACGGGTTAGTCAAAGAAAATGAGCATCAGAAAATAATAAGGACATAATCCTCAGTCTTACACACACGCAGTAATAGCGGAAAAATGCAGTGCCAGGCTATTCCCAAAATACCGCTATATAACATATTTCACCCGTTACACCGTGTAACAGACACTGTCTTTCGTTAAAGCCTGTGTAAAGTTCATTAGTTTCAGTGTAGACACCTGCAGCTTATAGACAGGTGCGGCTTATTTATGTTCAAAATAAAAATATTTGTAAAATTCAGTGGGTGAGGCTTATATATGGGTACGCTTTATAGTCCGGAAATTACGGTACATATAAATTAAGAAAAATCAGGAAATGAAAGCTGAAATTCTGATCTAAAAATCTATTATATTTTGATCTTCAAAAAAAATGTCTTGAGAGTTTATGTATATACAATAAAAGTTTCAGTGTAAGTGCGGTATTAATTATATTATTTTCTGAGGGAATGTATCATGTAATTTAGCTCCATAACATATTCTGTATTATATGTTCTGCATTGCATAAGAGCTCCTAGTGGTAGCTCAATGGTTAAGATTTTACGCATCCAATCAGTAGGTCGTGACTTCAAATTTCAGCACCAGCAAGCTCTGGATAGAGGCACCTGCCAAATGCAATAATGCATTTCATTTTTATCCAAAGAGCCAGAATGCTATCTCTCAATCTCTCTTTCTCTATCTCTCTTTCTTTTGTCATTTTGAGTCCTTTTCATTAGCAGAGGAAAAGATGACCAAGAATCGGTCATCATGCAAAAGGGTGCATAAATTCAACCACTTTGCAGGAGATGCCATAAAAAATGAATTGACCGATTTCTGTAGCTCTCAACGAGACTTCTGGAACTGTCTGGTCCAATCTTCATGAGCAAACTGCTCTATCTGTCTCCAAACTGCAAGTTTAAACTTTGCCAGGATTTAGATCAAGGCTCATAGAAGGCCACATCAGAAAAGTCAGACGTTTTGTTCTTAGCCATTCTTGAGTGCCTTTAGCTGTATGTTCTGGCATTTGTCTTACACTAGGTAGCGCATTTTGCTCCAGAACGACTTGGCAGGCTTGACTTTTTATTGCACCCTTCACAGATTCCAGGCTCATGGTGCCAGACACAACAAAGCAGCCCTAAAACATAATAAAGGCTCCTTCATGTTTCCCTGAAGGTGTCATGTTCTTTTTTTTAAACGGTTCATTTACCCAGAAAAAGGACATTCTCCCAGAAGCACTGTTGCTTTGTCAATATGCAATTTGGCAAATTTCACAGAAAAAAAAAATCGTTTGAAACATCCCCACAATCCAATCATTGTGTATTTCTTTTCTAAGAGTAAGACAAGCACATTTGCACTGCAAAAAAAATAACCATTTAAATTAATTAATTATTTAAGAAGTTATTAATTATTAAGAAGAAAATAATACAATATTTAAGAAGATACAGACTAGAAATAAGTCAAATGGTCTGCCAGTGCAGTAGGATGATCACACTTGAATTTTTTTATAAGAAAATGTAAAAAGAATCATATGTAGGCTTTAGAAAAACAAGAAAATGTCTTAAAATTAAAAAGCACTTATTCCAAGCAGTCGATTTAGGCTTATTATTTTGAAACTAGCTTAAAAAAAAAAAACTAGCTTTTCTTATCTTAAAATTAAGTTAACGCATACATGCATATTGTCAACAATTATTTATTTAAATAAAGAATGTCTTTGTAACACACAGTAGTTCCGGCGCGAATAATGATTAAAACGATTGCATCATAAAACATTATTGAACATACTGCATTTTGTCATCACTCAACACTGAAAGATCTTCAACATGAGAAACTACAGAACAACTTAGTAAAAAGCCATAAGTAGTTTGTATAAAAAACAAAGTAAAAAATAAATATACACTGGAGATCAAAATTAGAGAACAATTTATAAACAATTGAACAATTCTGAAATAATATTATCTTCACTGCTCAACAGTTGAAGGAGTTTTTGTCCTGTCTATACCATGCTACCAGAACACCTTTTCCACAAAATAACTAAGGCATTTAAAAAAAACCATTATTTTGCAGAAAACACACTGATCAAAATTAGAGAACAACAATGACTGTAGCATGGAAAAAGATTACAACAAAATTTTCTGTAGGTTACAACAGTCAGCAATTAGTAGGAAGTGTACAGGCCTCTGCTCTGAATGACTTCAGCACATCTGCAGCCACAGGACAGCACAGGTCTCTCACACTGCTCTGGTGTGATTTTGGTCCACTCTTCTTCCAGTCTCCTCCACAGTTCGGTGACTGTAGTGGGTTTCCTGGCCATAACTTTGTCACCAAGGATTTTCCAGAGGTTCTCTATTGGGTTGAGATCAGGACTCTGGGCAGGCCATGTCATTATTTCAATGTTTTCAGTTTCAAGGAACTGCTTTACCCGTTTTGCTGTGTGACATGGAGCGTTGTCCTGCATGAACACTGCGGGCTGATTGGGTGATGAACGCAGGGAAGGACCCATATGTTGTTGAAGAAGGTTCTGATAAACATTTGCATTCACTCTGCCATGTAGCTGTATAAGAGGCCCAACTCCTGCTGCAGAAAACATGCCCCAAACCATGACACTTCCTCCTCCACTTTTCACTGACTTCTTTACACACTTTGGGTTCAGTCTTTCTCCAGTTTGTCGCCGAACATAATGTTTCCCATCGGACCCAAATAAATTAAACTTGCTTTCATCACTGAAGTGAACTTTGGACCAGTTCTCCTCTGTCCACACAACATGCTTAGTCTAGCCTTTTGATTCTTTCTGCTAATAAGAGGTTTGGTCACTGCAGAGTGGGCTTTCAGTCCAAATGCTCTTAAACGTTGAGACACTGTATGACGAGACAGATCCTTACCCTGTTCAGCGCTGAACTGGTGAGCAATTCCAGCTGCAGTGTGGAAACGATTGCCCATTGAGATCCTCCGCAGTATCCTGTCCTCTCTTGTATTTGTCTTCCGTTGACGACCAGCCTTCTTGGCGGACTTGAATGAGTTTGTGATGTTGTAAAGATTGAATATACTTGAAATCACAGATTTGGAACGACCAACTTGTCTTGCTATGGCTGATAGGGTCATCCCTTTGGCCTTCATCTGGACAACCTGCTGCCGGAGGCTTTCAGTCACTTTAGAACGGCCCACCATCTTGCAGAGTCAGTGAAACTGGAAGTTAGGCTGCCAGTTAAATAGGGGTTTACAGATAATCAAGGAAATTAGCACCAGGTACCAGATTAACACCAATAACTGGGAGGTGTCTGAAAGTGTTCTCTAATTTTGATCAGTGTGTTTTCTGCAAAATAATGTTTTTTTTGGAAATGCCTTAGTTAATTTGTGGAAAAGGTGTTCTGGTAGCATGGTATAGACAGGACAAAAACTCCTTCAACTGTTGAGCAGTGAAGATGATATTATTTCAGAATTGTTCAATTGTTTATAAATTGTTCTCTAATTTTGATCTCCAGTGTATATATATATATATATTTTTACTGGGCAACTTTAAAACCAGTTATTTCAGGTAAAATAAAGTCTTAAAAGATTCTTAAATTATGTTTCTGATGGTATTTAAGCTGAATTTGCAGGTAATAAATGACTAACTTTAAGCATTACTAACTAAATAAGAAAAAAAAGAGATAAACAATCTTAAAACTATCACAATAATCTTATACAATCTGAACTTAAATAGTATTTGATTTTTAAAACAAGACCAAGTTTTTGCAGTGTTTCCATTTGTTAAGGTACAGAATCTTACTGGTGAAACATGTATCTGGTGTAACGTGAACATTAGTGTTAACGTTTTTTATTTATCCCCTGTATGTCTAAAAATAAGACTACAAGATTACACGCTCCCATTGGAGTAGCGTAATGAAGACGTGGAAAAATACCACTTGATGAATGTGTGCATGCATATGTGTGTGTAGGGCTTGAGAAGGTGGGACGTGACTCCAGCTATGAGCAGGAGGGGAAGGTACAGTTCGTCATGGACGCCGTGTACGCTATGGCCCATGCTCTGCACAGCATGCATCGACACCTGTGCTCCGGTTACCCCGGCCTTTGTCCTCGCATGAGCAACATCAATGGCAAAGAACTGCTCGAGTACATCCGCAAAGTCAAGTTCAACGGTGAGTAGCTTTGCTTTCATGGTTTTATTATTTTATTTCACGATTAGAGGAATCCTTAATGTCTCCTTTTGATGCTTTGTGTTTTATTTTTTTCTCTTCTTCATTATAGCGTATTCTATTCATCTGCCTCTTTAATGTTTTTTTTTAACAACACAAGTCTTTTTTTTTCGCTTTTCAGTTTCCTACTTGTCACGTTCTATCCGACAGATCCTATCCGAGCTTTAATAAATTCAGGTGCAGCGTTTGTAGCATTTCCTCAGAGATTTCAGTACAATGCACTTTAAAATTCATCAAATGACGGAAATCTTAACATTAATATTGATGTTTGCCTCGGTGTAGCAATTTTTTAAGTGCTGCTGGATTTAGCCCTGTACAACACAAAGCAATTAGATATTTTGTCCTTCGCATCTTTGATAGCCGGGTGACGTCTTTTGATTCTTCTAAAATCCCATAGCCCACCAACTATATCTCAATTGTGTAAAGACAATCTCTATAAAATCTCTATAAAAAAAAATAAAATAAAAAAATAAAAAATAGAGAGATTCTATGAGATAATCTTGCAAAATGAACCAGTAGATGGCGACTGTTTGCACTTGAACTCAATACTTTGTATTGTATTTTAACAAACAGAAGTCTTATATATATTGTAAAGTTAAATGAATACATGTAGAATAGTTAATAGTTTTGTGGATACATATGGAAAATTTATAGAACCATGTTCTTTTTTCTTGTTCTCTATTGTACAATTATGAATGCATTTTTTTTTTTTTTTTTTTTTTTGTTTGGATCACTGCCTTTCATATCTCACATTTCATAAGTCTTGATGATCTTGACTTTATTTTATGACGCTCTGGTTTCCCCCACTGAATCCAAACACAGTCATTTCTGTAATTTCTCCGGAGCAATTAATGTTAATTCTCTTACAACACGGCTTCCTGTTATTACAGAAAATTCTAGAATTCTAGATTGTAGAAAAATCGCAGTCCTCCACTTGCCCTAGAAAAACATTTTGGCTGCAAATGTGTTTATGAGCATAACCAAACATGCGTATTATGCTTAAATTCTCCAACAATCAGGAAATACAGCAGCGATCCATGATGTCTTGTTTACTGCGTTAAACAAACCTGCCACATTCTCATAAAATAATCCCACAGCCCACCTGTGACTTAAATGGCAGCCATTATAATGAGATATGCAAGCAATTTAAATAAATACACAGCGAAAACAACAAATGTTTTTTTTTATTTTTTTTTTACAAAGACTGTTTACTGATTGTGCATTCTATTCAATTGCTTTTTCTTTTCACAATAGTTCAGACTCCTACAGTATACAGACTTTACAAACGTGCGCTAAAACCTTATTTTTCCAATCCAGTGGGAAAACAGATGCCTGGATTACATTTCTCTTGCCACCACAGATCATGGCAGAGGTGTGGAAGGTGGACCTTGCAATAGAGAATAAGAGCATAACTGCAACAAAAATGACATTTTAAAATTGAATATATTTTTATATTATTTATATATTATCATTAAAAAAAACTTTATTTAGTATTTTTCCTATTTTTTTATTTCAATTAATCAAATATTGGATTATTCACACCATGATTTTAATATATATATATATATATATATATATATATATATATATATATATATA
>JAAIIK010000156.1:727826-743197 GCA_014706435.1 Silurus glanis
CCACTTGTTGTTGATTCTTCACAAAAAATTACAGTTTTATATCTTTAAGTTTGAAGCCTGAAATGTGGCAAAAGGTCGCAAAGTTCAAGGGGGCCGAATATTTTAATTTATATTTCATAAATTTTTTATTTATGAAATATATATATATATATATATATATTTCATAAACAAAAAATAAATATTAAATGTAAAACACACACACTTGCACATCTGTACTACCCAAACGGGTCTAACAAATGTAAACTATTTAATTTAATTTGTCCATAAATTTTATCTAATCAAATTAATTCATGCTAATTTAATTGCTTACTCAATTTAATCAATATTATAAAAAGTCTATTGCATTAATTTGATTTATTCTATTTTATTTTTTAGAAAATATTATTTCATATATTATTTAACCAAGCAGCTATTTTAACTAAAAATGTAAAAAGATTGTTTACATGTGAATAAGCACAGATGTCAAATATTATAAACTGTGTTATGATGGGCCCTTGAACAAGGCTCTCAACCCTTCATGCTCCATGGGCACTGTCTCATGGCTGACAATACGCTCTGAGCCCTGATTGTTATAAAAAGCAACAATATGCATAGAAGTAATTTTACTGAACTATAGTATGTAAAAGTGACAAGTAATAACATTCTTCTTTCTCTTTATTTCTATATTTATTTTTCTGTATATGCAGAAACTAAATATTTATCATGACACCAAGGGAAAAATATGAGAAAACTATAATGAATAGAGGATTCCTCTAAAGGAACCAGACTCAAATCTTTGTTAAAAGCACTATACAAAAAAATGTAATTGAATTGAGGATCATGCAAAGTAAAAAATTTTATTAGCATATATAGCATATAAAATCTGGAATGCTGTCTGACATAATTAGTCCACAATCTTTTTAGACTGGATTATATATAATTATTGTGTTTTTACATACAGTAGACTGCATGTAAATGCTGATTGTTAGGATTTCTTAGGGGTTCTTAGGAAGTCCATTAAGACAGTAGGACTGCAAACTATTCCTCTTGAATGAAATATAAATAGATCAGTTTTTTCAGCCTGGATATGAAACATTCACACCACAGTGGAACTCTGCATCTGACATATAACTGACAGCTTTTTAACTGGCAACTGTATGGGATCATGTCAACAGTGGCCTCATCATTAATATCATGATATCATTAAAGGTTTTGTCATTAGGTCTTCAGGATGAGCAGATGAAACCATACTGAATGGAAAGAGTAAGACTGATCAAATGGCCTTCCTTGGACTTTATTAGTTTTGGAGCTATTGGTATTGATGATTCACCGTCTTGCTTCATGATTAAACCTTTGAATTATTGCTAAACTCAATAAGCCACAAAGACGTCCAATTACCTTAAATTGATGCAGTGAAATCCAATCATTTGCACACCTTACTTTTCCTTTCCTGAAGTCAGATTCGCAATGATGCTACCTGAGCACAGCAGCACCACTAATTGTAATAAAATGTCATTAAAGACGAGGCTTAAGGCTCATAAAGATTACGGCTTATGAAGATTTCAGACCTTCAAAGAGAAGATGCAGACCCCGTGAGGATCCTGAGATGTATCAGCTTCAACTGGATCCCACTTCATGAAGATTTCAGACATTGGACTTTGAGGATAAACAACCTTTATACAGCACTCAAAATAACCTTCTACATATGCTGAAATCAAATGTTGGGCTAATTTATGAGTTGCTCAGGAGCTTCTGGTTCCAAACTGACTGTATAAGACTGTAGAATGGACATTACTGCTAATCACAAACTCTGGTGCTCATTATATTTTTTACTCTCTGGTGATTGTAATGTTTTAATGATTTATAATCACACGCTTGGTGTGGATGAGTTTTGAATCTGGTTCCTCTCAAGGTTTCTTCCTCATACCATCTAAGGGAGTGTTTCCTTTGCCAGAGTCACCCCAGGCTGCTCATCAGGGATAAATACACATGCTTTAAATATAATTAAACTCTCTGTTCTATCATTCTTACATTCTGGAAAGCTACTTTGAAGAAAAAAATCACTATAGAAATAAAATTGAAATGAAGGTTTATTTTTTCCTGGAAAATAGATTAATGTAGGATATCAGTGTATGATCGTTGTGTCAAGTGATTCCCCATTGAAATGCCCTTTTTTTAGAATTCCTGTGCACTAGGGTTAATCATTTTCTGTCCATTTTGCTGCTCCATTCAGTAAAATATTCAGCAATGATTGTGAAAGGTACAAATCCAATCGTGGGAATCATTAATGCGAACATGAAAGCGGATTCTATTATCTTTTTCTGCAAAATGCATTTTGTAGCATGACTAAAGTAGGTTAGTGGACTAAGCACACATTGTGCAATCAAAAATAAATGTTTGGCATTAGGAAGAAATGAGGCATGCACCCAGACTTTTATTACAGGGCATGGGTTAAATTAAATAAGTTGAAAACCATGAAGCACAGCTTCCTGTCTAGCTGTAAGCATGGACATTACCTTACTACTACACAATACTCCACTGACTCACACCGTTGAACCATTTAAACTCCGACATTACTGATAGTCCCTAAGCCCTAATCATTTGAGATTAAAGCCATGACTTCAACGACAGAGAGAAAAGGTCTCCAGTGGCAACTCTTAAGATCCCTGAGCTCCTTAAAGAACAGGGAATAAAGCCGATGTAGTCCACTGTCTACTATCTACATTAGGATGAAAAAGCGATTCAATAAAGTGCTGGTAGACGGCATACAAACTGCCTAAATCCATGAAGAGCCATGAAAATCCATCAGTGTGAAGTTCCTTATTAATTACTGGTCTTGCCACTAAACGTCCTTCAATTATATATATAAAAAAAGGAGATATTGTTTTTCTCTTTAACAGAATGAAACAATAGATAGAAGAATTTTCAAAAGTTAGAGGAAAAACCTAAAATCTAATTGTTTCTTTAAATCTTCATTCCAACAGCAAAATGATTGTGCTTTGGAGTCAAAGGTCTAGGGTCCAAATCCAAGCCACGCTGAGCTGGCACTCCTGGGCCCCTTAACAAGGCCCTTAACCCCATAGCTGCTTAGTTGTATGAATGAGATAAATGTAAGTCACTCTGAATAAGGGCATCTACCGAATGTCATATATTTATAAGTCCATGTCCATATGGACAAACACAAAATATAATCCAACACAGAGTCAAAAACAAATGAAGGACAAGCGATCAGCAAAAGCTGAAAACCAGAGACAATGTCAAAAAGCCAGAGAGAACTATAATGATATAAAATAAAACAGATCACCAATACAGATGTGAAAACAATTGTTGGTACCTTTCCAATAAAGAAAGAAAAACCCATAAAGGTCGTTGAAATAACTTAAAACTGACAAAAGTTATAATAAATAAAACTGACTGAAAGTGCTAACTAATGAAAATCAGACATTGCTTTTGAATTGTGGTTCAACTAAAGCATAAAAAAAAAAACAACTATTGAAACTTGGCTGGACAAAAATGATGGTACCTCTAGAAAAGCATCACACAAGGCTTCAAACTTGTAATCAGTCAGTCCGCCTATTTAAAGGGAGAAAAGTAATCACTGTGCTGGTATCATGGTGTGCACAACACTGAACATGGACCACAGAAAGCTTAGGAGAGAGTTGTCTCAGAAGATTAGAAAGAAAATTAAAGAAATGCATCTTAAAGGTAAATGCTTTAAGACCATCTCCAAGCAACTTGATGTTCCTGCTACTACAGTCGGGAGGTACAGAGACGCAGCATTGCGACTCGCTGTCCCCCTGTAAGGGATCCTGCGCAGCGCATCTTCAACAGGAGGGCTTCGACGAAAAAGTCTGAACTTTCTGGGGATCCGGCCCCCCCAGGGACCTGGACCGTTAACCCTGCCACGCTTAGTGCTTCAGGGCACGGCGAGCTCTCTCGTAGTGGTCCAGCAGATCTCGCTGCCTTCTTCAAGGCCCCTAGAATTGTTTCAGGGCACTGCCCCAGTACTAGGCACACCAGATGTCAGTCTCGAGAGACTGATACCCTTAAGGCACTTTCTGGCAATTTGGAAAAATCTTCCAGACGTGTCTCAGTGGGTCCTGCACACTGTAGAGCACCTTCATGTGGGCGGGAACGACATCTCATATATGGGATTCGACTACTTTGCGCACGCAGCTTTCAGGACATGTGGGTTTTAATGGAGGGGCAATCCCCTCCGCATCATCAAGGTCACGCTGCGAGGCCTACATGCCTTAGATGTTTGGAGAGATCCAGGGTCCCTATCTCTAGGCCCCGTGCTGGGAGTCACCGGTCTTCGTGTAATGCTAACTACAGATGGGTCCCTCACGGGGTGGGGAGCGATCATGAGTGTTCTGTGGGAAGGGCCCACAGAGAAATTCAGAAAAAAACTCATGTGTATCTGTTCAAATACTAGCCGTGTTTCAACAGATACACACTAGGCAGGGACTGGTCAGTCTGACGTGATTGGACACTCATTCCCAAAGCGTTTCGCCACAGCTCGAGTTCCTGAAAGAGAACGTCTCTAGGTTATGTACGTAACCCTAGTTCCATGAGGAAACGAGACGCTGCGTCTCTATGCCACACCTCTGTCTCTAGGTTATGTACGTGACCCTAGTTCCATGAGGAAACGAGACGCTGCGTCTCTATGCCACACCTCTGGCGTCCCTGCAGTGCTTCCTTCTCCTTTACAGAAGCTGCCGCTGCCTCACTCCATATGCATTTTATACTTCCTGGTCGTGACGTCACCCCGCCGGTGATGGCCAGCGTCCAATTTTTGACTGATTACACACATTATTTCCGAGCGTGAACACACGGGCACGTTCCCAAAGCATTTCAACGCATCGTTTCGTTCCCTCAGGGAACTAGGATTACATACGTAGAGACATTCTACACTAGTTGGAGATTTCTTTCTGGCCTTGCGATCCAGTTCATCCCAGAGCAGTGCAATAGGATTTAGGTACAGCAAATAGGCAGGCCATTCCAAACCTCCACATAACACTTATCCAGATGACTTGTTTTTGGGCATACAAAGCAAATTCCAATGAAAAAAAGTTTAGCTTACATGAAAAAATTACTTGTCAAATTGCAGGTCAAATTTTATCTAGATAAAAATAAAAACAAAACCTACCCATTACCTACGACAAATGTGCGTTTGTAACATCCAACATCCCGTAGGTAAACTGCAGTGGCTGGTTTATAAAGTTTATAAAGTTACAGTTCCTTCGAATTGTTCACAATGTGTAATAGTTGCGCGAGTAGGGTCTGTGTGTTCTTTCTGTGAACAATAGGACGAACATTTCCTTTCAGTGCTACCTGAATGCTTAGCACCTGTCTGAAAGATCACAAAGGCAGGTGTCACCAGTGATATGCGGGAACACAGAGGCATTCATTCGGTGCACTTTTTTTTCCCAGAAATGAGGGAGATTTACCATGGATGCTTCAATACAAGGCTAAATAACAGTGTGAAAAAAACCTTCAAGGTAAAAGACAGAGAGAAAATGAGTCTTGATGCATATAAGCAGGCTAGAAATAAAATCTAGGTGGCATATGTAGAAAAGTAAATGCTTGGTATACACACTGGTATTTAGATTGGCTATTTTTATGCAGGTTTTACAAATATAGTATGCAGACACAATAGCAAAAACTATTTTCTATTTTATTAGATTAGGTCATTTTTGGCCCAAATTAAACAGAAAAAAAGGGTTTTATATGTCACATTATACATTACAGGAAAATTATTTCTTTCCATATACCTGTTTACTAAAAAGCTGGGGTCAGAGTGCTGGATCAGCAGTAATGGAGAAGGTTACGGACCTTGCTCAGGGGCCCAACAGTGTACGCTGCTTGGTACTGGGGCTTGAACCATGTGAACTTCTAATCAGTAAGGCCACACCTTCAGTCCAGTTTAATTTAGATCAAATTAGATCAGTTCAGTTCAATACAATTTTGTTTGTATAGCATTGTTAGCAATAGTACTAACATACAAAAATACTATCATACAATAATCGTAGCAATTATTATTTAAAAAAATTTTTTTTAAAAAATTGCTACGATTATTGTATGATAGTATTTTTGTATGTTAGTACAATAATACTACCAGTATCAACATGGTAATAATAAATGGCAAATTGTTTCATAGCAGCTTTACAGAAATAAATGACAAATGTACTTTTTAGCAACTTAAAGTTGCCACTATAATTGTACTCCTAATGAGCGAGCCAGTGGCAAGAGTGGCAAGGAAAATCTCATTGAGATGGCACGAGGAAGAAACCTTGAGAGGAACCAGACTCGAAAGGCAATCCATCCTCATCTGGGTAACACAAAATATCCATCCATTTTCGTTTTATCACTGTTAAGATTGAGTTTTTCGACTGATATTACGGGGGGATACTCACAGCTTGTGTGTCGCTTGCTTGGGAGTGGAGCACGCCAAGTCGGTTCTCAAGATAGCCGATTGCGCTCACCGTGCTCGCATGTCTTTGCGTTCGCTCCCCGCTGGGCACTTTTTAAGGAGGGTGCCCTAGCTCCTCGCGGTTCTGACCCCGTTTTTGCCAAGGCAGAGCGTCGTGCCAGCTCTTAGGGTCCACAGATGGACCTTGGAAAGTGTTTTGAGATGGGCTTGTCCCGATCTCCAACCTCACCTGCTCAGTCCAGCTGGTGCTGGTGCTTAAATGCAAAACTGTTCATGGCAATTGCAGCCTGAATCCATTGTAACAATTGTCTCCATTGTTGTCATGGAGTTTAACCTTCCACATTAGCCTCATTACATAAGACAGTTTATTTACCGTAATTTCCGGACTATAAAGCGCACCCATATATAAGCCGCACTGAATTTGACAAAGATTTTTATTTTGAACATAAATAAGCCGCACCTGTCTATAAGCCGCAGGTGTCTACACTGAAACTAATTAACTTTACACAGGCTTTAATGAAAGACAGTGTCTGTTACACGGTGTAACGGGTGAAATATGTTGTGACTCCTTTAAGAGCAGAGCGGTATTTTGGGAATAGCCTGCCGCCGCATTTTTCCGCTATTACTGCACGTGTGCAAGACCGAGGAATATGTCCTTTTTATTTTCTGTTGCTCATTTCTAAGTTTCTTTGACTAACCCGTAACACTGAAGAAACTGCCAAGAAAAATAAAAAAGCACGAGTTTTGGAAACCTGTCTGTGCTTATATGATTTCTGTTGCAACTGGAGTCGAGCTCTCCCATTACCCAGACTCAACGCGTTACAACGGCTTGTATCTAAACAGTAGCCGACCAAGAAAGTCATTGTTCACTGTCTTCCTCCTTCCTTTCACAACAATTTCTCTCAAGAGTTTTTCTTTTGGCATCATCGTGCATTTAAAAAAAACAAAGTTTTTTCTCCTCGATGCCGTGCAGCTCAGAACACAGGTGAGGTGCGTTTTTTCGTTTCCGTTCGGAAATTTCATTGGTCTAATGTTATGGGGTTCAGTTTTTTGGCTTGAAGTTTGTGAAACCGGGAAAAACCCAGGAAAAATTCATAAATAAGCCGCTTCGTTGTTTAAGCCGCGGGGTTCAAAACGTGGGAAAAAAGTAGCGGCTTATAGTCCGAAAAATACGGTAAATATTGTATGTATGTTACATGCTCCGGAAAAAAATATTCAAATGTAGTTGTCGTTAAATTAAAAGACACAGCATAATAGTAGAAAGAACATTACTCATAATTACATTACAGTGCTCATGTTAGTTCTCACTCTCCAGTGTTCTGAATTGTTTAAAGACTATAATCACACTCTTGATGTCACCCAAATGAGGATGGTTTCCCTTTTGAGTCTGGTTCCTCTCAAGGTTTCTTCCTCATAACATCTAAGGGAGTTTTACCTTGCCACAGTCGCCACGGCTGCTCATCAGGGATAAATACACACCATTCACCTTGACTGTTAAATTCTGTAAAGCTGCTTTGAGACAATGTCTGTTGTGAAAAGCGCTATAGAAATAAACTTGACTTGACTTGTTTGGGCTCTGGTAGCATAGTACACACCAACTCAATGGATTCTTTGGGACCTTGTAGGATTCCAGCTTCATTTTTCATTTCATTTTTCATTTTCACAATGCGATGCATCGATTTAAAAAAGTGTGTCGGAAACAAGTTGGCATTTGTTTTCGTGATGCATCGTTTTTTAACATATTTGCATCAGTAAAAATTATTTATTTATACATAATTATTAGTAGATGCGCTAATAATTTGGGACCAATATTTTATATGTAGGTTGATTTCTACTTGCTAAACTCTTTCTCGAGCGTGTTCTATCAGCACCACTGCTGCTACGTGAATATGATGTATCGCAGCACTACAGAGACCGAGGCGTGTCCTGAGAGTCACTTAAAATAGAGATTAACATGGCAGAGCTGCGTGTTCCTGCAGACAAAACAGGAAAAGAACGTCTTTTTCTTTCATCTTTTTTCTTTTGTTTCTTGCACTACAAAGGCCTGTTTGTGAAAGGGCCATGCGTTAAAAGTCAAAAGGCACTTAAGTATATTGATGATTTGCTGTCTGTCTGAAGCAAAGAAATAAAAGCTAACTATCTGTACCATATTGAATTGCATAGCATTATGGGTTTTTTTTTTTTCAGTTGAATTGTATTGCATTGAATCACATTGTGTTGAATCATAATGAAATCGAATTCACTGCACTGCATCTTAATGGGGTGAATCATATCGCATCGCACGGGTAACAGTGCACACAGAAAGTATTTACAGCGATTCACTATTCCACATTTTGTTATTTTACAGCCTTATTCCATGGATTTAATCGGAATCAGAATCAGGTTTATTGGCCAAGTGTGTTGACACACACAAGGAATTTGGTTAAGATGTTAGTTAATATTATTATTAAATATTATTTGCAAATTTATAAAAAAAAGTAAAAAGAAATAATCACATACGTTCACATCTCAATACTTTGTTGAAGCACCTTTGGCACCAATTACAGCCTTGTCTTTTAAAATATGATGCAACAAGCTTGGCACACCAATTTTTGAGCAGTTTCTACAATTCTTCTTTGCAGAACCTCTCAAGCTCAAGCTGGGGAGCATTGGTGCACAGCGATTTTCAGATCTCTCCAGAGATGTTAAATCGAGTTCAAGTCTGAGCTCTGGCTGGGCCACTCAAGGACATTCACAGAGTCTTCCCGTAGCCTCTCATTTGTTATTTTGGCTGCACGCTTAGGGTCATCATTCCTGTTGGAGGATGAACCGTCACCCCAGTCTGAGGTCCAGAACGTTCTGGAGCAGGTTTTCATCAAGAATGTCTCTGTACATTGCTGCATTCATCTTTCCCTCGATCCTGATTAGTCTCCCAGTTCCTGCTGCTACAAAAAATCCCCACAGCATGATGCTGAAACCACCATGCGTCACTGTAGAGATGGAATTGACCAGGTGATGAGCGATGCCTGGTTTCCTCCAGACATGGCACTTGGCATTCAGGCCAAAGAGTTCAATCTTTGTTTCTCATGGTCTAAGAGTTCTTCAGGTGCCTTATGGCAAACTCCAGGCGGGCTGTCATGTGCCTTTTTCTGAGAAGTGGCTGATGGAAGCCATTGTGCTCATTGAGACCTTCAATGCTGCAGAAATCTTTCTTTACCCTCACCCAGATCCGTGCCTCAATACAATCCTGTCTCTAAGGTCTACAGACAATTCCTTGGACTTCATGGCTTGGTTTGTGCTCTGACATGCATTGTTAATTGTGGGACCTCAGTTGATTGGACATGATTTGGAAAGGCACACACCTGTCTGCCTTCCCAAATCATGTCCAATCAACTGAAATTACCACAGGTGGACTCCAATCAAGTTGTAGAAAAATCTCAAGGATGATCAGTGGAAACAGGAAGCACCCGAGCTCAATTTTTATGTGTTATGGCAAAGGCTGTGAATACTTATGTACATGTGATTGTTTTTTTTTGTTTTAATTTGTAATAAATTTGCAAAGATTTCAAACAAACATCTTTTACATTGTCATTATGGGGTATTGTTTGTAGAATTTTGAGGAAGATAATGAATTAAATCCATTTGGGAATGAGGCTGTAACATAACAAAATGTGGAAAAAGTGAAGTGTTGTGAATATTTTCTTGATGCACTGTATGTATCTTTAATGTATAGTATCATTGGCTATGGTTATGGCTATGGACACACGTCCCTACTCTCTACAGTCTAATCTTCCATATTTTATAATCTCCCTTTTGGTTGTTTTTATTTGCTTTTCTTCAACTCTGTCTTCCTGATTAGTAGAACCATTTAGGTTCACTTATGGGATTCTGTAACAACACATGTACCAGAGCCATGCTTCGTTCCTTACTCATTTTCCAGCGTGCAGAAACAGTTCAGTTTTTCCTCTAAAACACTGCTAGACTGGAACTGTGAGACCAGTTCATAAGTGCTGACAGTAACTTCATACTGTAGCTTCCTTTGTAGGAATGTCATGTGGGTGTATTTTCCTGTAGTCATGGAGCAATTCTCCCATGCGCAGCACAGAGCTGTTTATGTCCTTTCTCCTTCCGTTTTACCTAAAGAAAATATGTTGAAGGCTACTGAAAACCTTGATGCACACTATTTAAGCTCCTGTGACAATTAAGTACACGTCTGATTGAGCCATATTCACCTTATAACACACCAAAATGCCTTTGACTGGCATTTAAGATGCTGATTTTACACTGTGCTCTCTTCCAGGAAGTGCAGGGACACCGGTTACCTTCAATCAAAATGGCGATGCGCCCGGGCGCTATGACATCTTCCAGTATCAGATTAGCAAGAGCTCAGCGGCAGAGTATAAAGTGATTGGGAGCTGGACGAACAAGCTACACCTAGATGTGAGTAGGGATTGCATTCATTGTGCTTTATCGTTCTTTGTCATTTTTGTATTTGTATTTGTGCGTGGCCTAAAATTGTGTCCACTAATTGTACAATTGTGTGGAATCAAGGTAAACGCAATGCACTGGAGGAAAGGTGACCCTACGCTTCCCGTGTCAGTGTGCAGCGTGCCATGCCGGGTGGGCGAAAGGAAGAAGACTGTAAAAGGCGTACCGTGTTGCTGGCACTGTGAGCGGTGTGAGGGCTACAACTACCAGGCAAGCGAGTTCAGCTGCGAAATGTGCCCATATGAACAGCGACCTGACCGCAACCGGACTAGCTGCCAGCCTATTCCCATCATTAAGTTGGAGTGGTACTCACCCTGGGCATCTGTGCCTGTTTTTATTTCCGTCCTGGGCATTCTGGCGACCAGTTTCGTCGTCGTTACGTTCATCCGCCACAACGACACGCCCATAGTGCGAGCATCGGGCCGTGAGATGAGCTATGTGCTATTGACAGGCATCTTTTTGTGCTATGCCATCACTTTCCTGATGATTGCTACACCGAGCATTGCTGTCTGTTCCCTGCGGCGTATATTCCTAGGCCTGGGCATGTGCTTCAGCCATGCCGCCCTACTCACTAAGACCAATCGGATCCACCGGATCTTTGAGCAGGGCAAGAAGTCTGTCGCGGCTCCACGCTTCATCAGTCCAGCCTCACAGCTGGCCATTACCTTCAGTCTAATCTCTGTTCAGCTGTTTGGCGTGTTCGTGTGGTTTGCCATTGACCCGCCTCACACAGTGGTGGACTACGGTGAGCAGCGCACTGCCGATCCCGACAGGGCACGGGGGGTGCTCAAGTGTGACATTTCAGACCTTTCGCTCATTTGCTCATTGGGCTACAGCATCCTCCTGATGGTCACATGCACTGTTTATGCCATAAAGACCCGCGGGGTGCCCGAGACTTTCAATGAGGCTAAGCCTATTGGATTTACAATGTACACAACCTGTATCATTTGGTTAGCTTTTATACCCATCTTCTTCGGCACGGCACAGTCAGCGGAGAGGGTGAGTATTATTTATTTAATTATATATTTTTATTTCTTCAGGGTTTATTTCATAGTGCATTACTAATGGTTATAATTTGTTCACTTCATTAGTCCTAAGTCTCATCACAGCCCCAAAGGGGATTCTCAGCTCAGAAATACCCAGCATATGGTCCTAAGTTCACTGAGAAGAAATATTGACTTTTAAAGCGAAAAACTAAGACAGGAATTTTAATGAAGGTAGATGTTTCCGGCTGTTTCTTGCATTTAAAAGTGTGAAACTATAGAGTTATTTTCTCAGTGAAGGCTTGTCAAATATTTTCCCTTATTATGTTAGCTAGCTACTTTTTAAAGTTGAAATGAAAGGCGATGTGGATAAACATTCATGAAACGATTCCTCGTAATATTTTGAAGCCACAATTTACAGAACGTCACTCAAAGATATAAAAAAAATGTATATCTTTTTTTTTTCATGGATCTGTATCAATAAACCAAAAAATCTAATCAAATTGAATCGGCAAAATCGCCTGTGCGTGCACGTTAAAAATATTTATTAAGAGCTTCTTTCTTTTTTACACTTTATTTTACTACAGTATTATAATAGGCTGTATATTAACTGTAGTTCTATGTGAAATCAGACATTGAGCACCCGCATGATCCTCGTTTCATAACACCTCTGCAAAGTTTTCGTGCTCTCTGTGACTGTGCGTGTCCTGTGTTGCCATCTGTTGACGTGTTTTAAAACTAGTCTTAAATGTTTTTATACCACCTCATATGTATGAGGTAAGTACTTACATTTCTGGGGAAGGTTGACCCTGTGTAGCATATTGCATTCAATAACAAGACGTTGTGTGATGATCTACACTACATTACATTTACTTCATTTACATTCATACAATGAGCAGCTATTGGGTTAAGGGCCTGGCTCAGGGGCCCAAGGGTGGCAGCTTGACATGACTGGGATTTGATCTCACGACCTTTGGATCGAATGCCTTAACAACTTTTTTATATGTTCAACCAATTACATGTTCTTCAGCAGATATACTAAATATAATGGTAGTAGCCAAGCTGTATCGTGGTTTAAGGAAGATACAAATGTACTCACTGAAATCATTTGTTCACATCAGGTCATGTATCTACGTACAGCTGCAGGGATATAAAGAGTTATTTATCAAATACTGCAGCACGAGACCTAATCTTGATGTAACAAAAGCATGAATCGGAAAGTTTACTTCTAGCTGCATGTGGTCCTAGTAAAAGTTCTTCCGTCTTATCCGAGTTGAGCAGAAGGAAGTCATTAAGCATCCACTGTCTAATGTCCTTTACACACTCCTCAACATTGTTAAGCTGATCTCTCTCATCTGGTTTTGCTGAAACATACAACTGTGTATCAGCATAGCAATGGAAGCTAATACTGTATAATTTCACCCAGAGGCAGCATATATAAAGGAAAAAGCAGTGGGCCTAGGACAGATCCTTGTGGAACTCACCATTTACATCTACAAACTGATAGCGATCAGTCCAGCATAACCTTAGCCAAGAAAGAGCTGTTCCGTTTATTTCAACAACATTTTCTAGTCTAGCAAGGAGACACAAGCTAAAAGTCTTTGAGTATCTGATTAAAACAGTTCTTAAGTATTTGACTCATGTTAAACGTAGGTGCAAAGGTGAACTAGTCAACATTAAGGCACATGTTAATGAAAAGCCAAAAATGGTTGATTTGTGTGGTTTTATTTCCTTAAATACAAATTAGACACCTAAAACACTTCATTAACAACATTTAGATCAACACAACAGCCTCTTTAACATGAGAGAATGAAACAAGGCTCAAACAAGGCGGGCAAAAATAAAAGGCAAAGTGGTAATGCAATCTTTCAAAAAGAGATCTTTAATTAACAAATAAAATTATGTCCCAGAGTTGAAGAACCAGAAATGAATTTAAAGTAAATAATTTCTAAATAAATAATAATTAGCTGCCGTGCAAAATGTAATTGGCGATTCAAATATAGTGGAGTAAAAAAAGTACATATATTGACGCATACATGTTGAGTAGAAAATAAATGTTCCTTATATCTTTGATACTCAGTAAAACTAGAAAGTAGCAAAAAAATTGTTTACACCACATGGAAATCACACTGTTTTCCCCATTTGGTGTTTGAACTTTAATTAGTGCTTCACCTGTATGTATATAAAGTGGACAGTGAGTGGATATCAGCACAGTCTTCAGGAGAAAAGAGTTTTCAGAGAGTGATTGGTGACTCCACCATCAAACCGGCAGATTTTGCACAATATGGATGAGTCGTGATACATAAAACTCAAAGAAAGAAGTTTGGATCAAATGTTTAGCTTTTCCCCATGATGCTGTGCACTTCGGGATGAAAAGCCAAACTGCGTAGATGAAGAGAAAGACGAAGGAATCGACATAGCTGATTAGATTTTAAGCAGGTTTACTGTTAAAAGCGCTTCTAATCGATTGTAAATGAGCAAAAGAAGTGAGAATGACAGAGAAATTAGAAATTTAGCATCAAGGGGTCTTTTGATCTCAGCATGACTCAAAGAATCGGAGGAAATTGGAATTGTGTTTCTTTGTTGAGTTTTTATTGCAAAAATGTCAATTTTCACTGTCAGTGACTCTGGGGGGCCTTGCGGGGGCAAAGACAATTAAAGTGTTTCATTTATATGATGTCTGTCTAACATTTAGCTTTACTGTACACACACACACACACACACACACACACACACACACACACACACACTTATCGGGCCTGACTTCTCAGCTTTGAGTAGGATTGTGTGTCAAAGTTTTCGTAAGCTAAATTGAACCAAATAACTTGCTCCAAAATTATGAAAGTTTTGTAAATGCTGCATTTCTTGCTTATTCACATGTGCATGTTAATATATAACACTCCCCTGTAAGTGACCTGCCATGTCCTGGCCACATTTGTGTTTGGTGGGGCCCAAAAAACCAATCCATAAAAAGGCAGAAAGCAGGAAAGGCTTCCTGTGAGGCAGAAGTTAATGTCAAAAAATATGGAAAGGAATTAAATGTGATAGAATTAGAAAATTTAATCTGGTCCATTCAATAAATGTTTTATTTGTGGAGCGCTTTTAAAAATGGACATTATTTATTTATTCCTTCCTTTCTTTGTATTGATGCATGAGCGATATGGTTATGGATCACTCTAGGTGTTTTGGGGGCTTCTTTAATAAAATTCTGGTCTTGGACACCATCAGGATGAAATTGTAGATCTAAGAGTGAACTCTCACTCTGAGTTTACTGAGGATTTTTAACCATTTTTAAATGATATCAAGACCATCTTCTTTCATCATCAACATGGAACAGACATATACTGTATTAGTGTTGCCTTGTGCAATATTTTATGATTTTCTGGTTTATAAGCATTATAATTAGTATAAAGTTAATGCAAATATAAATTACTAATATTGCCCTGGATTGTAGAAACCTTTTCTACTCTCTCTTTCTCTCTCTCTCTCTCTCTCTCTCTCTCTCTCTC
>JAAIIK010000156.1:743297-761735 GCA_014706435.1 Silurus glanis
ATATACATATATATATATATATATATATATATATATATATATATATGTATATGTATATATAGAGAGAGAGAGAGTAGAAAAGGTTTCTACAATAAATAATTAAATTTTTTTGTAAAAAAAACCTCAAGAATTAGCTTTGGTATGATTTAAGGGGACATACAGTAACACAAAGTTTTAACCAATCTCATGTTAATCTTAAAAACCTATAGATTAGTATTAAATACTTCATATCACCAAAAATTCTTAAGTTTTTTTCAGATTTATAAAAGAAAGATCCAGCTATACGCTTCTCCCCCAACACGGCTTCCGGTGGCGTGTTGGGGTCGGAGCTAATGAGTCATGAGCAGACGCAGCTTTTGCAAAGCGATCATCTGCGAGCTGTAACATCGATATAAATAAAACAGGAACAAAAACTTTATAGACTTAAATAAACTATGGCTAACAATCAGATCCAGTCACACATATTTAATCCAGATTCGAATCCAGAGTCTAAAATTGAACATCAAGAACGACTGCAGCAACATTGACCACAGCAGGACGAGTCTATATGGTAAGCACTGAACAAGGTGCTACTTCCCTCACATCGAAAAAACACACTTCTGTGTGGAAATCCTCTGCAGCTCTGCGACGACTTCCGTAACCGAATGAAGCACGGTGATTGGTGTGCTCTTGCTCTCGCTCTGGTTGCTGTGTAAAGGAAGACGTGCCCAAGGAATTCCTGAACTTTCCGAAATTTATACGAACCTGGAAGGAGTGTATTTGGCACAGAAATACTCTGTCATATGTCACAAATTTTCTTTTTCTTTATACCTGGCCATGTTTAGCATGAGAATTCAACTCTTTAACAGTGTACATAACTCAAAATGCAGGAAATAGCACTAGAACCCCCCCCCCCCTTTAAGCATATGCAATGCCTATTAATTCCTCATATGTTTCTGATGATTCTCTACAATGCGATGGATCGAGAGTGATGGCAATGATAGTTTGATAGTTTGAATAAAGTTTCCACAGTTACCCAGAGGCTTACAATCTTCAAATAAACACAATTAAATTGGACATTTCCATTTTAAAAGTTAGTTCACCTTTTCTGACCTTGCCTACAGTAGGGGGCTGCAACAAATCCATTCAGTCTGGGTGTCCGGTGTTGGAGTTCAGCACCTGTTAGCTGCACTGTGCTAATGATCATTACTGCTCGGTGAAGTTTTCTTTCGCCTGAATCACAATGCCTAATTGCTCCACATGAAATGTGTACTTTGAAGACACATTCTAATCTTTCTTTTCTAAAACACACGGTTTGCAATAGCTACAATAACAGCATGTCAAGAGACATAAAAGCAAAACTTCCTGCATAATTGAAAACTCCAGATCCCCCATGTGATTCTTCTTTCCTACTACAGTCTGAGATTTTGCGACACTGTCAGTCACATTCCTATCGATCCTTACACCAGTTTCTCATTCTTTATATATAGGCTACATTTACCCTGGGGTTCATCAACCCACAGCTCTGGAGCCTCATGCAGCTCTGGAGCCGTCCCGTCCCCCTAGCTGTGGATCCCTGCATCTTTAATGCAATAAAACAAATTTTATATATTTTTTTAATTTATTCTTTTGATACACAGTGACATTTTAGCATTCGTAGTAACAGATGTGACAATGATAATAAAGTTTTAATATTTTGTGGACCAAACCATACGTCACCTACTGTCTACCTCCCGCACCTTGACCCGTGAGTAGCTGATATCGAGGTCCAGACCCCATCTCTTGTAAGCTAACTATGGAGAAATCTAAGAAAAATCTCAGATGAAAACATAAAGTTAATTTTTGTGTGGACAGATTTATTCACTTTCACTGCCAACGATGCTCGCCACAGCAATTGGCAAACAACAAACAAAGTTGCATCAAACTTCATTTCCAAACGAAGCACACATCATTGGCTGAGAAGTAACCAGCTGGAGATAAATTTAAAAGAACTATTTCAGAACTGCCGCAGAAAGCCGAGGGAGCTAATTTCACTTCATAGAGTGGATAAAGTCACCAAACTCAACAACAGTCGCTAGTTTTGTGGCAACTCTGGAGATGACAAAACGCAAAAAGCCAATTACAGATGGAGAATGTATGAAAGAATCGTTCATTAAAATATCAGATCAACTATTCCACAATGCCACTCTCCCAATGCCAAACAACACTCCCACGTCTTGCCAGGGACAAAAAGGTATAAATTGCTAACATCCAAATACAATATTAATCACTTTACATCTGAAAAAAAACCTAACATTTTTATTTGAAGTTTAAACATGTTTTGCGGCTCCAGGCAAATTCTATTTGGTGAGAGAGGGGGCAATGTGGTTCTTTTGTTCATATATGTTGCAGATCCTTGGTTTACACTAATCACTAATAATACAATAATACATTTGAAAACGAAATTTTCATCCAAAAACGCACACTATCTTTTCTTCCAGTTGCTCATCCACACTGAAACGTCTAAAAACGATCGAAAAAGTCGACCCAAAACAAAAAATACAATGTAGTAAAGCAATCTTTCAAAAAGGTATCTTTGATTGACAAATTAAATGACGGTTTCATCTCCCAAAGTAGAAAAAAACCATTAGATGCTAATAAGCTTCATTTGGTGCAGAAAGACAAATTGCATCTAGTATTTTCAATAAGATGGCGAAATCGCCGTCATTGTCGAATTGAAATATAGTGGAATAAAACACGTATTGAATCATAAGTTGAAAGTAAAAGTTGCTTATATCTTTGATACTTTTAAATAAGTAGCCAAAAATATTATTTAAGTACAGTAATGAAGTACATTTACTTACATACTTTACACCACTTACACGGAAATAACACTTTTTCCTTCATTCTAGTGTTTGAATTTAGTAAGCTCTTGAGCTGTAGCTCCATAAATTGGACATTAAGTGACATCAGCACAGTGGGAAAAGAGTTTTAAGACTGAGGCAGAAGGAAAAATGAGACAACTGTCCATCTGACATATTTCAGAATGGTGAAGGTTACGATCTGATGAGCTCTTTGCATTTCCAGGAATACTGCACACACTGACTAGTTTCAAGCAGGAGTCAAGTCAAGTCAAGTCAAGAAGCTTTTATTTTCATTACAACCACATATAGATGACGCATTACTCAATGAAATGAAACAACGTTCCTATGCATTTTGGAAAAGTATTAAAAAGTATGACATTTGATTTGAGTAATTTCCAGGTCAGGATTAGTATGGAAAAAAGAACACTGCTATGCATATCCATACTATAACCTATTGCATTATTTTAAGAATTTTAAGACAAAAATAATTATTTATATCAATAGTTTTATTTATTTATTTTTTTCTAAAACAATAGCTATGTCTACACTAATCCACATACATTTGAAAACAGATCTACAAATGCTCTTCATCCACACCTTCGTATTCAGTCGTTTACAAAAGTTGCTTATCCACGGCGAAAACGTCCGAAAACGCTTACGTCCCTGTACTGCGCACTAGCAAAACATACAGTAAGACACTTGCGTTATTTTCGCCTGCCATTCATTTACTTTCTAGCTCTTTGAAAAGTTGCAGCAATGACTTAAAACGTGCCATCGTTTTCAAAAGCCTCTGTTTAAGCCATTAAGGAAATGCATTTTTAAATTGATCAACAAAATTGATTTGGAGAGCAATTTTGAAAAGCTACCTTTCCGTTGACTAAAACAGCGCTAGACTGGATCTGCACAGCTGTGATTGGTTGTTACGTTGTGAGGCAGCAGTTGCCATAACAGTACAGCGCCCCAACCGTGGAACTAAACGCATGGAAAACATCAGAAATTCTGACTCTGACATACATCAGAAATTTTAACGTAACATGTTGTAGTTGAAATTTAAAATCATTGTATCAGATGTTAAATATGATCTCAAAAATCTTTAGGGAAGTCTGCATATTTTAGCCTGAGCGAAATCTGCAGATTTGAGTCTGGAAACTTATGGAATTTTGAAATGAAAAATGTGTAGGAACCATGGACAGCAGACTTTTGTTGCCTTCCTGCCTGAATTCATTCTAGTGCCAGTTGTGTCTTCTTGCATGCACTGTTTAGATCAGACACTTAAGATAGGTATAATATGGACACAACACCCCTGTTTAAGCTTTTCATTCTCATTTAGGCCTATAGTAGGTCTCTGACATAATGAAAGAGCTATAAACCAACTTCAAGAATAACCGCGCAGGATTTTCTTTTTAGAAGCTTGAACGAACCATTAAAAGTCATAGTTCTCTTTCCAATGACATTTAAAGCTAATTAGTGCGAGCAGGAAAGCGTGACAGTATTTTAATGATGGCGCTAGGGAAGTCCTGGATCGGGATCTGAAAGCTCAGCATGGCTCCTTTTTGAATCCAGGATACACTGCTTCTCTTTCTATCATTTTTTGATTCTATACATGATCACTTCATAAGCAGAAGATAATGCAATAGTGACATGAACATTCCAGTGGCACCTGCTAAACAATGTTTTTTTACTTATCCTACAAATAAGAATGATGATTATGACTGACTGTTTTGAATTGGCATTTTCATTTAATCATTTAGCAGATGTTTTTGTCCAAAGTTGAGGAATAGTTTTATCTGATTTATCCTAAGAGGGCGAATTAAGACCACACAGGCACCAGCTAGACAATGTTTGAGTCATTGTTCAAAATAGGAAAGGAAAGGGTTTAAGGATAAGAGCCAGTTAGATGCTCACAGAAAACAAATTCATTTTCAGTTGTTTTTTGAAGGTTGTATGGGATTTTCTGGATAAAAAATTGGTCCAGTCCTGAGGTACATGTGCCCACTGTAGAAGCTTTCAGTGGTGTATGGGTGACAGCATGGGCCCTATGATTGAGCTGCAGATACACGGCTCTATACACAACAAGCTGCGATGCACATGTGTGGATTTCTTTCTATGAGGGCCAGGATTTTGTTTTTGCTACAATAGATCTTCCGTGGGATTGGACTGGGAGAACCCTTTGCTCCTCAAATGAATTAATAAGCCAGTAAGTAACCTTTGAACTGGTTGTCTTTCCAATGTTTTGGTACATATAACCCTATATATTGGTAACACCCCACAAGACCTGCTGGTTTGGAGATGCTTTGACCCAGTCGTCTAAACATCACAACTTTCTCTCGAACTCACCAAGATCCATACACTTCCCTGCTTCATCTTCAACTTTCCAATACATCAACTTTAAGAACTGACTATTCACTTACTGTGTAACATATCATACCCTTTTTGCTGACCACAGCTATGAAATACAGTGGTTTAATTTTATGGGATGATTGTTGTGTGTATAGAAGGTTTGGGCAATGAAACTAAAACATCTGGTTTTAAAACCACAGTTTATTTGTACAGTATGGTGTAAGGCATCCTTACACCATCCTCAGCCAATACAGCATTTATTCGCACAATACTGCACAATATATCAGTTGGATTTTGATCCATTCCTCTTGTAGAACAGTGGTCAAAGCATGTTATGATGCTTGTGGAGTAAAACCATTTCCTGACTCCTTCAAAACACTCAAATGTATTCATATATGGTGACTGCAGGTAAAATGTGGCTGTTCACTTCTAAAATCATAAAACCAATATGTCACCAGTCTTGCTGTGTGTATTGATGCATTATCATCTTGATACATGGTACCCACCTTTAATGTACAATGTTTGAACCATTTAGGTGAGCATGATTCTCCAGAATGGTCAGTAGTCCCCATGGCAGTGGACTCCCATCTAGCACCAATTTTACATGGCTCAGTGAAAGCAATAATATTGTATGCTAGACCATCAATGATCCACCCCTCTGCTTCATTCTGAACATGCAGCAGGAGATGAGCTACTATACCTTGTGGGTTTCCCACTCGCAGATAGGGGAAAGTCAAAAACTCAAAAAACAATACACATTTTGCTTTGCCCTCAGATCACCACTTCCACTGAAACCAGCGTTTGGCATTGGCATGAGTGACCAAAGGCATAACTATAGCAGTCAGACCAATAATATTAACCCGATTGCACTTCTGACAATACCCTTTTTGGTAGAAACAGGAGAATCTAGGTGCATATTTAAGTTACCTGGATGCGGTTCATCCTTCGTTGTGGTATGCCGACAAAACTGTGGCTCTTTATACAACACAAAGATTTGCTGTCCTGGACACTGATGTCACGCCAGCAAATCACAGAACATTTGGTCCTCTAAACTTTGAAATGTCTCCCATTATGTTATGTTGGTTGCAATATTTTATGTATAACTGCTAATTCAGCCTTCACACTTTGCTCTTAGTTATCAAACGTACAATCAGTGACGACTGGTTATACACGAGAGGTGTTCATGTGAAACCCAGACTTTTGAGTTTATAAAATAAAAGAACAATTTTCAAGAAGTGGAAACTGCATTTATTTTTTGACATCCTCCCCTGCTACATTTACACACATATCCCAGAGTTTAACGCCTAGAAAGATTCGGCAGAGAAATATTTGTCAGTGCGTCTGAACCATGCTAGAACAGTCTGCTTCACTTCAACACCAGATCCAGGATTGTCATTGACGGATATACGGACATCTCTAAAACGTTTTCTGCCGGTTTTATGTCTTTGTTCACCAAAAACTTTATCACCACGTGCTGTTTCATGCACTTTTGTCTCTCATCTTATCTCATCTTATCTCATCTTATCTCATCTTATCTTATCTTAATGATCAGTCTCTGTATTGGCCCGTGACTTGTCCACCACCCATCAGTAATAGGACTAGCCACTTGCTCGTACCACCAAACTTACATCTATTTTTATTCCTGTAGAATTTAAAGTCCTGGTTTGACTTGAACACCTTTCATATATAGGCATGCATGTACATTTACAGCATTTGACAGACAGCCTTATCCACAGTGACTTACAGTTATTTTACTTATACAACTGAGCGGGTGAGGATTAAGGGCCTTGCTCAGGGGCCCAGCAGTGGCAGCTTGGTGGTGCTGGGATTTAAAGTCACAGCCTTCTGATTAGAAGTCCAACATCTTAATCATTGAGCTACCAAATCCGCCAAACATGTATGCATGTATGTTATGTATGCATGTCTTTGTAACCCATACTGTAGGTGGTGTATTGTATTATTTTGTTACATTTTGTTAAAACTGGGTGTGTTCCTGCAAAAAAACAAAAACAAAAAACAATACTTCAATGTGCAGTTTTAATGAACATCTGTCATACAAGCTCATGGGAAGGTTGCCAGGTTTCCATAAAACTCTCGTCCATGATTTTTATTTATTTATATATATTTGTTTTGCATAAATAATCCACAAATTATGCTTCTTCACAAATATGATCCGTAAGAGCAGCATTTAATGGCGTATTGCTAGACAGCCCGTCTTTCTGATAGAATCTGTTGAATAAATGCTGGGGAGCTGCAGGAGGCTCAACAAACAAGGAAATATGGCGTAGTTAATCCTGTGTAATGACTACAGATCGTCTGTTTTTATTACCTCTAGAGATTTCGCGCGTTAGAATTAAACGTAGAAAGGCCGCCTTTCTAGTCGGATGATTATTCACATCCCATCATCATTAACGTCAGCGGTTTAATGACAATCTAAACATGTCTTGCCTTTAGCCCCCCTTACAAAGAATTTTTTTTTTTACAGAAAGACAGAATATTTAAAAAAAATCCAGAAAAAAAACATTAAAGGAAAGTAGTAAATAAATTTTTGATCGAGTGAAATAAGTATTTGTTCCCGTACCAACCATTAAGAATTCTGACTCCCACACACCAAAATTAGTCATGTCCCTTTAGGAAAGAACTCCTAATATCAACTCGTTATGTGTATACACCAGTCACAGAATCAACCTCTTCCATTCAAACCTCTCCGCCACCATGGGAAAGACCAAAGAGCTGTCAAAGGACGTCAGGGACGAGATTGTAGACCTGCATAAGGCTAATATTGTTACCTAGTGCTCACTTTAGGAACTCCTTATATTAATGTTATAAACAGTAAACGTTTGAAATCGTGACTTTCTGTCACCATAAACCAAAAAAGTAAAGAAGCAGATTTACTGTACAACATTTTCTCAGTTTTACATTAATAATAACTATATATATATATATAATATTGGTTGAGTCAGCTGGGCATGATTTAATGACAAACCAGTCATTAAAGCAATTATAAAACATAATGCCTGTTAAAACGATTTTATTATCAGTAATTAGCTCATATAGGTGGCAGACGTTGTTAATGAGAATGCAAGGTAAGAATGACAAACACTCTCGTTACTTGCTAAAGTTGTGTAAAGTGTATGTGTTACTATGAGGCGAAGGGAGTTTATGACTCTCGAGAGCTTATAGTAACAGCGAGTTATATCAAGTTTTTACTATTAATGCAAAATGTGCTGTTGAGTGAAGTCTATATATAAGGAATGGGAATGAGGACCCTGTGCAGGGATTGGTGGGAAGGTGAAAGCGAGTGTCACAAGGTAAAATACTCAAGTGCTGTTCACATCAGATGCTGTAATGGTGTAAATTTTGCAGTATACTTTTGCTCAAGTATAATTTTCAGGTATTATTTACACCTTTGTAGAATATAGAAGATGACTGATCTTTAAGGACAATCACATCAACCGCCTTATGTGATAACTGTTTACTGTCATAAGCATACCTTGTATATACACTTTTTTCCTCATATATATCTTTATATATTTTATATTTTACATAGCAGATAAATAAAGAGTATAAACTTTCTTTTTCTTTGTTTTATTTTCCTCCCGATCCTATTCCCTCATGCCGGACCGTCGTTAAAAAAGCATTTCATTGCATGTCGTACTCTGTATGTATGTGTTTGTGACAAAAAAAATTTGATTTGATTTGATTTGATTTGATCACACATTTCTCAGGCTTTCTATTCATTCTTATTAGGTTCTACAAACCATGTCAGTTACCTCCGTTTCCCTGTGGTCATTCCCAGATTTCCTGTATACACGTTGTGTAGTTGGCATTACGTAGAGGTTTAGTGATCTACCGATTTTCATGCAAAGTTAATAACTGATTTTAAAATATTCATTTTTTTCCCCCCAAAAGTCTCTTTTTAGACAACCTAAGAATAAATGCGTTAACGTTTTACATTAATGGCATTAATGCCATTACTTACATTTCTCTAATTCAAACAACTGAGCAGCAGCTATTGGATTAAGAAGGTGGCTAAAATCTGAACTTACAACCTTTAGATCCAAAACTACCACCTCCCCATGTGTCGTCTGCATAGTCTGTATTTGTAATAATACCTCATATGAACTCTTCCTGACCCTTTATAATCAAAGAAGCAAATAATGTCGATAAAATCGTCATTTTGCACTACTTCACAGCAGCTGGAGATAATTCTGGCTGTGTGTGTGTGTGTGTGTGTGTGTGTGTGTGTGTGTGTGTGTGTGTGTGTGTGTGTGTGTGTGTGTGTGCGTGTGCGTGCGCATGTCAGGTGATAAGTAATGATATAAGATGACAGGGTGACCTCTCTGAAAGACATGCTCAAATGCACACACACACACACACACACACACACACACACACACACACACACACACACACACACACACACACACACAAAGCCTCCCCAACACCTTTCAGTAACATCGGATGGCGATTATATTGAACCTTCAACTCGAAAACTGTGATTTCTCTGAGCTCAACATTTAATTAGTGATTTTTATACTAAGGTAAAGGGATCATGATAAAATGAACTCATTCTTGGCAGCCTCTTTTACATTCCCCAAGCAGCTGCGAAAACCTGTGAGCCTCAATGCTCATGACCCAGTGTAACAAAATTGTTCTTTTCATTGCCGCACCTTGTTGTCCTGTCCACTGCTCTGCAAAAGAAACAAAATAGACTGATTATGCCGATTATTATCTACATTTTTTTTTCTGTTTTTTGACACATGGCTGACTATCTTTTACAAGCCATTCTGTGATGTTATTCCCTGCCGGAGATGTGAATTAACATGAATGCACACTCCTTGAAAATGTGTTTGTGTTTAAAAAAATATGTGCATCTGTTTCGAAAGATGCAATGACATCTTTGCATTAAATCACATTGTGTTAAATCGAAATCAGATCACTGATGCATCGTATCGCATCGCATCAGTAGCCGTATATTCAATGTATCGTATTGTTGAATGTATGAATGTGAACGCTGACTGCACCCCAGGCCTCATCACCTCGCCTACATCAGTACTTGATTTTACTAAAACCCTTGTGCCTGAATGAATTTCACACAAATCTCAAAAACATCCGGTGGAACATCATCTAAAAAGAGTGGAGGTTCCTTATAACAGCAAATGGACACTAAATGTGGAATGGGAAGCGCATAGGAATATTATGATCAGGTGTCTACAAATTTCTGTCCATGTAGTGTAATTAAAATCAGATTGTTTTATTTTTATATTTAAAAAAATGTTACTGCTTGGAATTATTCAATTAAGGGTCAATACAAGAAAAACCTGGCTATTATCAACATTTGCTAAGAGGCCAATGTTTTGCATTGCATGACATATTTTCCATGTAAATCTTTTGAACATTTCAGATTTGATAATCGGATGATGCAAGGAAAGGGTGATATTTCGCAAGTTCTAGGTACCCTTATATAATGCTAAAATTGCACAACTTTACATAAAAAGATATGTAGAATAATAATAAAAAAAGGATTCTTAACACTTGTTATTCATCCTCAACATGCTACGTATGTTGTTTCACTCGGAAATAATCATGTCGTGGGAAAACGTCTTTAAGAACATAAAGTGCACTGAAGTAAATAAAAGCAGTCTTAAAATAAAGATCATTTCTTCAAGGGTTCATGTTTAATGATTAAAGGTTTTCACAATAGAAGATTTTGTTCAGCAGCATAACCTGACCTTTATTCAAATTCATAAGCAAAGCATACTGTATATTTACAGTTGCATTTTAATTCAATTCAATTCATTTTTATTTGTATAGCGCTTTTAACAATGAACATTGTCTCAAAGCAGCTTTACACAGATAATGCGGTGATTAAAAGTGAATATGTTCTTTATAAGTAAGTTTGTCCCTGATGAGCAAGCCGGTGGCGACTGTGGCAAGGAAAAACTCCCCGAGATGGCATAAGGAAGAAACCTTGAGAGGAACCAGACTCAAGAGGGAACCCATCCTCATCTGGGTTACACCGAATGTCCATTTGTAGCAGGTATACAATGTTGCGGGGTACAGTGATGATGATCAGAAGCGAACTGTATTCCTGAGTCAGTGTAGGAGACTGTTGACATCAACTACAGTCAAATCCATCCTCAAAGCGCCCGTTCTTACTCTGGAATTTCATGGAACCACCCAAGGCGTTGATGAGAAACCGTCCCCAGCTGCACAGAGTGACCTCCAGTCGAAGAGAACACTATCCAGAGGCAGGCCTGGACGAAGTGGGGAGATCCACGGAGGGGAGAGGGGCAGGAACAGTGGTCACTGGAACCTCAGGAGCATGTTTAACTCGACCGAGAGAGAGAGAGAGAGAGAGAGAAGAGGGTGACAGGAAGAGAAGGATATGGATTATTAAGTGTACCTATTGTTGTATGAGAGTTAAAGTCACTGTGCAGTTTGGACTCCGGCAAGACTCGCTATGGCAGCATAACTAAAAGGGAGAACCAGAAGGCAACACAGACATGAGGGATCTCTGGGATAAGAGACGGCCCACCACACCACCATCAACAAACCTGAGTGAACGTGTGAGTGTGGGGGGACGACAGCATACAAATATCCCAGTTCACCAAACACTCTATATCAATGTTCCCTCCAGATCTGAGCCTTTACCTAAGAAAAAATCTACTGATTAAAGGCTTGACTGAATAAATACGTTTTCAACCTCGACTTAAACACTGAGACTGTGTCTGAGTCCCGAACACTGATTGGAAGGCTGTTCCATAACTGTGGGGCTTTATAAGAGAAAGATCTGCCCCCTGCTGTAGTCTTCATTATTTGAGGAACCAACAGATAGCCAGCACCTTTTGATCTAAGTAGGCGTGGAGGATCATACTGGTACAGAAGTTCACTCAGATACTGCGGTGCGAGACCGTTAAGTGCTTTATACGTCAGTAGTAGAATTTTATAATCAATGCGAGATTTGATTGGGAGCAGTGTAGACTGATTAAAACAGGGGTGATGTGGTCATATTTCCTAGATCTAGTGAGGACTCTTGCTGCTGCATTCTGAACCAACTGAAGCTTATTTATGCACTTACTCGCACACCCAGACAGTAAAGCGTTACAGTAGTCTAATCTAGAAGTAACAAAAGCATGAACTAGTTTTTCTGCATCCTGTAACGACATCATATTTCTAATTTTAGCAATATTTCTAAGGTGAAAGAAGGCGATCCTGGTGATATTATTCACGTGAGCCTCAAAGGAAAGACTAGGGACAATAATAACACCAAGGTCTTTGACAGCCGTAAACGCTGAAACAGAAACACCATCCAGAGATGCTACGTAATCGGAAAGTTTGCTTCTAGCTGCATGTGGTCCTAGTAAAAGTACTTCCGTCTTATCTGAGTTGAGCAGAAGAAAGTTTCGAGCATCCACTGTCTAATGTCCTTTACACATTTCTCAACATTGTTAAGCTGATCTCTCTCATCTGGCTTTGCTGAAATATACAGCTGTGTATCATCAGCATAGCAATGGAATCTAATACCATGTTTATGAATAATTTCACCAAGAGGCAGCATATATAAAGAGAAAAGCAGAGGGCCTAAGACAGATCCTTGAGGAACACCAAACTTTACCTCAGAGAGTGTGGAGAACTCACCATTTACATCAACAAACTGATAGCGATCAGTCAAATAAGACCTGAGCCAAGAGAGAGCTGTTCCCTTTATTCCAACAACGTTCTCAAGTCTAGCAAGTAGTATAGTGGGATCAATGGTGTCAAAAGCTGCACTAAGGTCGAGCAAAACAAGTAAGGAGACAAAACCCTGATCAGAGGCCAATAACAGGTCATTTACCACCTTAACTAGCGCCGTCTCTGTGCTATGATGAGGCCGAAATCCTGACTGATACATTTCAAAAATGTTATTCATAAGTAGGTGTGAGCAGAACTGCTGTGCTACAACCTTTTCTAGAATTTTGGAGATAAAGGGGAGATTTGATATTGGTCTGTAGTTGGACAGCTGACATGGGTCAAGGTCAGGTTTCTTAATTAGGGGGTGGATAACTAAGAGTTTATTTAAAGAAACTTGTAGGCGAGGGATCGAGAATGCAGGTTGATGATTTTGATGAGGAAATTAATGAAATTAAGTCATTCTCATGAATAGGAGTAAAATTTTGTAATTGATTGTCTGTTATAATTACACTGCTGTCTACCGGGTTACTTGTAAAATAATTTGGATTTATATTAACCGTCTGGATTTTTTGCCTGATGTTTTCAATTTTATTATTAAAAAAGTTCATGAAATCATTACTACCTATTGATGGTGTGCATGTGAGTGCAGTGCTTTTATTCCCTGTTAATTTTGCTACCGTGCTGAATAAAAATCTAGGATTATGCTTGTTATTTTCTATGAGGGTGGAGAAATATGCTGATCTAGCAGCACTAAGAGATTTTCTATAATTTAGGAGGCTCTCCTTCCATGCTATTTGAAATACTGTTGATTTTGTTTGACGCTATTTATGTTCTAATTTTCGAGTGGTCTGTTTTAAGGTGCGTGTATGATCATTATACCACTGTGATAATTTTTTCTCCCTGATCGTTTTGGTCTTAAGGGGAGCTACATCATCTAGAGTATAACGTAATGTTGATTCTAGGTATTCAGCGGCCCAGTCGAGCTCTGCGGGGTCAGACGGAGATCTATCTAATATCATAATTTCTGGAAGATTGTTAATAAAACGCGCTGCTGTAGCTGACGTGAAAGTACGCTTAACACGATAACGTGGTGAAGTAGTAATGCAATGACTGAGGCAGATTTTAAAAGAGATGAGATAATGGTCTGAAATAGCTTCAGACTGTGGAATTATGACTAAATATTAATGAACAACATTTTAATGAACAACAGAATACAATAGCTGGCAAAATTTGAATGCAAACCCAATTTGTTTGCCTTTTTTTGTCTTTAACAAGGTTTGGATCTGCAATATAAAAAAATAAATAAAAAAAACTATTTGAAATTGCACTCTATTGCTATTTCGAATTCATGTCAAGTCAAGTCAAGTTTATTTCTATAGCGCTTTTCACAACAGACATTGTCTCAAAGCAGCTTTACAGAAATTAACAATGAAGGTGAATGGTGTGTATTTATCCCTGATGAGCAGCCATGGTGACTGTGGCGAGGAAAAACTCTCTTAGATGTTATGAGAAAGAAACCTTGAGAGGAACCAGACTCAAAAGGGGAACCCATCCTCATTTGGGTGACATCAAGAGTGTGATTATAATTTTTCAACAATACAGAACACTGGAGAGTGAGAACTAACATGAGCACTGGAGTATAAGATTATACTGTTATAACATATAACATATAACATAACATATAATATAATAAGATAATGTTCTTTCTACAGTCTTATACAGTCTTTATGGTTATAAAACCAGGAGCTACTGAGCTCAACATTTGTGATCATCACAGATCCAGCATCAGCTTCTCCATGCCAGAGCCTTTAAACACTCCAGGAGGTCCAATGTCAAAACTCCACACATGTAGTGGGATCCAATTGGCACTGGTACGTCCCTAGATGGTTTGCGAGTTTGCGAATTCATGCTCTAATCATGCCAAAGATGATTAGAAACTAGGGGTTTAACGCTACACAAAATTCAGTTTTTAACTCATGGGTCGGTAAAATTGCGACGCAGTTAGGGGGAAGAAATGCAATCCAAATTTCTTTGTAGTTTTTAATAACGTGGTTTATTATTATTTTCATTTGTGAACATCAAATGTTTTAATTTTTAAAACAATTTCAAATAAAATAAAAATTGGGTTAAAATAAAAAATAAAATATTTAATATATGGAATGAATCAAATTAATGCAATACATTTATTTATTATATTGATTCAATTGAGTAATTGATTTAATATATGTAAATTAAACAGATTAAATAAATGGAAAAATTTTATTAAATACTTCGCATTTGTTGGACCCCATTCAGTTAATACTTTTCTAAAGATCTGTTCTACTTAATTGTTCTACTTCGTTCAAATTAAAATTTTGTCACATACATATTCATACAGAGTATGACATATAGTGAAATGCTTTTTATGACTGTCCATCTTGTAAACATGGAAGAAATACAATATTAGGTAAAAAAAAAAAAAAAAAAAGGTAAAGTAACATAAAAATAAATAAAATAAGTATAAAAGTATATTAAAATATATTAAAATTGTATATTTTTTTTAACATACTTTAATAAATGTCTGCATTTAGGAAACTCACAAGATAATTCATTCACATAAGATCATTCATTCATTTCCTCCAAATGAGGAATTGTCAGGAATTATCTCTTTTAAGATAAATTACATAAAACACCAAATAATCCATATCGCATGCCTGCTGGAAAACCGTTGGCGATGACAGGAAGCAGCAGTACAAAGGGGGCAGTAATTGTCACACATTTTTTAATAAAGATATTTTTATGATAAATCTTTGTTGTGTTGTCCATAAGAGAAGAGTAAATCTTTCCAACAAAAGGTCAACAAGAAAGATTTTTTTTTCCTTTGCACATATTTACGAAACTTGCCAATATTAGTTATGGCCACTGTATGAATGCCTTTCAGGCTTCCTCTCTCTCTTGGCCGTTGTCGGTGAAAACATTTTGGGAGGCACGTTTTGGAGGAAATTAGATTTTTCAGCATTTGTTGGGGGAATTCTAATGCCTGCCAACCATAGTGTACACACAGCTTTCATCTTGATTTGGGCTAAAGTAAATCGTGACCGGCTGAGAAAGTTTGTGTCTGTCATGAACATGAGCAGTATTCTTAAACTTCTTTGTCTCTGGGTAGAAGAACGCTGCGCCAAGAGGAGACCTGGATAGCCAGGGATTAATATTCTAATAGAGCCACATTCAGAGTCTGAGTAAAATATTTGAGACCATAAAATGTCTTGTTGTTTATTGATCTGAATAAAGGTGTCTGCTAAATGGCCTTAATTTTGTCAGCTGTGTGGACAATTTAGTGCGGCGTCACATCCACGAAACAAATGAAAATGCAAACAAGATTGCAAATGTATGGCGTTTATAGCATGTGACAACAAAAGAGTGCAATGCCAAATGGATGGATTTGATGATAGAATGGTAAACTGCCTTGCATTTACATTTAGGCAGCATGTTTTTCAGAAAACTACAATAAGAATTCGATTTACGTCTCAAATTATGCTCGGACCCAGGAAGTGAATCTGTATGAATCTATATTTAGCATGAAATTTACAGAATCGAGGCTCTTGAGTTGTGGTGGCTCAACACTGGGGCTCTGGGTTACTGATTAAAAGGTTGTGGGTTCTTGCCCCAACACCTACAAGCTGCCATTGTTTGACACTTTGACCCTCATTGCTCCACAGGAACTGTATCATGACTGACTCTGAGCTCTTCTTAACTTTTCTACAAGCTGGGATATGCGAAAACATTAATTTCACAATGCGGTAACGTCAAGGTGGGAAATAAATCAACATGACAAATATTATGCTTAAAAAAAAAAAGTGAATAATCTTTAGAATATATTTTAACAAACTGGTTTTGTGACCTGCAAGTGTATGAAAAACCTCCTGGAAAATAGCAAAAGCCAGCAGCCATGTTGAGTCCACAATCGATGCGTTTTCACCAGGGGTCACCAACATGGCACCAGGCTGCCCGCAAGGACCACATGAGTTGTCCGCTTTTTTAAATCACACTTGCATTGGTGTGAATTTATATATATATATATATATATGTAGTATATAAAGAGTCAGCCCCCGAATTACAGATTTTCGGAGATACAAACACGGCCACCCAAAAAATAAATAAAAAGGAAATCAAAATCTATTCAAGAAAACTTTTAAAATCTGTGAGCGCTATTCAGATTTGACAAAGCTGCAAACGGAGAGAGAAAAAGAAGAACGCCTGAGAACGCCTCACTCTTCTCGACTTACGAATTATTGACTTACAAAATAGATAGGGACCGGAAAAGTGTTCGTAAGTCGGGGGGCTACCTGTATATATAAACAAAAAAAAATAGACATGAAGTAGACAAGCACAGTACATAATAGAAAATCATTTTGGAATAATTTTAATGGTTAGCAGCTAAAGATCTGTAATGATATTTGTATTGGAACCAATAGAAAAAAATAACAATATTATTTTATATTATTGTTATCATGAATATTATAATATAATAAAAAAGTAGAACTAAAAAAATAAAACCTGCCACATTTAAGGAACATATTGTACAATAATCATTAATAATAATAATAATTTTATTATTATTATTATTATTATGATTATTATTATTATTAATGATTATTTTGTCAAATTAATTTGATTAATTTGTCAAATGCCTTGAATGTAATTGCATTAATTTAAATATGTAAAAATTCCAAAAGGCATTTGACAAATCCTCTAACAATAAATACACTCAATACATTTAATTCAATAGAATACTTGTTGTTTAGGACACAGACTTTTTGGATCTATTTGATGAATTCAAAATATTGTATTCTGAATTTTTCATATACTGTAGACTTACTTTGATGTCAAATTATTTCAATAATTATTGTTATTATTAACTTTTCATAAATCCTTCACTCTTCCCACTACTGTCTCTCTCAGATGTACATTCAGACCACCACCCTCACCATCTCCCTGAGCCTGAGCGCCTCGGTATCCCTGGGGATGCTTTACATGCCGAAAGTCTACGTCATCATCTTGCATCCAGAGCAGAACGTGCCGAAGCGCAAGCGCAGTTTCAAGGCCATCGTCACTGCAGCCACCATGTCGGGGAAGCTCACCCAGAAAGGAGGCGAGCGGCCCAACGGAGAGGTCAAGACGGAGCTCTGCGAAGGCATGGAGACCACCAGTGAGTGTTCTTATTAGCTATACCGGACCGATTTTGCCATTTTTGAAACTGTCAGTAATTCATTTATGAGAGAAAATCTTGTATATGGTTGTTCGGCAGCACCCTCGACCAAGACGACATATGTCAGCTATACCAACCACGCCATCTGAGAGGGGACCTCCTCCATGTAGGGGTTGAAACCTCTCCAAATCAAGACGTGTCATGTGATCCTGACAGGCAACTAAGCATGAGACTATCCTGTCACTCTGTATAAAACTTTAAACATGTGAGAGAAAAGGGGACCAGTGCATTGCACCAGTGGGGGTGTTACTGTGCAATCAAGTGCTACCAATACTGTCACACACATACACTACTCACCCCCACATACACGCACACAAACACATATACACACACACACACCCACAAGCATAT
>JAAIIK010000156.1:762210-775488 GCA_014706435.1 Silurus glanis
CACACACACACACACACACACACACACACACACACACACACACACACCCCCGCCCGGCGTTTTCGTTAGCTCAAGTCGTTTTATCTCCAAGGAAAATACACTGAATAAAACCTTATTATATCTTTACATACTCTTTCTGTTATGTTTTTATACAAGATTTGTTATTTAGAAATGTATTTTCCAATTTATTAACATGAAACATAAAAACGGGGCGTCATTTTGAGGGTTGGAACGGATTAATGCCATTTTAAGTATTTTCAATGTGCGAGCAAATTTTTTTTTTTTTTTTTATTTATAGTTCTTTACTCGGATATAAAAAAAAAATATAAACTCCACCGAAAAACATTTTTTTTTATCTCTAAACATTTGTTATACTGATTCACTGAGCACATGTGTTCTTTTTTCATGTGTCTTCATGTTCAATAGACATGAACAAGCTTTTTGAAAAAAGATATATGACCTATAAAACATGTCTAGTCTTGTTGAAGTTTGGTTTCACTAATAATAAACATACATTTGCATAAAAGCATCCATATTAGTCCATGCCCATGTTGATTCTGAGTAATTAAAACCTTGAAAAGTATTAATTTAAGATACATTTAAAACAGATGTGTAATTAAGTTAACTCATGACAATCATGTGATTACTCGCTAGTACATATTTTAATCAATCAACAGCCCTAATTTATATATACACACTGATTAGGAATAACATTATAAACACCTGACTAATATTGTATTTGTCCATGTTTTGCTGCCAAAACAGTCCTGACCGTCAGTCCTGAGCATGAACTTCTTTAGCAATTTGAGCTACAGGAGCGCTTCTGTTGGACACGGACCAACCTTTGCCCTCCACGTGCATCACGTGAGCCTTGACTGCCCACGACCCTGTTGCCGGTTCACCACTTTTCCTTCCTTGGACCCCTTTTGATAGATACTGACCACTGTAGACCAGGAACATCCCACAAGAGCTGCAGATTTGGAGATGCTCTGACCTAGTCGTCTAACCAACACTATTAGGGCCTTTTTGCCCATTTTTCCTGCTTTTAACATGTCAACTTTGAGGATAAAATGTTCACATGCTACCTAATACTGCCCACTCACTAACGTATATATATATATATATATATATATATATATATATATATATATATATTAATTACACACGCACACACACACATACATTACTACGTTGGCTGAGTAGTGCAAAACACATTAACATATCCCAAAACAAATTAACAAATTCAAAAACAAAATAACAAATCCGAAAACACGACGACAATTCAGACAAACCGGAAAAAGGTAGGTATAGTTTATGAATGAAAACTTACCATTGGACGAGACACCTTTCATTCAAGATATACAGGAAGTACAACAGTCTTTTATTTATTTATTTATTTATTTTTTATTAAGCAATTAGCCATATACAAACAATGTAGCAATAACAAGTACAATTTACATTACAATACAGAACAGGTGCATGTAAATACAAATATATACACATATATTCAGGGGAAAGAGGGAAAAAATTAAAAAGTAAATAAAATTTATAATAATAATAATAAAATGTAATTAAAAAATTATAAAAATAAACAGGACTATGGTTTATTCTGTAAATCATATTTTTCTATAAAGGACAAAAGATTCATTGCATTTTTCTATTTAATCACTTTAAGGGCTTTTGTGAAATAAATTAACTCATTATAAAATGCAAAAAACGTTGGTTTCACTATCAAGTATTTTGATTTTGTATATAAAATTTTCCCATCAGAAGTATATTTTTGTTAATGTGTTTTGCACTTCTCGGCCACCGTACATTACATACAGTATATAAATCAGATTTTTAAAAATCAACATTATTTCACACTAGCCTTGACTGAAATGATTGAACAATAGTGATACTTCAATGCAAATCTGGAGAAGAGGTTTCATTTTAGCCGGTTTAATGATTGAAAAAGGGTGCACCCCCACTTTTGGGACTTATAGCTGAAAATGACCTACCTACATTTAAATGGTAACATTTCCTTACAACAGTGTTGCACAATTTAGGTATCTTTGGGAAAGAAGACACTTTGGGCTTTACTATTCATTATCCAAAGTTAATAATGCTGAAAAAGATAAGTTCTAGATGCTGTAGTGGCTTAAAAAACTACTTAGCATCATTTGTTAAAGCAGATCTTTCGGTTTTTAGTTTGCAATCGCATTAAATTCTAGACTTTTTAAATGGTCTTGATCTTCCATTGCTTTGAACCAACTGTAAAGAAAATATTTATCAGGAAGTAAATATTTATGACCTGCATTCTTTATGCCTCCCCTATTTAATTTCACATTTTATCAGTCGCAACATATTTCACATTTTTTCTGGATATTGCTTAACATATTGCCATGGATCTCTGACTTGATCGGCCACTCTGTCGTCTGCCTGTGCATTTTTCACACCTAAATCCCCAGCTAGGTTTAAACTCACTTTCGCAGAATGGCACAATGTAGAAAATAATTAGTTGTTGAAATACTTTGTTGTTTATGGGCCTGATCCCCAAAGGATGAGGAGGAAACAAGAAAACAACTTTAATCTCCAGACCGCCATCTGGCAAATGAATGTTCAATTGTTCCAGAACTGTCTGGTAGGTTTGCCTGTAAAAATTTTATTAAACAGGATTCCCATAGGAAGTGATTTGAAGTTTATATCCACCAGAGAACCTTAAAGCCTGTATCTAATAATTTGGAATAAAGAGCCATGTTAGCTGGTTATGAAAAAGGTCTAGGTCATCCAAAATAATCAACTCCTTACTTCCAAAATACAGGTAAGAACGTCTTTTTCCTTCAATTATAATTCAAATTTTATGCACATCTCCACATTGTATTGAGGTGATATGAGAAAGTTTATATAAGTATTCAATAATAATAAAAATAATCGGAAGAATAAGAGAAATCTTAGTTTGTAAGGTTCTGGATTACTATATAAAAACTATTCAATTTTATAAAATTTTATTGAATAGTTTTTAATTTTTTTTAAAAATATTTTTACTATTTTTAATGGTAGGTTTATTTTAACAGAAAGAGAAAAATCCAGAAAAAAACTATTAATATATATTAAATGATTTGCATTTGATCGGGTGAAATAAGTAATTGATCCCCTAATAACTAGCAAGAATTCTGACTCCCACAAACCAAAATTAGTCGTGTCCCTTTAAGAAAGAACTTCTAATACCAACTCATTATGCGTATAAAAGACACCCAATCAACCTCTTCCATTTAAACCTCTCCACCACCATGGGCAAGAACAAAGAGCTGTCAAAGGATGTCAGGGACAAGATTGTAGACCTTCAGAAGGCTGGAATGGGCTACAAGACAATCAGCAAGAAGCTTGGTGGGAAAGAGACACTGTTGGAGCGATAATTCGTAAATGGAAGAAATACAAGATAATTCAATCGCTCTGAAGCTCCATTTAAAATCTCATCTAATGGGGTGAGGATGATTCTGAGAAAGGTGAGGGATCAGCCCTGTCTAAAGTAAAACAGACCCATCTAAAGTTCGCCAATGAACACCTGAATGATTTAGAGAAGGCTTAGGAGAATGTGATGTGGTCAGATGAGACCAAAATTGAGCTCTTTGTCATCAACTCGAATCGCCATGTTTGGAGGCAGAGAAATGCAGAATATGACACCAAGAACTCCGTCCCCACTGTCAAACATGGAGGAGGAAACATTCTGCTTTAGAGCTGTTTCTCTGCTAAGGGTACAGGAAGACTTCACCACATGAACGTCGCCATGCATTGCAGAATCTTGAATGAGAACCTCCTGGCCTCAGCCAGAACACTGAAGATGGGTGGTTGGTGATTTTTCCAGCATGACAATGACCAAAAACATACAGCCAAGGCAACAATCTGATGGTCTTGTAGCCCATTCCAGCCTTGTGCAGGTCGACAAACTTGTCCCTGACGGCTCTTTCCCATTGTGGTGGAGAGGTTTGAATGGAAGCGGTCGATTCTCTGACGGGTGAGTTCTTTCCTAAAGGAAATTTGGGTCTGTGGGAGTCAGAATTCTTGCTAATTTGGTACGGGATCAAATACTAATTTTACTAGATCAAATACAAATAAATGTACACCTTTTTTATGTTTTTTGTTTTATATTCTGTCTCTGTTAAAATAAACCTACCATAAAAATTCAGTCTGTTCAGTTCTTTGTAAGGTGTAAACTCTCTCAAAATCAGCAGGGGATCAAATAATTATTTCCCCAACTGTATGTGAGGAAGTAACCTTGAGATGAACCAGACTCTAAAGAGAGCTTATCCTCCTCTGGGAGACACCAGATGTCCATTCATTTTTAATTCTATTATTATTGAGGTTTTCACCTATTTACTGGTTAAAAACTGTTTGTGGTAATTGTACTTCTAGACCATTGTAGCAACTGTTCATATCAGTCCAAAAAAAAAACTTTTTTTTACAGATGTTTATGTGCCTCCCAATTCTCTTGAGCATTGCTGAGTGGTTTCTACACCTTGATTGGAGTCCACCTGTGGTAAATTAAATTGATTGCACATGATTTTGAAGGTGCACACCAAAAAAAACAGAAACCAAGCCAGGAGGTCAATGGATCCCAATGTTTACTCTGAGACATCTGTCTGGGAAATTTCTAGAAGAACATTGCAGCCCTCCTCTGATCTGGGCTTCTCCTCAGTGCAAAATCCATGAAAGCTAATTCAGAGTTTGCCAAAACAAACTCTGTGAATGTCTTAGAGTGGCCCAGGCAGAGCCCTAACTCGAACTCTATTGAATATCTCACAAAAGTCCTGTCAGAGATGTGCAGTATTTATAATGCATGTATTTTAAATACACATTTAAAATATAAAATATTTTTTTTCATAATAGTAATTTAATTTAGTAATTTGTATTTGATATGGTTGATAAAAATGGCTTCATATTTTATCAGAATACTTTAGTGTTTTGTCTTTTTGTAGTTTTAAAATACTTTGTAAGAAGTCTACATGATGACATCATACAAATGCAGCCTCTGATTGGTGCCTAATCAGCAGCCCAGCCTTGTTGAGATCAGAACAGAAAATTGATCCATATGGAAGAAGGTGGTTGTCAGAGATCCCCCCTGCCATGCCCCCCTCGGTAACTGTCAGGGATTCACCTGCCACGGCCCCCTCGGCAGCAGTCATGCTGCCTCGTTATGCCGCGCCGGCTCTAATTCCCGACAGCCGTGGCTCGTTTAGGAGAGGACTATATAAACTCACGTTCTCGAGTCATAGGCTGTCGGTTCTTGAAGGTCATGCTGGTGATCGCCTGGATCCGGTACAACCAGCCTTTCCAGCTGGTTCGGTATCCCAACTCCGTCTCCGTATAGGATTAACTCGCCAATGGTGGCTCTCATGACTTGTATGTGTTTCGTGTTTAATAAACGATGATTGAGTTACTTCTGCTTCCGCGTCGTGATCGCCACCCTGACAGTGGTAAAGGTAAGAAACATGCAGGCTGCCAGTTTTAAAATGTGTCCAATGATCGATAATAAATATTTGAATAAATAAATATTAAATGCCGAATACTGTACAGTAATTGAAGTAGCTGTTTAGTAGGATCATGATTTTGCATACCACATAATATAATCATATTTTTTTATTAACAATCAAATAATTAATAAGTTAGAAACTAGTTGCTTTGAATACAGATGCCATGTTTTCTTCTGAACGACCTGTCATTGAGTCAGTGTTGTTGATGTAAAGTAGCCCTTTGTTACCAAACACTAAGTAACTAAATAAGGATACAATTATGAGTCACTCGCAAACTGTTCAATATTAAACTGTCGGTTACTTTAAAACTAACCTTCCTCTCTGAGATCACAGTGATATTGTATGTGAATATTTGATCTGTTAACTGGTTGCATATGTCAGATTTATTGCATGACTCAGCCAGAAAAAAGCTGTTGCTATCAAACATTGTTTACTTTATCAACTAACTTATTAGTCAGCATGTGAAAAACAAACTTGCTTGCAAAATAATCTGTCGAGACTTACAACCCTGTGAGCACTAAATAGAAGCATGAATTTGATTGCCACTCACTTGTGGGCTTTAGGGAACATCGTTAGGAAATGACCTCGAAAAAACCACTTTAGGTGATTTTTAGATTGAATATGGTGTTTACACAAATAATGTGTTGTCTAGTGAGATATTTTGATATACAGCCTCTACTAGTCCCTAAAGCGATCACATAACCCCAATCTTATCGTCCCTACATTGGCTTCCTGTTAAGTTTCGAATAGATTTCAAACTACTGCTTTTCACTTATAAAGCACTAAATGGTTTGGCTCCCATGTATCTCTCCAGTCTTTTAACACGCTACAATCCGTCACGCTCCCTGAGATCTCAAAACTCTGGGCTCCTAGTAGTTCCTAGAATAGCAAAGTCCACTAAAGGCGGTAGATCATTTTCACATTTAGCTCCTAAACTCTGGAATAGTCTTCCTGACAGTGTTCGGGGCTCAGACACACTCACCCAGTTTAAGTGCAGATTAAAAACGTATCTTTTTAGCAAAGCCTACACATAACACGTCTCACATCATAACCTTGTGCTCCAGAACATCTGATCACATGCACATTATCAACTTGTGCTGTTAATATCATGAACAGCAGCTACGCTAATTTCTCTCCACTGCTTCTCTTTCTCTCCCCATCCCGAGGCTTTCTGAGGTTTGGCCAGCTCCAGTCACGTCCCACCTCGTGAAGATTATGGACCTATGGATGATCATGGAGAAGTAGATGCCGAACTCGCAAACATCCCGAACCATCTACAGAAGTACGAGTGCCAATTGGATCCCACTACATGTGTGGCATTGGACCTCCTGGAGTGTTTAAAGGCTCTGGCATGGAGAAGCTGATGCTGGATCTATGATGATCACAAATGTTGAGCTCAGTAGCTCCTACTTTTATACCAAAGACTGTAGAAAGAACATTTACTTATAATCTTATACTCCAGTACTCATGTTAGTTCTCTCTCTCCAGTGTTCTGTATTGTTGAAAGATTTATGATCAAACTCTTGATGTCACCCAAATGAGGATGGGTTCCCCTTTTGAGTCTGGTTCCTCTCAAGGTTTCTTCCTCATTACATCTAAGGGAGTTTTTCCTTGCCACTGTCGCCACGGCTGCTCATCAGGGATAAATACACATCATTCACCTCAACTGTTAATTTCTGTAAAGCTGCTTTGAGACAATGTCTGTTGTGGAAAGCGCTATAGAAATAAACTTGACTTGACTTGACTTAAAGAAAACCACCATGGCAGTATCAGAAGTGAGCCTGAGGTACATAAAGAAACATTTAAAAATAGTGATTTTTGTGCTTTCCTTGCTATATTCTGTCCTCAAAAGAGTTGTGGTAATCTTAGTGACCTAGTCATCCATTATCCAGATGTACAGTAGTTATTGATAAAGACTTCAAAGACTTCAAGACTTCAAGACTTCCGCAGCGATGAGAGCCCTGCATCCTAACCACTAGACCACCAGGAAACCTTCATTAATACTTAATAGGAAAACTCTATCCTGGTGTATCTTCACTAGTCATTATATAGTGCACAGAAAATTTCCTCAGCAAACTGCACCTGTAGCAAACTGCACTAGGTAAAATACATTTGTGTGGATTTAATGGCTATTTTGATTCCTCAACGGCTGACAGATTAGAAGAAATTTATTTGGTTGTTTGTGTCCTAGCAACCTTTCTTGTTAATTTGTAGTTCTTTGCAGGCTCTCACAAAGTTGGTTCCACAGTCAGATCTCAAGATCTTAACAGGGCCACTAATAGCCAAGAAACGCCACAGAGAACTGATAAAAACACGAGGCACTCATAGACTCTATCACTTCTAGGTGGATCGCCCATGTAGTCACAAGTAAATATGACTGCCCATCTTTTAGCTTTTACCTGACATCCTCGTGTTTTCCTGGCCGCGACTGGGCATGGACTAAAAACATCAGGCTCCAGAAAACATGATGTTTTCCAGGTATGAGAGCTGGATACATTTCTTTAGATGGTACCAAGCTCTTTCCAGTCAACCTCCTACTCTTAAAAACTGAATGGACAGAGTTTGCTAAGAGGACTTGACCTTTGCACAGATTGACCTTGTTCTCACTGTTTAAATTAATCGCTGTAGACTTCTCTCTGTACACTTTAAATGATTGTGGCTTTTGTTTGCTTTAGCTGCTCTTCCTCCTTTTGTTGGTTGCAAATGTTTTACTCATGACAGACATCTCCTAAACTAATAAAGTGGAGGTATACATTCTTGGGATTTGTAGTCCTTGCAGATGTTTGAGGGAATCTGTTCATTTTTGTCATTGTTCTTGTTTCTATTTGGAAAGAACAATATCCCGAACAGTGACGTCGCCCGGTATGGCGCAGCCGGGGCCCCACCCTGGAGCCAGGCCCGGGGTTGGGGCTCATATGCGAGCGCCTGGTTGCCGGGCCTTCCCCCACGGGGTCCGGCCGGGCTCAGCCCGAAGGAGCGACGTGGGGCCGCCTTCCCGTGGGCTCACCACCTGCAGGAGGGACCATAAGGGACTGGTGCTGAGAGGATTGGGCAGCAGTCGAAGGCGGGGGGTTTGACAACTCGATCCCTGGACACGAAGAAGTGTCTAGGGAATCTGCTTAGACTGCTGCCTCCGCGACCCGAATTCGGATAAGCGGGAGAAGATGGATGGATGGATGGAATATCCCGAACATTTACATCTCCAGATATGGCCCCTCAGAGTGGAGTGACCCTCAAGGCTTACCAGTACTATAAATCCTAGAATATCATACAAGCTGTTAATGGTAGACAGCAATACTCGCTTAGTGTAAGGTTTTTCGCTAATGGATACACAACCCTAAGCTTCGTTGAATGGCTGGTGAGTTTACACCAAGACTGAGGCCCTGTACAGTGGTTGCCAGATCCTCATTCTAGAAGGGGCTGTTGGATGAAATCTTGTGTAGGCAAAAGGTCTATTGAGCTCTACACAGGACATGAATAGCCTCTGATTCTGAATAGATTCTGAACTGATCGATTTCAGTCCGTCGTAGAAATAACGCTCAACAAAGAAAGCCTAAAAACAGCTACCATAGGGGCGGAGCAGTTGCTAAAAATGTGGACCCTCTTGCAGAGATCTCTGCATGTCCTTCTTTAAACATTGTCTTTATAAATTCCATGTAACAGCCTTTCATGTCTATCTTTTATCTCAGAGTACGGCAAAGTGATGACACGACTAACATCTTGTTCTCTATTATTGATAGAACGCTCTTTAGGACAGCAAAATGGAAGAGGGGCCACCCAACTGTTTGCTTCGTTTTTGTTGAATGTATTGTCAATAATGTCCAGGAAAGCCCTTGAACCTTGAACGTCTCTAGGTTATGTATGTAACCGTAGTTCCCCGAACCACGAGGGAGAGCACCCTCCTTGAAAAGCGCTCTCCGGGAGCAGAGAGACCTCATGGACATTCTAGCACAAAGTGCGTGGTGCAGTGAGTGCGGCACATGCCGAATGTGCGAAGCATGTGTGCCAAATGTGCGCCCTCTGGAACCTATCTAGTGTGCTCCACTCCCAAGCAAGGAACGCAAGCGAAGCAAGGCTGTGCTTTGTGCACAGTCGGAATGATTGCTTGCTTTTTAGGCATTTACCACTTACCTGAAGGTGACAAACACACAGAGAGCACTTCCCGAACAGCAGAAGCTGGCGCTGGCTTCACTCCATGTGCATTTTATACTTAATGGCCCGCGTTTAATTTTGATTGATGGCTACCGAAAGTGCTAACCAAAGTGTTGCTACGCAGCTCGAGTTCCTGAAAGCACCTGTTGTTGCGATAGGTGTCTTTTCATGCCATGGAGCTGGTTCATTGTAAAGGGCATCTTGCAGTCTTTAGAACTATGATCTGAGGAAACACAACATTTGCAGCAGTTTAAAAACCTTTTCCTTTCGGCTAGGGACTTTGTCCTGAAACCTCTGCATTTCAGTAATTCTTCAGTAATTCTTTTTAAGGAGAGGACACCATCCTGTCAGTTCAACTGAACCGGTGTTGGAACTTACAGATGTGTTTGATTCAACCTCTGTTTTGCTCGCAGAGATAGAAGGTCTGAACATTGACTGCTTCAAGGGGGTCTTTACAGCTTTAAGAAGCAATTGGTTGGAAGACTGAAAAGAGAAGCTGGGATCTGTTCTCATTTCTGCATGCTCATTGACAAACTCAAAAAGTATTAAAAAGTTGGATAATGAAGTAAATGTTCTTTCTTGTTTTTTTGTTCCCCTAACTATTCATGCTTCCTTAAGACTGTGAGGCAGTTTCTCGACAATATAGTTTATTCCCTTTGCTGTGTCAAGGAATCCAAGACCAGGTATATTACAGATCTGTGAGCTCTTGCAACTGATTGAAGTCTTTGGGAGAAATCCTAGCAAAACTCTCTAAACCAGGGGTCACCAACCTTTTTGAAACTAAGAGCTACTTCTTGGGTACCGATTAATGTGAAGGGCTACCAGTTTGATACACACTTCTGAAATAACAAATTTGCTCAATTTACCTTTAATTATATGTTATTATTAATAATGAATGATATTCATCTAGATCTAATCATCTATATTTTAATACTGTCATTTTTAAATTCACACCAATGCAAGTGTGATTTTGTCAGGGAACCACCAGCCACGCCTCCCTCCAAGGCTCTAACTCTCACTCGTCCTCTCCCTGCTCTAAATCACCAACACCTGTTCCCATTACCTTTCCCCTTTATAAGGTCCCGATTCCACCTCACTCACGGTTGGATCTACTCGTTGCCATGAGAGATCTACCATGAGTAGCCCCATACTTCTATGCTCCTGGCTCCGTTTTGGAGGAAGCGCTCAAGGTAGGTTTGCATTTAACGGTTCACATTGGCGATCATCCCTGGACTACCTGCGTTATGGATCATACCCGCGTTACGGATCCTACCCGCATTACGGATTCTACCCGTCTCTCCGGTTTGTACTTCTCAAGCCTCTGCCTTGTATATGTTCAGACTAAATAAAGACAAGCTGTTTAACCATACTCCGGTTTCCGACTCTTGGTCTATCCGTGACAGATTTAAAAAAAGAATAGAAACAAAAAAAATAAGATGCAGCTCACTGGTAAGTGACGCTATGGTGAGATATTCTTAGAAAAGGCCACCATGTTGGTGACCCCTGCTCTAAACACTCAATTAAAGATGCTTCAATGACTTCTAGGGAGCTGTTTTTCTGGTCTAGACGTTGCCATAACTGCCTGAGGCCTGCTTCAGGATCACACACATGGGTTTCTCTTATTCTCAGAGCATGTCAGAGGGACTTGCCTTTGAGCCACTTGGTAAGCAAAATCAAGCTCTTCATTGTCTTTAAAATTCAGACCATGGTATGAACACTCTGGCTTGTTGTCAAATACTTTGAAGCTGCTAGAGAGATGATCAAGAATCGAGGTGCTGGCGCATTTGTCAAACAGGGGTTTCCCACATGAGAAGAAAATTGGGTTTGCATCGTTTGATGATACCCCGTTTGGTCATGTCTGCTGGTTGCATTTACAGCATTAGGAGTTTACTGGCTGATTTCAGGAATTTCTTTATGCTCTGCACTTGCTTAATCTTCATCTTTCTTCACACTCTGATTCTCAGAAAGGTGAGCCCCAAAACTACCCCTTTCAGTACAGTCATCCAAACTGATTGTGGCAGATTCCAACACCTTTGCTGCTGCCAGAGCTGCTTCAGCTTCACCCTCCTCTTTCAGGGCGACCAACGTTCAATCCTAGCCCTTTCGATCTCCATATCTATCTAACACTATAATATAGCTAAGGCCAGGATAGTCACAGATACATTTACAAGGACATTTTCTAGATGGACTTTAAAAAAAAAAAAGCTGGGCATTGTGAGGGAAGGTCGAGCAAAACAGTTGCTGTTAGGCTTTTTCAAGAACCTTTTATAAGTGTTTTATTTTTTCTGTAGAATTTCCACAAAAACACACAATTTACCTTCATTTCAAATTCCCAGGAAAACCGTAATGCACAAAAAAAAAGAAGAAAAAATTCAGGGAAAACCCGGGGTCATTTTATGAGGTTAATATTGATGCTTTTGCTAGAGATCGTATATGCAGGTGGTGCAACTGTGGCTGCAGTAAAATGAGACTTGTTGAATTGTATTCATTGGGGTTCTTGCTTTAGTAATGCCGTTTATTCTGACTGCATGAGATACCAGTCTGTGATGGCTTCTATAGATGTGGCATCATAAATGATGGTATTAAAAGGTGGATTGCTTCAGGTTGGACACCAATGAAGTCCAAGTGTGAAATGCACAGCCTTTTACATAAACTTTTTTTAAAGTGCATAGCTTCTTATACTAATCTTATCTGACTAATGATTATATCTAGCATCTGATCTTTTACAGCAAACTGGCAAGTTCATCAATATAAAAAAAAATGATTTAGAATCGCACTAAAAATACAATGTAATTTGTAATGGTGGTTTTATGAAACATGGTTAGCAATATATTTGTGTGTCTGAATATGTATGTCACCTGCCTGCACTGTGTAATATAATTATGTTCACCCCTGGCTCTAATAAAATGTTTAAGTATGCTGGCAGTAAGCAAAGACTCATATAAATTGAGGTGTCTTCAAGAACACCGCATAAAAGCATGTTGAGCTACAATTTGCTAAATTGCTAACATTAGCTGGCTATAATTAAACACAATTAGCCAGTTGTTTTGGCAAATGTCAGGTTAGACTAACTGATTCCGCTAGCTAGCATAATAGCCTAGACAGCAATTTCAGGTTATACTCTTTAATATATACTGTATATGATGCTAGTCATGATCATGACAGTCTCTTTCTTTGATAAAAAACTGCAACTTTTACTTCTCATCATCCGCATGGTAGTTAAGACATCACAGAGCAACATGGAGCATTTATATCCCCGAAGTGGCCCATAGGCTATCCAATGCGAATTTCCATCCCTCGAAATGTCACAGCAGACAGAGTTCTTTAAAAATTGAATAAGCCCATTACCAGTGACATTTCCTAATACGTGTGCAACGCATTTTGAGCAGAGAATGTCCATTTGCACATAGTGACACCGAGTTAGGCTATTGTGTTCACATATCAAATATATCATGTCTATTATGCCAAGCTGGTGAGTGGTGTGGGAGTCTGAATTCTAAAGGTTATCCAGAATAAAGAGGAATTAATGGCGGTATGTGGGAGGAACCCCCCCCCCCCCCCCCCCCCACACACACACACACACACACACACACACACACACACACACACACAC
>JAAIIK010000156.1:775498-786805 GCA_014706435.1 Silurus glanis
CACACACACACACACACACACACACACACACACACACACACACACACACACCCTAACACTTAAAAAGTTTTAGATTTTGTCACTCAAATTTTTTGGTTTTTATTGCTGTTGTTGTGTGCTCCATTCGAAGTCTTATGCAATTATACCGCACAAAATATTGTACAATCGCATTGACAGATGTGGGTAAGACCCACAAGTTAAATCTCTGACTTCACTTCCCACCTGCTTACATGCACAGTGCACTAATGGCAGTTGGTAGACACTAGAGATATTAAGATTCATTGATTCGCATCGGTGCATCTGCATCAAAATGATCGGATAGAAATTGCAATTTGTATCATGAAGCATTGATTTTTAACATATTTGCATCACTAAAAATTATTTATTTGTATATAATTATTAGTAGGTGTGTTATAGTTGTATCATTTAGAATGTGACCAAAATATTTTGACCGGTATTTTATATATAGATTTGATTTCTCCTCGCTTAAACTGTTTTTCAAGCGCATTCTCTCACTGCTGCTACATGAAAATTACATATCGAAACACTACAGAGACCGAGGCATGTCCTGAGAGTCACATACAAATAAAGATTAACATGGCAGAGGTTGTAAGTCCTGGTTGTAAAAGGGCCATGTGTTAAAAGTTAGAAGAAACTTGGGAAAATTGATGATTTGCTGTCTGTCTGAGCCAAAGAAAAAAGCTAACTATCTGTACCATTTCTACTGAATCGAATTAATATGGGATTGCACTGCAATGAATCGTATTGCATCGGTAGCTGCTTCATGTGTATTTTTATCGTGCCGTATCGTTGGCTATCCATCGAGATGCAAATCTTATTGACCTCAGTTATGAAGATGCACACTATCGATTATATAATTAAGCAGTTAAGGGTTAAGAGCCTTGCTCATGGTCCAAGAAATCCAACATTTCACCCACTCAATTCAACTCATTTTTATTTGTATTGCGCTTTTAACAATGAACATTGACTCAAAGCAGCTTTACACAGATAATGTGGTGATTAAAAGTGAATATGTTCTTTATAAGTAAGTTTGTCCCTGATGAGCAAGCCGGTGGTGACTGTGGAAAGGAAAAACTCCACGAGATGACATAAGGAAGAAACCTTGAGAGGAACCAGACTCAAGAGGGAAACCATCCTCATCTGGGTTGCACCAAATGTCCATTTATTACAGATATACAATGTTGCGGGGTACAGTGATGGTGATCAGAATCGAACTGTAGTCCTGAGTCAGTGTAGCAGACTGGTGACATTAACTATAGTCAAATCCATCCTCAAAGCGCTTTCATGGAACCACCCAAGGCGTTGATGAGAAACCGTCCCAAGCTGCACAGAGTGGCCTCCAGTCGAAGAGAACACTATCCAGAAGCAGGCCTGGACGAAGTGGGAAGAGGGGCAGGAACAGTGGTCACTGGAACCTCAGGAGCATGTTTAACTCGACCAAGAGAGAGGGAGAGAAGAGGGGTGACAAGAAGAGAAGGATATGGATTATTATGTGTCTTTATTGTTGTATGAAAGTTAATATCACTGTACAGTTTGGACTCCGGCAAGACTCGCTATGGCAGCATAACTAAAAGGGAGAACCAGAAGGTGAGTGATCTCTGGGATAAGAGATGACCCACCACACCACCATCAACAAACCTGTGCTCCAACTCCCCCACTTTCTTTTCATTGTGAACCTCTCAAAGAAGAGTATATTGGCCTGCAATAATAACCAGTCATCATTTACACTAATTGTGACAAAGTGCATTGAAAGTTTAGTTCAAAAGAAAATACAGTACTAAAGACCAACCCCTGTTTGATTACCACTAATACCAGTATCAGTGTAGATTTATTCATTGCTAGAGCCTCAAAGCACCTTTGTGCGTCACTCTGGACAAGGGCATCTGCTAAATGCCGCAAATGTAAATGTAATACAGGTCTACAGATGAATTCATTCATTTTACAGAGCCCTCTCAAATTTAGAGTGCAAGGATGGTTATATAAGAGTGCTATTCATTAAATACTCTTTTTGCTATTTGTTGAATAGGCTCATCATTCAATACATTCAATCCACTGAATGAAGACCTTCAGATTAACACCCACTCTATGGATTTGTCTTTTAGGCAGCCAGAATCAGAAATTGCATATTCTGTAGTTTCTTTACTCACACCAGTAAGGATCTCATCTTGTCTTATCATACAACGCCCAACCACTGAGCCTTTTCTCACTAGCAGCATCGCAGTCAGGTTTGGAAACTCAGGACTTCAACATCAGTGAAGGTTTAGAACTGCTCAAACCAAGGACAAGCCTTCTCATCACTGGAGAACATCCAAGTCAAGTCAAGTCAAGTTTATTTCTATAGCGCTTTTCACAGACATTGTAGCAAAGCAGTTTTACAGAAATCAACAGTCAAGGTAAATGGTGTGCATTTATCTCTGATGAGCAGTGGCAGTGAACTGTGGCAAGGAAAAACTTAGATGTTATGAGGAAGAAACGTTGAGAGGAACCAGACTCAAAAGGGGAACCCATCCTCATTTGGGTGATATCAAGAGTTTGATCATAAATCTTTCAACAATACAGAACACTGGAGAGTGAGAACTAACATGAGCACTGGAGTGTAAGATTATGAGTAATGTTCTTTCTACAGTCTTATACAGTCATTATGGTTATAAAACTAGCAGCTACTGAGCAACTCATAAAATAGCTCAACATTTGTGATCATCACAGATCCAACACCAGCTTTCACCACACCAAAGTCACCAGTAAAGCTCAGAATAAGCATTATTTATCTAACTAAATACAAAGTGGTTTATGTGCAGATTGTTCATGCAAGAAATTTCAGAAGAATTTAGAAAACAGGAGAAATGTGCATATCTCCAATCAGGTGCTATACATAGCATTGTTATATACATATTATGAGGTCTATTTTACAAAGCTAATGCATTTTAGTAGTTTGTGAAATATTAAAAGCATTCATTAATGTCAAATATTAAATAAAAAAGCAAGCAGATATGAATATATAAATAAAAACAATAAGACCACCAATTGAAATAAGACAATCAATGTATAAAAGAAGAATGGGTTCAGGTGGTGTGTCGCATGGTTCAGTTTTCTACCTCATATTCCTTTAATGTTGTGCAACACTGTAAATGCTTATAGTGAGGACTTCTGGTGTTGTCCAGATGAGACTGAGCTCTTCTTAAGGTTTCTTTCTCATATATTTTCATCACCAAAATCAACTCTGGGTTGCTCATTCAGGATAAACTTGGAGAAAGAAATGTATTAATTTAAATATAATTATATTCACAATCTGTAAAGCTATGTTAAAACAATGTCTTTTGGTAACAGTGCTATTTGAGTACATTTTAATTCAATTAAAAGTATAGGATATGCAAAGAATTTGTGGAATTTGAAAACAAAAAAATTCTAGAATTTTACATTCTGTCTTTACCACTGAGAAACATTAGCAGTATCACCACTGTCTAAAATCTACAGTGTCTGGAAGTTTGTGAACACAAAAGCTAAATCACACAAGAATTGGACTGCACTGAAAACCCTAATAAGTTCAATGAACTCAACCTATTGAGTAAACTTGTTCCCTCAGTTGAATTGAGTAATGGATTTTCCAAAACTTGTTTATTTAAGTTCACTTAACTTGGTGCTCATGTAGACTGTACTTAAATTGTTAAGCTCATCTAACTTGGTGTTATATAATTTGCACTTAAACTATTAAGTTCACTTACTTACATATTTAAGTCAACTTAAAAATTTAATTGAAATTGCAAATGATTATAAATTGAATTGACTAATAGCATTGTTCTTTTGACTGTTAAAGCTTTATTCAGTCCAAAAAACACATTGAACATCATATTGAATGTATTTATTGTGCAAAATTGTTTAAACATTAAAACATTTAAATTTCAGCAAATACGGATAGGTTAGCTAGACAATTAATTATTGATGGTAAATGTGAAGATGGACTGCTGAAGAACACTTTTTTCTTCCTGAAAACACACGATTAACTAATGTATAAAGAATTTACATCTTACAAGTCAAATTCAGTTTCTCAATATGATTTCTAAAATAATGTTCACAAAATTGACAGCGATGTTAGCAAAGTCTGAACGGGAAACACAACGTGTCTGATAGATTTGTAATGATGACTGGGCGGTTCTTTGTTATATAAATGTAAAATTAGGCTTTAAACAAACATATTTGACAATTAAAATAATATTTTCAAGTTCATTTCTGCATAATAACTTTACTTATCGAGTTTAAAATGGCGAACGACGAGAAGATTAATTCCAGAACTTTCCGGCATCAGCAACAGTCATTAAGGACCGCCTATAGGATTATTCTACCAATCACTGCATTAGTTCTCTTATTGCCAGGCAGAACTCCTTAAATACCCAATCACCATCAAGGGAGACCAGAGTGACTATTTTATGAATCAGGATTTTGAGTTCATAACAGTCTAAATTTTAAGTTGAAGTATTTTGCGGCTAAGTAAGTTAACCTAACTTATATTTTTGAGTTATGGTTAGAAAATACAAAACTTCAAGTAGTGTTAACTCAAGATTACTTGATTATTTAAGTAATGACAGAATTAGGGTTTACAGTGTGGGAATGACTCAAAGAAAGGTCTATGGACAGACGAGTCAGATTTTAACAGTTCTGTCTCTAACCGAAACACTTATTTAGGACAGGGAACAGGAGAGAGAATGTTAGCAGACTGCCTTTACAAACAAACATGAAGGTAGCTTAATTGTTCGGGGTTGTTTTAGAGCAGGGAAAGTTTGAGACTTATTCCGGGTGAAAGGAATACTGAACCAACATGGCTATCATTCCATCATATTCAACACCATGCAATTCTTACTGAACTGTGGCTAATTGGAACTGACTTCAACAAGACAAAAAGCCGAAGTGTTATCTAGCATGGAATGGCCTGCCCAGTCACCGCACCTAAATCCCATTGAACTGCTCTGAGATGAACTGGATCACAAGGTCAGAAAGATATCTTCACCTAGTGAAGAACACCTTTGCCAAGTTTTACAAGAGATATAGCAAAGTATTTAGCTGAATCTAAGTTTAGATAAGCATAAATCTTCATACCATCAATTGACCTTGTTAATTGCATAGAAAAAGAACAATCATGTGTCTCTCAAACAGTCCTGGACAAAGTACACAAACCATGTATTTGAGTAAAAGTAGAGATACAGTAGGTAAAATATTACTCCAGTAAAAGTGCTCCTTTTAAACTTTCACTTCAGTAAAAGTACAAACATGTATTTGGAAAATGCCTGTAAATGTACTTAAGTATTAAAAAGCCCTTTAATGTTCCTATTATCATGCCAATCTATTAATAGAATGATATCAATCAGAATTTAACTCATTAATATCTAGTAAATGATCATGAGCCCAAAACCTTCTACTACCTAAAAATAACGCCACAGGTGTTGTTGCAAGTTTGAGGCAGATTCTTCCATCATTTATTTTTCTCTAAATGTTCTCCTTGCTGTTGCTGAATGCTGAATTGTATATTCAGATATCACCAAGCAGCAGTCAAAACAAGTTTAAAACAGAGCGTGCGTTCAACCCTGATTGCATGCTTTACAAGTTAAGTTTTTATCCGCTCATAAATAAAAAGGAACAACTGATTTTGCAAAGTGTATTCAAGTAAAATGTAAGATGTTTGGCTTTGAAATGTAGTGAAGTTAAAGTAAACGTCTCCCCAACTGGAAATACTTAAGCAAAATACAGATACCCAAAAAAGCTACTTAATTATAATAGTGTATTACGTTTACTTCATTACTGTCCACCACTGCTCTCAAAAACCAACACAGGCACTGTAGATGTATCCATAAGATGTCATGCTGAAATGAATATTTTGCTCTTTGTATGCTTTCTGGTCCAAAAACAAAGATTCTTAAAGTAATACCAAAATAATCAAGTATTGGATTGAAGCTGAAGGCAATGATTCCTGCTCTGACACAGCAGACAAACCTAATGAGTATGCAAAACGAGAATTCATTGGCTGTCCTTGCAACAGCTGATGCAAATCTTGATATAGACAGCACAACAGGTGCAATGCATCTAAGTCATCTAGGTTTGTGAAGAACATACACCAAAATAATATAAAATAGTGTGCTGCGAGATTCATAGCAATGAGATTATGGAGCCAGAGCATCTAATGTGGCACTTGAACACTAAACATGTGCACATAAAGGAGAAACCTGTAGATATCGAAGTCCAAGTTGTATTTTATCCTACTAGCTTGCGAAAGCAGCCACTGACTACAGAATATGCATGAAGATCTGTTGCCATACGCTCAAATAATTAATTATACAGTGGATGATCTCAGAAGGACACTGCTGGGGAAATTAAAACAAGCAGATGTTTTCTTCCCTGCAAGAAGATGAGTCTACAGATGTTGACAATTTAGCCAATTTGCTCGTTACGTGCCACTGAGGGCATTTCACATGAGGATTCTGTTAACTGCTACTAGTAGCAACTGCAGAACACATATTTCCTCTAAAGGAATGGAATGAAAAAGAATTGCATTGATTGCATGAATAATGAACATGGATGAAAAATACACATTCAAATTTATTTTTCAAATTTATTTTAAATTCATTCAAATTTCTTCTTCTTTCGGCTGCTCCCATTAGGAGTCGCCACAGCGGATCATCCGTCTCCATACCCCCCTGTCCTCTACATCTGCCTCTTTCACACCAACTACCTGCATGTCTTCCCTCACCACATCCATAAACCTCCTCCTTGGTCTTCCTCTTTTCCTCCTTCCTGGTGGCTCCATCCTCAGCATTCATCTACCAATATAACTCATGTCCCTCCTCTGCACATGTCCAAACCATCGCAATCTCTCCTCCCTCACCTTGTCACCAAAACATCCTACATGGGCTGTCCCTCTAATAAACTCATTCCTAATCTTGTCCATCCTCGTCACTCCCAACAAAAACCTTAACATCTTCAGTTCTGCTACCTCCAGCTCTGCCTCCTGTCTTTTACTCAATGCCACTGTCTCTAATCCATACATCATCGCAGGTCTCATCACAGTCCTATAAACTTTCCCTTTTATTCTTGCAGATACCCGACTATCACAAATCACTCCTGTCACTCTTCTCCACCCACTCTACCCTGCCTGCACTCTTTTCTTCACTTCTCTAACACACTCTCCATTACTTTGCACTGTTGACCCCAGATACCTGAACTCCTCCACCTTCACCACCTCTTCTCCCTGTAACCGCACCACTCCACTGCCCTCTCTCTCATTTAGAGCCGATCCTTGATGCAGTCCAACCTTCACCCTGAACCAGTCTGTCGTTCCTACTGCTCACTTCACTGCTTTTACACTGTCCTCATACATGTCCTGCACCACCCTCACATACTTCTCTGGCACACCTGACTTCCTCATACAATACCACAACTCCTCTCTTGGCACTCTGTCGTATGCTTTCTCTAAATCCACAACTACACAATGCAATTCCTTCTGTCCTTCTCTATACTTCTCCATCAACATCCTCAAAGCAAATAAGGCATCTGTGGTGCTCTTCCTCGGCATGAAACAATACTGTTGCTCACAGATGGTCACCTCTTCTCTCAGCCTGGCTTCCACTACTCTTTCCCATAACTTCATGGTGTGACTGATCAACTTAATTCCCCTGTAGTTACTGCAGGTCTGCACATCTCCCTTATGCTTAAAGATCGGTACCAGCACACTCCTTCTCCATTCCTCAGGCATCCTCCCACCTTCCAGAATCTTGTTAAACAATCTGGTTAAAAACTCCACTGCCATCTCTCCTAAACATCTCCACGCTTCTACTGGTATGTCATCTGGTCCAACCAACTTTCCACTCTTCATCCTCTTAATCGCTGCTCTCACTTCCTCCTTACTAATCCTATACACATCCTGCTTCACTAACTTCACATCATCCAACCTTCTCTCCCTCTGATTCTCCTCATTCATCAGCTGCTCAAAATACTCCCTCCATCTTCTCAACACACTTTCCTCGCTAGTCAACACATTTCCATCTCCATCCTTTACTGCTCTAACTTGCAGCACATCCTTCCCAGCTCGGTTCCTCTGCCTGGCCAATCGGTACAAATCCTTTTCTCCTCCCTTAGTGTCCAACCTCTCATACAGCTCCTCATATGCCTTTTCCTTGGCTTTCGCCACATCCCTCTTTACTTGCTGCCGCATCTCCTTGTACTCCTGCCTACTTTTCTCATCACTCTGTCGATCCCATTTCTGTTTTGCCAACCTCTTTCCCCTTATGCTCTCCTGCGCTTCCTCATTCCACCACCACATCTCTTTGTCTTCCTTTCTATTTCCAGATGTCACACCAAGTACCTTTCTAGCTGCTACCCTCATCACTTCTGCAGTAGTTACCCAATCATCCAGCACCTCTTCACCACCACCGAGCCCCTGTCTGACCTCTTCCCTGAACCTCACACTACACTCTTCCTCCTTCAGTTTCCACCATCTTATTCTTCTTTCAGTCCTCACTCTCCTCCTCTTCTTCTTCGCCTCCAGAACCATCCTACAGACCACCATCCGATGCTGTCTGGCTACACTGTCCCCCGCCAACACCTTACAGTCTCTAATCTCCTTCAGGTTGCATCTCCTGCATAGAACATAGTCCACCTGTGTGCACCTTCCTCCACTCTTATAGGTCACCTTATGATCATCCTTCTTCCTAAAATACGTATTCACTACTACCATTTCCATCCTTTTAGCAAAATCTACCACCATCTGCCCTTCTACATTCCTCTCCTTAAAACCATACCTACCCATCACCTCCTCATCACCTCTGTTCCCCTCACCTACATGTCCATTAAAGTCTGCCCCAATCACCAATCGTTCTTTCCTAGGTACACCATCTACTACCTCATCTAATTCACTCCAGGATCTTTCCTTCTCCTCCATCTCACAGCCCACTTGTGGAGCATAGGCACTGATGACATTTATCATCATCCCTTCAACTTCCAGCTTCACGTTCATCACCCTATCAGAAACTCTCTTCACCTCCACTACACTCTTACTGTACTCTTCCTTCAAAATCACCCCTACACCATTTCTCTTTCCATCCACACCATAATAGAACAGTTTAAACCCACCTCCAATGTTCCTGGCCTTACTCCCTTTCCACTTGGTCTCCTGAACACACAACATATCTACCTTTCTCCTCTCCATCATATCAGCTATCTCTCTCCCTTTACCAGTCATAGTACCAATATTTAAAGTACCAACCCGAACCTCCACTCTCCTACACTTCTCCTTTTCCTGCTGTCTCTGTAGATGTTTTCCTCCTCTCCTTCTCCTCCTACGGCCAACAGTAGCCCAATTTCCACTGTCGGCTAACGATACCTGTGGCGGTCGTTGTTAACCCGGGCCTCGACCGATCCGGTATGAAATTCTTATTTGTGATCCGCATATTCGATTTGGCACATGTTTTACGCTGGATGCCCTTCCTAACGCAACCCTCCCCATTTACCCGGGCTTGGGACCGGCACTAAGAGTGCACTGGCTTGTGCCTCCCTAATGGCTGGGTTAAGGAAAGGCCTTGCATACTTGAGCAAAACAATGTTAACTGCATACTGCATCTATTACAATAGCATGACTTCGTAGTAAAAAAGTCCAGCTGTCCTGTCTGCAGGCTAGACTTTTGACCATTTGAAAACATTTCACTCAACATGAAACGAAAAATACAACAAAGGTCACCCAGAACTTCTCCAGAAACTTCTCCTCTTTCTCCAACTTTTTTGAGATTTCAATCAATAAATTCAATATTACCTTATTTTTTCTCTGGTGTGGTATATATTCTCAGTTTAAACATTGTATGTAAACATGATATGTTATTTATTTATTTAAAATTAAGACTAGAATATGGATGTATAAAATGTGCTGATCATTGCATTCTGTTTTTTTACAATTTTATAGTGTCCCTGCCTTTTCGGAATTGTATAGAACTTTTTTAGAATTGGGGTTGTACATTTCTATTGAATTGACCTAATATTTGCTACTTACACATACATTGATTTGAATAAAATGTATATTTTATATATATTTCTATTTTAATATTTTAACAGCGCACACCAAAAACAGACTCAAAACCCATATATGCTGCTAAGTGCACAAGCCAAAAAAGATTTGACAAAAAATGTTGATGCTTTGGCTAGAGATGATGTATGCAGGCAGTGCAGCTGTAGCTGCAGTGAAAGGAGACTTGTTGAATTGTATTCATTGGGTTTCTTGCTTTAGTAATGGTATGCTGCCACTGCTGGGCCCTTGTGCAAGGCCCTTAACCCTCAATCCCTCCCTAAAATGGAATTAATCTTAATATTCAATCAGTTTCATTGTTTTATTCTCAGTGACCAAATGTCAAAACATTGGAAATGCAAGAATCCTAAAGTGGCCTTATCTGATTGGGATATTTACAGGTTTATAATGGTGCAGCATTCTTGAATTTATATCCTGCAAACTATTGTGTGGGCTTCAACATTTGCATGGAATCCTGAATGTCAAGGAGTTCTGTGAAATAATGCACATTCTCATTGGTTTTGAGAACATGTTCAGCACTTTTTTATGAGTATCTTCATGCACCTAAATGACACAAGCAAACATCAATCATCAGCTCCAGAGATATACTTGAGATGGCACAAACCATTTGAACTGAAAATGCCTTGCAGTGATGATTTATACTCATACATACATTCGTACATACTTTTTCATACACTATTGCCATGTAGTTACAATACAAGTTTTTTGTATAGTTGTCGAGATTTTTATAATAATTGTAGCAGCTTTTTTCATTTAATGCAACACTCCTGCTTGGTGGTGGATGAATGTCCATGTTAATTAAAATGTTTCCCTAACTCTAGTGGATTTATATTCAGATGCTTGCACTTAAATGTTTTTAATTTTTTTTGCTTAGGGTTGAGACAAAGTTTATTTGGTCAGGTATTCAGTGATTGATTTGGAGCATTGGTGTTTTGAGAGCTACTGTTGAAGGGGGAAAAAATGTTTTTGCTCTAGAGTTATGAATCTGATGGATTTTGTTCACCAAATAATATAAAAACGTATGCATCAAGCTACAATTACAGTATAGATACATAGAAAGATACTTTATTCGACCCAATGGGAAATTTATAGCTTCCAGCAGTATCGACAAAAATAGGCAAAAAGGCATGCAATAATACTTCAAATTACAAAAAAAAGAAAAGAAATTAATAATAATAATAATAATAATAATAATAATAATAATAATAATAATAATAATAATAATAATA
>JAAIIK010000156.1:794389-807434 GCA_014706435.1 Silurus glanis
ATTTTTTCTATCATGTAAAATCCACATTACTGTCCCTTTTGATTCAATACAAAAATTTCAGTGCACCATTATAACTACAGGGGCTAAAGAAAAAAAATTATACGCTGAAATTATTTGCATTGACCAATATTTTAGATCAGAAATTCAAATGGCATTTAAAGATATTTACATCTAGGTGGGATTACCAACTAGAACATGAACCTTTTAGTGGTAGATCACCCAAAAATAGTGAAATAAAAATATTTATATTCAAATAAATAATACTGAGAATTTGGTTGTATATTTCTTGCATATAATTACTGTATCAAGCTTTTGACCCACAGACATCACTAAGCTATTGCATCCCTCTAATTTGATGCTTTTTTTAGGGTTGTATCATAGCTTCAAAGAAGTTCACCAATCACCAATACAAATCAGTGAGTCTGTTCCAGAAGTAGACAAGTGATCACAGTATCTCAACTGGATTTAACTGATGTAGGTATTGAATCATAAGCAGGTATTTTCTTTTTGCACACTTTGGCCTTTCTATAATTTTGGCAGCAGTCTTCTTTTTCTTCTTTCGGGCTCCCATTAGGGGCCCCCACAGCGGATCATCCGTCTCCATACCCCCCTGTCCTCTACATCTGCCTTTTTGTCTTCCCTCATCACATCCATAAACCTCCTCCTTGGCCTGCATCTTTTCCTCCTCCCTGGCGGCTCCGTCCTCAGCATTCTTCTACCAATATACCCTATGTGCCTCCTCTGCACATTCCCAAACCATCTCAATCAGGCCTCTCTTACTTTGTCCTCAAAATTTCCTACATGCACGGCCCCTCTAATAAACTAATTTTTAATCTTGTTTATCCTTGTCACCTATAAACTTTCCCTTTCACTTTTGAAGATACCCTTCTATCACAAATCACTCCTGCCACTCTTCTCCACCCACTCCACTCTGCCTGCAATCTTTTTTTCACTTCTCTAACAAACTCTCCATTACTTTGCACTGTTGACCCCAGGTACCTAAACTCCTCCACCTTCACCACCTCTTCTCCCTGCAACTGCACCACTCCACTGCACTCCCTCTCATTCACACACATGTACTCTGTCTCACTCCTACTGGCTCACATTCCTCTTCTCTCAAGCACGTACCTCCACCTCTCCAGGTTCTTAAACTGCTCCCTAATCTCACCACAAACAATGATATCATCCGCAAACATCATAGTTCACGGAGACTCCTGTCTGACCTCGTCCATCAACCTGTCCATCACCACTGCAAACAGGAAAGGGCTCAGAGCCTATCCTTGATGCAGTCCAACCTCCAACCTGCTGTCACACTGTCCTCATACATGTCCTTTAATTTTGGCAGCAGTGGTGTAAAGTATTTGAGTAGATGTACTTCATTCTGATACCTAAGTAACTTTCTAGTTTTACTGAGTATCAAAGATAAAAGCTATTTTTACTCTCCACTTAACTACATTTATGATTCAATATACGCACTTTTTACTACAGTATATTTTATTCGACAATGACCGTTACCAATTTTGCACCTCTTTTGAAGATGCCATTAAGGCTCAACACTCTCGTATCAGCCTCTGCTGCCTGTAATCAACATTTTAGCACTGCTGGCCTAATTTTCAGTCCAAAAAGAGCTTGAATAAATTCCCAAAACAGTGCTTTGGGAATGCCTCTGCGTGATCACGTTCCGGACCATGTGTGTAATCTGTCCAATGGACATCACCGGCGGGGTGTAGGATTTGACTGCAATGCAGGCGAATTATTTGTTTCCTGCTCGGAACAAGTCGATCCTCACGGCCATCAAAAGAATGAGAGAAGGCCAGTCACTCACTTTGTAGCAGTTTCAAAGACTGCTGCATCCAACCTGATATGCTTGGCCTTCTGCACATGAGACCCCTGCAGTGGTGGCTCAGGACCGGAGGGTTTTCCTAAAGGGGCAAGGTCACGCGGTGAGCCTTACAAGCCTTAGACAAGTGAAAGAAACCTGGGTTCCTGTCACAGGGCTCCATGTTGGGAGCTCCTTGTTGTCACGTAACATTAACAATAGATGCCTCCCTCACGGGTCCCATCTCTTGTGGCACATCAACTGCTTGGAGATGCTGGCCATCCGCGGTCTCTTACATCAACCATAAGAAGGGGGCTGTGTTCTCGCCTCCTTTACAAGCTGGCACAACAGATCCTCCTGTGGGCCCAAGGGAAGCCACTCTCACTGAGGGCAGTATACATCCCATGGTGCCTAAACCAGGAAGCAGACCCCCTTTCAAGGCAAGGGCAGAGGCCCAGGGAATTGAAGCTCCATCCAGAAGTGGTGGAGCAAATATTGAGAACATTTTACAGAGTAAAAGTGGACCTGTCTGTGTCTCGAGATACCTCGCACTGTCCCCTCTGGTTTTGCCTTACTTACCCAGCTCCTCTCAGACTGGACGCCATGGTGCAGGCATGGCTGAGGACGTTCTGGGAGTTCTGGAGAGATGGAGAGAGTTTGCCTGGACGGAGTCCGTCTTCTTCTGGCAGCCCCTTGGTGGACCGGTCAGCCATGGTTTGTGGACCCTTCTCAAACACCCCTGCTAGTGCCACTCCTGGCCCCTCAGTCCTTTGACCTATCTATGCCCATCCACACTAGGCAGGGATTTGTCAGTCTGGTGGTGTACTCTCGTTTCCAAAGCATTGTTGATGCATCTCGAGTTTCTGAAAGGGAATGTCTGTAGGTTACGTATGTAACCCTGGTTACCTGAGAGAACGAGACGCTGCATCTCGTTGCCACACTGCCTGCATCCCTGCGAGCACTTTCTTCCTGTTTCGAAGCTAGCACAGCCTCCACCCATGTGCTTTTGTATCTTCCTGCTACGTCAGCCCGCTGGTGATGTCACGTGCTTCCATTAGACAGATTACAGAGGCTTTCCCAAAAACGTTGTTGATGCAGTATCTCGTTCCTTTGGGGAACATACGTAACCTAGAGAGTAACTAGAGAGTAACCTTCTACATTGTGACATGACATACAATGACATGATCTACTTTGACTGTAATTTTATTTGTTAATCAATGATACATATTTGAAAAATTGCTTTTGACCGACTATTTTGATATTTGTTTCATTCTGGATTTGAAGAAGCTGCTGTTTATCTTAATGGTGTTAATGCATTGTTGAGGTGTAAAATAATATTTGTATTTTAGGAAATAAAACCTCACTAATAAACTGTTTTTTGGCTTTTCACTAACATATGTCTTGGTGTTGAGGACTAGTGCATCTGTGATCATTCTATGTTCAATCTGAGACTCTCATATTTTTTAAATCAAATACCCAAAACTTTTACTGAAGTGATATTGAGCTTAGCGACTTTTCACTTGTAATGGAGTACGTTTTGCAGTAAGGTATCGAAACTTTTACTCAAGTATGATTTTCAGGTACTTTCTTTTGGCAGTTTAATTCTTGTTTGAATAATTTTTGAATAATAATTAATTGCTGATTGCACTTCTTAAGCCTTAATCCCATGCACTTCCTGATGTTACAAAGAAGTCAAGGTATGAGAGCATCCATCAAACATTCAATAGGTTCTCTGTCTCGAAACGTAGACAGGCAGACCTTTTGCTTTTAAATCTGGCAACACAATCAGCACTGGGATGCACTTCAACTAAAAAGTTACATTTCTTAATTACAATCTGTTTAACACAGATTTGCAAATTGTTGTTTCTCTGTTATTAGTAAGAGACAGATTCTTATTTTGCTTCCAGAAACTTTGGTTATAATTACTTAGGTCAAGGTTAGAGCAATTTGCACAGGACTAATGGACAATAAAGCAATCAGCACCTTCTGACAAACTGTAATGAGCAAAATTATATAAACAAGTCTTGCGTGACCAATTATTACTGTAATAATAAGACCCACTGCTAAAAGAACTATGTGGTATTGTTTGAAATTCTTTGGGGGTACTGGGGGTAGCTGAAGGGCTAGGGACAGGCTAATAGATCAAAATTAAACATTTATCAAATTTTATCAATTTACAATCTAGTAATGGTGCATCATACTGTCTAAAGTATTTATTCTGAAAAAAGCTCTTACCACAAGTAAAACATAGTATCTTGAAAACCTTATTCAATTATACAAGATGGGAGAGATGTGGCTGAAATCTAACTTGCCCTTGAACTGCCCCTGTCCTCAACACTGTTTTCATTGTCTGTGTAAAACGGCCAAAGCCAGTAGCAAAGGAAAATGATAAAATGTACATAGCTCAAAACTCAAAAACTCAAAAGTTAGAATTTGCTCATGACTTGAACATGATACTTGGCCACACACATATGCTTGGGGTATTTTTACATACCGTATTTTGCGGACTATAAGCCGCTACTTTTTTCCCACGTTTTGAACCTTAAACAACGAAGCGGCTAATTTATGAATTTTTCCTGGGTTTTTCCCGGTTTCACAAACTTCAAGCCAAAAAACTGAACCCCATAACATTAGACCAATGAAATTTCCGAACGGAAATGAAAAAACGCATCTCACCTGTGTTCTGAGCTGCACGGCTTCGGGAGAAAAAACTTCCATCGGGTGATTTTTAAACGCACGACGATGCCAAAAAATAAACTCTCTAGAGAAATAGTTGTGAAAGGAAGGAGGAAGACAGTGAACAATGACTTTCTTGGTCGGCTACTGTTTAGATACAAGCCGTTGTAGCGCGTTGAGTCTGGGTCATGGGAGAGCTCACTAACTCCAGTTGCAACATAAATCATATAAGCACAGACAGCTTTCCAAAACTCGTGCTTTTTTATTTTTCTTGGCAACAGCGTTAAGGGTTAGTCAAAGAAACTTAGAAATGAGCATCAGAAAATAATAAGGACATAATCCTCGTCTTGAACACACGCAGTAATACCGGAAAAAATGCAGTGGCATGCTATTCCTAAAATATCGCTATGGTCCTAAGCGGAAGTGCAACATATTTCACCCGTTACACCGTGTGTAACGTGTCTTTCGTTAAAGCCTGTGTAAAGTACATTAGTGTAGACACCTGCGGCTTATAGACAGGTGCGGCTTATTTATGGTAAAAATAAAAAAAATTTAAAATTCAGTGGGTGCGGCTTATATATGGGTGCGCTTTATAGTCCGGAAATTACGGTAGTTCAATGATTTTTCTGAAAGTGCCTATGAACAACACAGTTAAAAAAATGTATCCCTTTCATAAGCACTTTTGTCTCTATATAGCCTGTTGCTCAAGGCTATAACTAGCTATGACAGAAGCTAGACCATACATCATGGTCAGCCAAGTATAGGAAGTGAATTATATTTAAGATATTTAAGCTAGCTGTAACAAGTAATCTAAATTATGGATCTTCATCTGAGGCAATACTGCTGGAGGTCTGCTATTTAATATTGAATTACAAATGATTTTTTGTTCAAAATAATAAACATAGGTAAAATAAAAGCTCAAATATTTAATTTTAAATATATAATTATTATAATAAAGTTCTATTAAACTTAAAGCTGATGTTCATATAAATAATAGTCCAAGCATTAAAATAAAAGACAACTGTGAACAACTTAATAAATTGTGATATCAATTGCAAAATACGTTTGTTATGATGCATAAATCTTTTTGAAAGTTTTAAAAATATACAGACAATGATCTAACAGCAACAGGTCTAATTGTCTTAACATAATATATCTATCATAAAATGATTTCTATTAATACCAGTGGCTATATTGACACATTTTGTATCAGGTGGTCCCTGTCCCAAGTCTCTATCGCCTTAGGGGTACTTGACCTGAAAAACTTTGACTTAGGCCATAAAAAGTAATGATTTTATTTAGCTCTACATGCATGTGAGTCATTAATTCATAAGCATTTTAAAAACACAGAAACATCTAGATATGCACCTGGATGGTCTATCCAAATCAATCCTATGTTGGAACATCTACTGTTTACATTTACATTTTTGGCATTTGACAGATGCCCTTTTCCAGATTGACTTACATTTATCTCATTCATACAACTGAGTAGCTATAAGGCCCAGTACTGTACATACCGTATCCACTAAGCTACCACTGTTTGTGCTACACCCTTTCTGACCCTACTGTACTTCTAACTTGATTCAGAGGAGCCCTCAATGAACATTACTCAAAAGGCTTTCTTCAGGAATTTGATGACTACCCACTGTTACCTGTCAGGAATCCACCTGCCACGCCCCCTTTGTCGGCTGTCATGCCTCCGCTTTCTCTGAAGCTCCCGGCTTCAATTGTACACACCTGGGACTCATCTACTACTCATCCCCAGCTCCTATATAAACCCCCCTCCTAGACTCACTCACTGTCCGTTATTGTTTGTTCGTATATGTTTGTTGCTATGCGTATTCCTATACGTTCCTTCCGTTCCGGACTCCACACATTCTCTACGGCCGCGCTTTCTCCCAAAGCGCACCCCGGCTTACCCCTTTTCCTTTCCGTGCGTTCGTTCCCGGACTATGTGGACCTCGCCCCTCCAGGATGTACAACGGATATCTCTCTCCATCTCTCTGTGTGTGTGTATCACAGTCTACTGGCCCAAGCCATGCCTTTCCAACTCACACAAAATGCCTGTTTCCCAACTTTACAGTGACAGTCATTCCTATTTAATTGCAAGAGTATTGAATTCTATCTGAAAAAAAAATCCAATGTGGCTGCATGATTTCATTCTAGCCAAATAGGAGGAACACTTGATAGTTGATTGTTGATAGTTGATTATACATCTTAGTACATTTAAACACACTGAAGTTCTGAGTATAAAGGCACTTGTAAGGTGCAAGACAGATAGCAAAGACTGTAATGTGTGAAAGTGCAACAGTGTCAGGTTTAAAGAATTTGTACATATAATGGTTTTTAAATAGGTGTTTGCGGTTGTGTAGAATTCTGCAAAGAGTATAAAGTGTCTTATGTGCAATGAAGAAGTGTGGGGTGAGCTGTAGATTTCTTAGAGTTCAGTAGTAGGTGGAAGAGGGGGGAGATAATGGACAGAGATCAGCATTCTGACAGCCTAATGGATAAAGCTGTTTGAAAGTCTTGTGGAATAAGCCTGGAGGCTCCCCCTAAAGGCACGAGGCTGAAGTGGAGGTTTGATGGGTGTAAGCTATCAGCAGCTATGCTGATGGCTCTGCTAGTGAGGCGGGTGTGGAAGATGTCCATAAAGTAGGGCAGACAGACACCGATGATCATGCTGGCTGCATTTACTATGCGTTGCAAGTCTGTCAATGGCCCCCCGGTAAAAGGAACACATGAGCGGAGGTGGGACTTATGCTTTCCGCAGGTGGTAGAGGAAGTAGAGACGTGACTTAGAGATATGCGCTCCCAGGAACTTGGTGCTGCTCACCCTCTCCACTGCGGCACCGTTGATGGTTATTGGGGGTGCTGTGAAGGTCATCTTCTGAAGTCGATGACAATTTCTTTGGTCTTCCCCATGTTGAGGAAAAGATTGTTATGATTATATCACTGGACCAGTCAGTTTACCTCACTTCTGTAGTTGGCTTCATTGTTGCTGGTGATGAGGCTCACTACAGTCGTGTCGTCTGCAAACTTGACAATGTGGTTGAAGCTATAACTGGGTACACAATCATGGGTCAACAGGGTGAAGAGCAGTGGGCTGAGCACGCACTCTTGCGGTGCCCCTGTGCTCAGCGTGATGGTTTTAGATGTGGTTCTGCCATACATTTTGTGGTCTCTCTATAAGAAGTCCAGCACCCAGTTATAGAAAGGGGAGTTGAGTCTCAGGTGTCTCAGTAGGAGTCATTGGAGTCCAGGTTTGTAAGGGCTGGATGCAGAACGGCTAAGATGGCATCCTCCGTAGACCTGTTGGGAGGAAGAATACAGTTTGTGCTTCATGACCAGTCATGCTCTAAGCACTTCATAATGATGGGGCTGGAATTATTGTGGTGACCTTGAAAATCTTTGGAATGACTGTTTGAACCAAAAGTAGTCAGGTAGCCCCCCCTCATTTTTTATTACTTTTCTGCGAGCTCACAGCAGGGCGGTTACATCATTGTCCAAAGTGTCACTGGGTATAGCAAGTGGATCTAAAGGTTATAGCTGGGTAATCACAAGTGGATCCAAAACAGAACTGCGGTTCCTTCCAGGTGATTCATCTCTAGGTCAGGTTCTTATGATACCTTTACACAACTCTCTGAACTTTCCGTCAGCCAATGCTCGCACCTTTGGGGTAACCATGGACAATCAACTGTCTTTTTTTCTCACATGTTGCTAATGTGACATGCTCATGTTGGTTTCTTTACAACACCAGAAAGATTCTACCATTTTTATCCACACAGGCTGCTCATGTGCTTATTCAGTCTTTTGTTCATTTCATGTCACTGGACTGCTGAAACTCTCTGCTGGCAGGTCTACCTCTGAACGCAATTCATCCTCTGCAAATGATTCAAAATGCAGTTGTACAATTTGTGTAACTGCAGTCATGCATCAGATTCAAAACACTGATGCTTGTCTACAAAGCTAAAAAAAAAAGCCAGCAGCCTCTTACCTCAAAGCTTTTATGACTATATATCTATATATATATACGGTGTCTGTGTGTTTCAGTGCTCGTCAGCTTAAAGGTATTGCACTTCCATTTTCTCTCACAGAACAAGATAAAATAACAATCCCCCCATCTTAGTCAGAAAGAAAGTCATAGTACCCAAATGAAACCCACCAACAGCATAATCTATGCAGTGAGCCTTTGTTTTAGCTGCAATGTTCCCCCTCAGCCGTTCACATTGAAATGATATTAAATCAGAAGGCAGCAAAGAGTCGGTGCATGTGTCTCAGTGTTCTGCCTTTCAATACTACACAATAGCCAAAAGCCTATACAACGCAAGATAAATGTGATCAGATTCTACCAATGGTTGACTGTATGACATGCTGTCTTTTCTATATGATGCTGTCTGGATTGCTATTGCAGCATGTTGATGTCCTGCGTCACCAACAGAAGAATCATCTTCATGAAAACATTCTGCCTTTGGCTCAGGGCATAAAGATGTTGATGTATGAGCCCCCTATCTTGGGAACCTCACTCAAGAGTGTGAGAGGAGAGGGGTGAAAAGCTTATTTCTCTTTGGGGCTGATGGATGGCAGGGCCAGAGGCAGTCGAGGGGAGGACTGAAGTTATGAGAAGAGGAACAAACACAAATAGAAAAATGATGGAAGGAGAAGAAATGTTTGAAGAGTTAATGTTCTCGTATTCTGTCTGTGTTTGGCGACGCTACTTTATTCACACTTGTGCAACTAATAGCTATTTGGGAAATGCAATAGTACAGTCACAACTATGCTGTTTATAAAATCTACATTGCAACCCATGAAGAAAAGGAAACTACACTAAAGCTAATTTGTCCAAAAAAAAAAGAAAAAATGAACGAATTTCAAATAATTGATTTGGTTAACCAATAAAAGAAATCAACCAAATGAAATAAATATATACATTTTATGATTCAGTTCTCAATGCCTTATCAGTGGCAATAGTGTCTGAATTGGTAATGAGAGATGCCTCATTTGATAAACGTATTTTTTTTAGGACCTTCTGTTTTAGCTCATGCAGATTAGACATAGGAAATGCTTTGTAAATTCTGCAAGCAAATGCATGTGATGTTATCTTCTTTTAGAGTCTAAATCAACCATGTGGAAGCATGTGACATGTCTCTAGTAACACAATAATATCTATGGGGCATCTATGATAGTGAAATATGTAATTAGACACAACTATAGTTAATTACCCTTCATTAAGACAAGCATTGAATCTAAAGAATGTAAAGGAGTGGAACAATGAAGCAAGCTACTTCAGTTCTATCAGCATTTGGTTTAGTTAGCTAGCCAGATCATATCACTTGACCATCTTTTTATTTATTACCATTGTGCCTCATTGAACCTAAGTTGAATTATTTCATGCCAATAAAAAAATAGAATTCCCTCCAGCATTTACAGTTTGCTTAAGAGTTCATTTAATAGCAATAAAATAGTCATGGCCTATTAAACATGTTCACAAAAAAAGTCCTCATAAACACATTTATCTGTCTTTTTGTATAACCTCTAGGCAGTTCGACTGTAAAATCCAATTGTACTTTATTCCACCTTTTGTGATTTGTTCTGTTTTAGTCAGAGGTTTCAACACAACAATGTAAGAGTGATTTAGGAACTACTTGCAATACTCTGAGCTTTGCTGCTTGCTGGTGCAAAGTAGTTAAATACTATTAAAGCAAGCGAGAGGCCATAGACCAATGTATGTGGTGTTTTAACTGAAATCTATCTTTTCTCTTAAGAAGAAAACAGTGCTATTTTTTTTAGTTAAAAAAAAGAAAAAAGTCTGTTGTCTTAGTGGGCTTGTTGTATAGAAGTTGAGCTACAAAAAACACCTCCAGTGTGGATGCTTTAATAGAGTATTAAATTCTTAAGTCAAAAATCTGAATGTCTTTTGGTTGATTATAATTGATACAATAAGTCACAACTTTTAATTATTAAGAACTACAATTTGGAAAAAAGCTCCCTATTTGCTTAAAGAAGACACATGGCATATGATCATCTGAAGAATATGAAATATGAACATGAAGAATGTGGAGAATATGATAATATTAAACATATGCACGCAGATACAAATCTTAATGCAGATACCATAACATGCATAGTCAAAAGTTTTTCATTAGGTTCCTAGAAAAAAAGGCACCACTTTAAAGATGCCACAGCGGACCATCCGCATGTTTGATTTGGCACATGTTTTTACGCTGGATGCCCTTCCTAACACAACCCTCCTCATTTATCCGGGCTTGGGACCGGCACTAAGGCTTGTGCAACCATAATGGCTGAGGTTGGTTCCCTGACCGGGGATCGAACCCGGGCCGCAATGGTGAGAGCGCGGCATCCTAACCACTAGACTACCAGGGAACCAATGTAACCCACAACAAAAACTCCCAAATCCAATCCCAAATCATCTAAAGCACCAAGAGAGTGGATTGCAATGGCTAGAGGTGTATGGGAACTGATAATCTGGCTTGAAAAAAAGTGACTTGAGCCAATACTTCCTCAGCTAAAAGCAAACCTTTATATGGTACGTAGAAAAACACAAAATGGCTTGAAAACAATGAAAAATTAAGTGGAATAAATTATAATTTCTCAGTTGTTGGTCATTGATGCTCTGTTTACATAAACTGAATCGTAAACCTATTTCAAATCAAATTAAATCAAATCAAATCAAATTTTATTTGTCACATACACATACATACAGGGTACGACATGCAGTGAAATGCTTTTTACGACGGTCCGGCATGAGGGAATAGGATGGGGAGAAAAATAAAACAAGGAAAAAGAAGGCAGATAAATAAAGTATAAAACTATATAAAATATAAGAATATATATAAAGATATATATGAGAAAAAAGGTGTATATACAAAATATGCTTGTGGCAGTAAACAGTAAATCAGTAAAAAATTTAAGGTGGTTTATGTAATTGTCCTTAAAGTGTCCGTGTGTGGTGGTTTACACTCCGAATGGCTTGCGGTAAGAAGCTCCTCCTCATTCTCTCTGTGTTCGCTTTCAGGGAGCGGAAGCGTTTTCCTGAACGCAACAAAGAAAAGAGTCCATTGTTGGGGTGGCTGAGGTCCTTCATAATCTTCCTGGCTCTGGTCCGGCACCGTGTGCTGTAGATGTCCCGCAGGTCAGGGAGCTCGGTGTGGATGGTACGTTCAGCTGAACGCACCACCCTCTGGAGGGCTCGTCTGTCCTGCATAGTGCTGTTCTTGAACCACGAAGTGATGCTTCCCGTCAGAACGCTCTCAATGGTGCAAGTGTAAAAAGTCTTTAGCACCTCAGATGGTACAGACGCTGCCGGGCTTTTTTCACCAGGGTGTTGGTGTGACAGGACCAAGACAGGTCCTGTGTGATGCGAACACTGTTAGACGCAGCCTTGTAATCATCCATGTCCCCGGTGAAGAGCCCTGTGTTGTAGGCAGCGGAGCGGGATCTCAGAGCGTTGCTCCGCCAAGGGAGTCACTCCGCCTTATCATGTTGGCCAGAAAACCTCGGTGCTAAGGGCAGCCAGCAGGAGGCCCGCTCCACGCTTCATCTTACCTTTTCTGACCTCCTGTTCTACCCAGTGCCGATCCGCCTCAAGTCCCGCTATGTCCGCGGCTGGAACCCGACCTTCCCCATGTCACCGGTTATTTAAGGAGAACAAAGACATTTACTCCCTGCCAGATTATCTCACCGGTTTTACATGTCCCTGAGATTATTCTCGCCACCTTGCCTGTTCCGGTTTCTGACCCCTACTGACCCCTGAGCTTTATCCTGATCCCTGTTCTGCATGCCTCTGCTCTGTTTTGGACTCTGGACTGTTTTTGGTTTGTGTTTCTGCTCTGCCCTTTATTGTTCTGTTTGCCGGTTCTTGGATTTTGGACTGTTTTTGGATTTTTTTATTTTGGTTTCCCTTCAATGCTCTGTCTCCTGGCACTTGGACTTTGAACTGTTTTATTGGACTTTGTTTTTGCTTTTGCCCCATTGCTCTGTCTTGCCCTGCTTGCTACTTTTTTTTATTAAAGCCTGTTTTCTCCGTACCCCTGTGGCATCCTGCATTTGGGTCCTTCCTCCCAGTCACACATCCCTGACAATATGTTTCCTTTGAAGATCAGTAGACAATTATAACCCTACAGCCACTGTACTTCTGCTAAAACTCAGTTTAGCAAATATCTCCTTCAGCTCTTCTGCTATATTTTGTAGCCTAATATGTATACGCAGCTGATCATTTTTTTCTGCCATTTTGTTTCATAATTTTTTCTTTTTTCATAAGGACCACATGCATTTTTATTGGCAGTAAATAACTATTCAAGCTTTCTATCCTAAAAGTCCCTGTCCATCTTTGCTATTGCCATTTTTATCTAAACAACTAGCATCTGGAAAATGGTTTGATATGTGTATTTTGACACCTGACTTTTCAGCCATTATGTGTTTCTTTCCCAAACTGTTACCACAAAGTTGGAGGCACACAATTTTATATATATATATATATATATATATATATATATATATATATATATATATATATATATATATATATATATA
>JAAIIK010000156.1:810383-833192 GCA_014706435.1 Silurus glanis
TATATATATATATATATATATATATATATATATATATATATATATATATAATATTATGATTATTATTATTTATTTTTTTTACCTAGATTTAAACACTGAGACTGTGCCTAAGTCATAAATACTAATTCAAACTTTGTAAGAGGAAGATCTGCCATTTGTGCAGGTCTTCACTATTTGAGTTTCCAACAAATATCCTGCAACCTTTAATTGAAGTAGATGTGATAAATCATAATCATCAACCAAAATTTGGTATAAATACAAAATAATGTACTACAGGAAAAGACCATTCGGTGCTTCATTTGTCAGTAGTATTAATTTATAATCAGTGAATGATTTGATTGGGATGTAGCATGGGTGGTGTGGGCCATGTCCTCATTAAAACGTTTTAATTTGAAAACTAATATCTTTCTCAGCATTTTGGCCTTCGGTCGAAACCAAGACGATGTTTTCATTCAACGAAAACACTCTTTCAATTTTCATGTTTTTGTGTCACAGTGTGGACGCATTTTTAGTAATTGCCGTGACATTTCAAAGAGCTGGAAAGTAAATAAACGCCACACGGAAATGCCGCAGGTTGAAACATCTTAGGTTTTGCTCATGCGCAGTACGAGGACGTGTGCGGTCAGGGTTAGTGCGGCATTTCAGTGCGGATTAGCAACTGTTGGGAAATGATTGAAAACAAAAGGGTAGATGAAAACGGCATTACCCGGATAAGTGTATATGTAGCTGTGGTTATATCTTCTTCGTTCTAGTAAGGACTCTTCCTGCTGCATTCTGAACCAACTGGAGCTTATTTATGCATGAAAACATCCAGGCAATAATGAGTACATTATTTAAAATATTTTTATAAATGCAGCACATCCAAAACTAGAGGAGACCATCTACCATCCTTGACCAGTAAAGGAGCTTCTCAATCATAGAAACAACCAAGAGGTAATGGGTAATTCAAAATGAGCTGGAGAGATCCCATAACCATAACCATACCCCAGATATTGCAATGGGGGCATTAGGCTTTTGATTTTGAGCAATCGGGAACAAAATAATAAATTAATAGAAACATATCCAAGAAAGTTTGTGGCTGTAGACAAAAGTGGTTCTACCAAAATTGGCGTATGTATTCATCTCTAGGAGATGAATACATTTTCAACCAATAAATGACTTTCCCCATCATTCCAGTCTCAAAAATCCTGTCCTTTCACCCAGAATAACTATTGTATTATAACACTCACTTCTACAATGATGAAGCGCTTTGGAAAACTTGTCTAAACACATCCTGCTCCTCCCTCCCTAGCTGCCTAAACCCATTGCAGTCAAACAGATACCATCAACTATAACCTACAGACATTTGTCTGCCACTTGAAATGAGAAAAATTTAACTGCTTGGTGATGTGAATCACAGCTTTACCTTTTACATCATTATCCCCAGAGATCTGGGCAAAAAACTCCAGGACCTGGGGCTGTATTCTTCCATCTGTCATTGGATCCTGGATGTTCTGATTAGATGTTCTAATGGGAAACCACATGTCCTCCATGTTCACCCACAGCACTGAAGCTGCTACACCTGTGGCCAGATGGCTACACCAGTTTGTGAAGTTGGCGTATCAAAATCAGAATCAGAATCAGGTTTATTGGCGGAGTGTGTTGACACACACAAGGAATTTGGTTTTAGCTGTTAGTGATTATCAAAGTACAGACATAAATAAAACTATACATTCAGTAGAGAGAGTCGTGCCGAGGCTGCCATCCGCGGCGCCATCTTGTATACTCACAGAAGCACATTGGTAAGCCTATTTGAACAATCTCTCCCTGAACATCTGCAAGACTAAGTAGATGATTATTGATTACAGAAAGAAAATACAACCCCCTGATAATCAATATGGCCTCAGTTGAGGGCATGAGAAGCTTCAGATACACTGAGGTCCATTTCAGAAAAGACCTTTCCTGGAAAATATACAAAAACAGCTTGTTTACAGTGGTGCTTCAGCAGCTCTATCACCTACAGTGCCTGGCCAGGTTCACAGAGACAATGACTGTCTGGGTTGGAGGAACCGCAGCCCCAGAGCGAAAGGTACTCTTTTCAATGCTACTATCATGGAAGTGCTACCGAATTATTAGCATTTACAAAGAAGAAAGGCTCAGGAGGAGCTTCTACCCCCAGGCAAACTGGCTACTAAGAAAGGGTACTTGAGAAAGTCTGCACATACAGACTCTGTATACACACACGAATAAGCAAAAAACTTTTCCATTCTTTGCATCACTTGTATGTAATATGTTACAACAAAAATAATCCATGATAGATAACACTTCAGCTGACTGTTTGTTTGCGCTTTAAATAACGCTTACTGAGCGTCACGGTCATTGTCTTGTTGCGTGGTGAAGTCAATTCCAATGAGCTGCAGTACAGATAGAATTACATGGTGTTGAAGTATTGAATGGTGGCCATGTTGGTTCAGTTTTCCTTTAACCTGGAATAAGTCTCTATCCTTCCCTCCTCCAATACAACCCCGAACCATGGAGCTTCCACCTCCATGTTTGACTGTGGCTGTGAGGCAGGCTTATAACATCTTGTCTCCTGTTCTCCATTTGTGAAATCATTTGTCCAGAGAACTTTTGTCCAATCATTCATTATCTAATTCTTTTGTGTTTTTGCCTTTTACCTATTTTGTTCCATACTGTATAAACAAAAGCTACATGCATATGTCTCCAAAACCATAAAGGACTAGGTGTTTCCAACTGTACAAATGTTAAAAAAAATAAATAGAACCATTGAGTCAAACTGAGTTCTATGTTTAAACAATGCAAAAAAAACCCAAAAAAAACTGGAAAGCAAATTAGGTGAAATGGAGAGGGGAATTTGCATATAGCATGATTAGAAAATATAATTGCATACCCTTAATTCCATGCAACCAACTGAACCTCAGACAAAATATAAATCTATTTATTTATTTAATTAATTTTTAATCCACCACCTAAATCATTAATCACAACCTGCCAGTCATTATTTTTATTGCTATAGGATCTTAAGCAACTCCACATTTGGGAATAAAAGTATCAAAGGGATTAAACTGCTGTAGCTCTAGAAAGCTGGCAAATTCTGGCCTGGGTAAAATAAAAGAACAGACGGTGCCAATCTGGAACGTCAATCCTCATTCAAAGATAATGCATCGTAGCCTGTTCTAAACAAAGCGTAGATGAAGTGAATAAGAAATTTGAATTAGAACATAGTATGTCAGAATGACACAGAATTTTCCTTTCTGTATTTCCTTATTTTCCTGGATCTCTGGATTAAATTTGCTGCTGTTTTATATTATTATTAATATATTCCACCATATAGGTTTGGTAAAAACTAACATTCTACCATATGTTGAACGTCTTTGGGTTACGTATGTAACCCTAGTTCCCTGAGAACGAGACGCTGCATCGGAATGCTTTGGGAATGCGACCGCGTTGTCCGCGCTCTGAAAAAATGTGTGTAATCAGTCAAAAAATGATGTGGGCCGTCACCAGCAGGGTGACGTCATGACCAGGAAGTATAAAACGCACATGGCACTGAGGTCCAGGTTGTAAGAATAGGAAGCAACATACCGTCCTGTTTCGGAACTATGAAGTACCGGCTGTAGAACTCGGACTCTCGCTCTTATGAGGGCCTCGATGGCCTCCTTCCTCAGGAGAGTGCTTACTTTCTGTTCCATTACCAGAGGCTGCTCGGATCTCACCAAAGTGGGAAGGACCTCGTCGTAACTGGGCGGATGAGACCCGAATTGAATCGAATAGCCTCGTTCTACATTGCGCAGGACCCACTGAGACACGTCTGGCAGAGCTTTCCAGGCTGCCAGGTAGTTTCTTAATGGTATCAGTCTCTCAAGACTAACCTCTGGTAAGCCTAGAGCCGGGGCTATGCCCTGGTGCAGCTCTAGTGGCCTCGAGAGAGGCGGCGAGTCGTCCTGGTCCGCAACGATGCCAGGCGGAAACCGAGGAGGAAGCTCGCTGGAGCTGGCCGTGCCCTGAAGCACATTTCAAGGCAGGGTTAACGAACCAGGTCCCTGAGTGGTCCGGCACAGTGAAAAGTGGTGATTCGGCCACCACCCAGAATGTCCTGTCAAGACCTTTTGGTCAAAGCCCCCTTATTGAAGATGTGTGGTAAAGAGGTGGCCGCATATGGCTGTACCAGGATCTGGACACCTCAGGACACATCTCCTTTCACTAAAAAAATACAGGTAATAAATCCACATGACTGTATTTGAGCTTGCGCAGTACAGATTTGTGATCTCTGACTAGTGCGCTCTCTAACCATCCATTCAAAGACCTGAAAATGCTCACATGGACAAACACTTTCTAGAGGACCTCAGAGAAGCCGAATAGCAGTCTGATTGGTTAAAGCAACAACTTTGAGCAACATGGATTTTACACTACAAGAACTCACAGTGCTGACCTTGAAGGACTTATGGCAAATCCTTTTGACCCCTGGCAACACATGATGTCACATAATATCTGAAAAACAGACACTCTGGCACGTGAGAAAAATGCTATGAAACGAAGAGAATAGACTATTGGGAATAATTTAATACATATTCATGAACAGAAATATATTAAAACATAAGTCACTGCCGCTTAATAGTGATAATATTTTATCGTGACAGGCTCTGGTCCATTCACACGATATCACTGAATTGATAAATCAGAGAGCTGCAGAAACAATCACCAGAATGTCCTGCTGAACAAAAGGAAAAGATACAATGCTTGTAAATAACACCAGGGGAGATTTTGGATGTCTACATAGTGTGTACTCTAGATACTTCAGTGATTAGATTGCATATCACTTATAAGATGCAGGAAAAGAGAAAACACACTCAACATGTCTCAAGGGCAGATTCTGAAGTTTAGTTCATTCTTTAATTACTTAATTGTAGACTATGTGTGCATTTTAAGTAAGTCCATTTAGAATTACTATAGCACATCTGGTGTGTGATTTGACAGTATAATGCTTGGTGTCATGCCCATAGCGGGATTGTATTTTTTTTTACTGTGGATTTCAGCATGACCTTCTATTTAAATGGTAATTTTGGCTGTTTAGCACAAGAACCGAACAACTGAAATGGATTTAAAATGATTGTTGTGTTGAAAAGTTTCAGATGTTTCCAGGTACTTTTGAGCTGGTTTGCTGTTTGTCGCTACACACAGAAAACTAAAGGTATTGTTTTTGTGCCTAAAGGTACATTTGCCCTGATAGTACCCTATAAGGTACAGGAAATGGTCCTGTGTGAAATAAACCACAGAACCACAGAAATGGTTCTGTGTGTATGCATTTGCTCTAAACCAAATCGCCAGCATGTGATTGTTCTGAAAGAGTTCTGAATCACCTTACTAGGGTTTTGGTCCTTGGTTGAAGTGGTTGAAGTAAAAGCTTTGCAAAAAAAAAAAAAATAAAATTTAATAAATGAATGAATAAAAAAAGACAACACTGTAACAATGTACAATGTACTTCGTTGCAAAATATTCAATAGTGTTTCAAATGAATGGTATTGTAATTACAGGTGGCCCCCACTTTCATTTTAAAAGTGTATCAGTTTTAGTTTTTTTCACCGTCAAACTACATGCATAGCCCACATGCAGTGACTGGACAGATGGTCATTACCAGGTCTGAATAATACAGCAGACAATGACATTCTGTACAATTGTGTGCTTCCAACTTTGTAGCAAACATTTGCAGAATAACCACATACCTCAGAGGCCTTTAAACCTGGCAGTAAAATTTGCTATTGACTGTCTGGCCCAGGGAAAAAATTCTTGATGCACAATGCAGCGAAGAAGACAATGGGCATGCACTTGATCGAGCTAATGATAGGCTCTTCCACTGTGAAGACTCTTGCTCTGTCTCAGGGTCATACTTGTTTGCCCATGTTTCATTACTGGTAATGATCCTCGACATGAAGAATGGGTTATTCACAGCACGCTGACTGAGTACTGGGCAGACTTCGACTGGTGTTCCCTCTACTCCAGGGTCAGCAGCTTGGGGATGAACTTGGCAACAACAAGGCGCATGTTCAAATCACACGTGAGGATTGCCTTGACTGTTCTGTATAACACACCGACAATTGCAGCAATTTTGTGAATTGTTGTCCGATGATCATCATGCATAAGTTGCCAAATGATTTTTACATTTTCGGGGGTTAAGCTAATTGAAGGTCTTCCTGATCTCTCGTCGTCTTACATTGATGTTCTTCCACTCTTAAAGCCCACGTGCTACTCAATGTCACACGTCTCTTTGGCAGATTTGCCCATTTTTATGAAGAATTGAACATTTTCTATCCATGATAAAATTGCAGAAATGGTAACAAACGTGGTCAGAATAGCACCAGTTGCACAGCTCCCAATGTACACAGGATGATGTCTTTTGGCAAACTGACTTTGAAGGTTAAGGTCAAGTTAAAACTTTTTGATACCACCTTGTAAAGTATGGGTATGATGATCAGGTGTCACATACTTTTGACTATAAAATGTATGTCTGGCTGTTGTAATTACAGCCTGTTTGAAATGCAACACTGAAACAAATGGCAGAAATTGACAATTTGCCTCTGAGACATGGAGAACCAATGGCCCAAAACTTTTTAGAACCTGTATAACCTTTATATTTCTATCACATGTGCATCAGCTGAGCCTAGCTGGATGATGCAGAGGGAGCAGGTTGACAGCAGGGCTCATAGCAGTGCTTAAGAAAGTGTCTTTCCTAGTGCAAGTGTCAAAGGACTGGCTTAAAAATATCAGTCAATGACAAAGGCAGACAGAACAGCCCTTTCAGTGCAAACTATGCTTGAGGGTAAGAGAGTGGTCTTTACTGTCCAGCTCAAAACAGAGGCTGACAGAGTGACCTCCCCAGCTCAGCCAACTACAGAGACAACAGGGCAAGTTCTACAGAAGAATTCATGCTAGAGGTCAACCAGGTGGACTTCGACAAGACGCCCAAGCCAGAGGATGACAAGGCATCCCTTCAAGCCTCTCACAGTGACATTGTCAAAAATTAAATCCACTCTGCTCTTGGATTCAATTTAATTTCAATACAGCACAAACACTTTAATGACAATGACACTGTGACACTTTATATCTGTACATTCTTCCGTATTGGACAGTCGAAAAAGCATTCAATATTTTACTCATGTCCTGCTCTGTATGAATTTGTAATAAAAAATTATTTGACTTGTATTTGTATAGCGCTTTTAACAATGGGCATTATCTTAAAGAAAGCTAACAGATATAAAGCATATATATATATATATATATATATATATATATATATATATAACTCACCCTCATTATGAAATGTCCGTTCACTACAGTTCCATTATTGTTGTAGAGTTCAGAGATGGGTGTTTCAATTCAGAACTATTCATGCCCACTGCGGTCCTAAGCCATTGTAGTAGACTATTGATATTATAACAGTAAAAATCCATCCTCAAGGTCCTTGAGTTGCACAGTTGCACAAAGTGGTCTCCAATTGAAGAGAATTGGAGGATGTCACCAGGAGTAGGATGTCAGGATGAATTAGACAGATTTAAAGGCAAAAAAGGAACAAGAACACTGGTCGCTGCTACCTCAATCACTCTGCTGAAGGCATCACTGACCCCCTCCATACGCCAACGTAGTGACAACTTTCATACTGGCAGAAGGGAGCTCCTTTAGAATATAGAAAACTTGCCTGGTGGACCAGAACTACATGTTTATGTCAGGCATCAAGTCATATGATTGCAAACACCTGAACCATGTTTATGCACAATGAGCACTGGTATTTAAGTTCCATTTATGTAGCGTTCAATGTAAGTATTGTAATTACCAAATTTAATTACACGATGTATGTAAGTGGTTTTATCTATACCATTTTAAAGTTTATGCCATGCTTGTCCAGATTGTGTTTATCTTTCATTGTCCCTGTCTTGGTTCGAGTGGGTTTCACTTTTCACTTTAAATAAAATGTAGTACATCCATCTCCAAATCATCACCCACACATCTTTTTAAACAAAAGAATTGTATCATGAAGGAAAATAGGTTTCTTTATATTATGAATTATTGCCATATTCATCGAAAAAAAATGATAAGCAAAACCTTTTTTTGTCTATGCAAAGATTGCTCTTTAATTACAGGGAGCGGATGAGATATGTGATGTAAATTCAATCATGTGATGTGGTCAATAAGAGTGATGCAAATTGTCTCCCGCCAACATGTTTATCTGAAGGTCAGAGCTAGAAAATTAATTCGCTCGTGTCCAAATCATTGGAAGTCTTGTTTCAGCATGGGAAGGTATAATAAACATGCCATTAGTTCCATTCATTTATTAATTTAAATGACTATAAATGAATAATTTATATAAACAACATTTCATATGCCAATATAGGCAGCAGTCTGGCAATTATTCTAGGCCCTAAATGCTATGTGCAACAGCTCCGGTCTCTGCAAAACATACCATGTGTATTCTCTGGCCTTGGCTTTGTTTTATACTTCCGAAATTCTGAAGTTTGTGGAAACATTTAAACTTGTGTCTGCAACATATTTGCTGGTAAATTGTTGCATTATCTAGAATCCAGTGTAACACACTGCACACCAAACTGGATTTATTGGTTTACATCGTTACTTTTCTGTTCATCCTACAGCAAGATGCTGACCCAAAACATACCACGAGGCTGTGTCAGAACTACCTTAAAAGAAAACCACAAGACAGTAGGCTTCAAATCATGAATGGTAAGATTTACTGTTAAAAGTTAATGATGTGATTTATTGAATTAATAATCTTTTTTAACATATTTGCATTGGTATAAACGATTCATTTATTTAGCATTTTTAGCAGATCAGTAGAGCTATACTTCTATTATTTAGAAAGTGACCAATAATTTGTGACAGATTTTTTATATGTAGATTGATTTCTCTTCGCTAAACGGTTTCTCTACTATGTTCTCTCAGCACCACTGCTGCTACATGAATATGATGTTTTACAACACTACAGACTGAGACTGAGGCGTGTCCTGAGAGTCACATAGAATATAGATTAGCATGGCAGAGGTACACTCAAAAAATGGACTTTTACAATGGTCAGTTTTAATAATCCCACCCTTGTTTCCAGTATGTTAAGAATGCAAGTAGCTGAATTCACGTACGGTATAATAACTTTGTCGTTTTTACTCAAATGTAATTCTGTTGGCTTTACATAAGTGTTTGATTGATCGACTTAACATTGTTGATTAAAATGGAAAACCCAATAAAAATAGGACCGCTGCGGGTACCGTAGCTGCTCACTCGGAGGCGGAAGCCAAACAAAAGGGCGAAGTTTGAACCATTAACGAACCACTTTTTGGAGAAGGAGAAGAAAAAGAAAAAGGTTGTGACTGTCATTTACGGATATTTCTTTTCATTCTTTAACATTCTTTAACATCCGAATAAAATCTGCTTAAAAAAGTGAAGTCCACGGAGTTCACAATGGAAATTGTCTCAAAGCAGTTTTACAGAACTTAAGAGGTAGAAACCTTGAGAGGAACCGAACTCAAAAGGGAAACGCATCCTCATTTGGGTGATATCAAGGGAGTGCTTGTGAGTAATTTCCACTTTCGCATGATCTTTCATTGTCATTTCATGAATCATTCTCAGAGCACTTTCTGTGTACCTAAATGAAGACTACAGTATGAAAACCTAATGAAGGAGTATGCTATAAGTGTTCTCAGGCATTCTTTTGTGAATATTTAAAGTAAAAAAAAAGCCTCTAAAATCACTAGGCAATACAATACAGCGCTCATGTACAAAATTCACATAATATATTCAAGAAATAAATATAAATACATAAAGTATATTTAACTCACGATTTTATCGTGAGTTAAATATTAAAAGACCTCTCTACTGTGTGTCTTTTAATAAAAAAACAAAGTGTATAGTTTGGTAAGTAACTGAGGTGCAGTTGCAATAGTATCAGTTGTGTTTTATAATTGCTGGTGGCTTTATTGTACCTTGAAATCTAATAGGAGATATTTATTTTTCTTGGGCAACTCACTGATGTAAAACATTAAGGAACAGACAATTAATTCAGAAATCTCAGATAATTCTTTTTTTGGACGTTATGCAAAGTGCTGTTAAATTTTCAAACTGCATTTGCTAATGCAATTAAAATGAATGAACAGTGTTAGTGTTACTTGTTTAACCTCTTAGCCTTCGACACAGATTTTGGGACTCGCCTGTAATGCCCTACCTAAATTTAAATGTTAACAGTTCCTGATAAAAGTGGGCTACATACACAATTTAAATATATTTATTAAGAAGAAAAAAAAAGCTTTACTGTCTATTATTCAAAGTTGATATTGCTCAAAAAGATAATAAGTTAGATAATAAGTTAAAAGTACTGTAAAAAAAATAAATACTTAATTGATTTTTTTTCCTTCATATATAAATACATGAAATCAGTCCTGGAGCAATTCAGAAAAGTACTGGGTTAAAAGCCACATGTCTCATGGGTTTATATTTTAAACTGAATGAAGATATCATGAAAAATTAGATTCCTACAAACATTTTTCTGAGACTATGTCCGGTTCGCCCCTCCCCGCCCAAATTTTAGGACTCACAGCTGAAATGCCCTACCTAACTTTAAATGTTAACAGTTCCTGATAAATCCCGGTTCCTAAATAAAAGTTCCTGCTACATACACAATTTAAATATCTTTGGAAAGAAGACACTTTGAGCTTTACTGGTCATTATTCAAAGTTGATATTGTTTAAAAATATAATAAGTTATAGATGAAGAAGTGCCATGAATATACATTCCCTGCATTAAACATTAATTTTATTTCATATATACTGTAAATACATGAAATCAGTCCTGGAGCAATTCAGAAAAGTACTGGGTTGAAAGCCACATGTCTCATGAGTTTATATTTTAAATCTTATGAAGATTTTCATAACAAATGAGATTCCTACATACATTTATCTGAGACTATGTCTGATCCTTTTCTCCCTCCCCCTGTTTGAGAGACACCTGCTAAACTCAGGTGATCATTCATACTCTATTCATACAGTCTGCATATTAATGAATGGCTGACCATTAAAGGTTTTTTGTTATACATGTTTGGGGCTATTGATATTGATTTGGCATTCATATTGATCTCCAGGTAGCCAGACAAGCTATTGTTTTACAGTCACGGCCATTCATATTGATGTCTGGTCATTCCAATCTCAACACACATATACACACACACACACTTGCTTTTCAAGCATTTCTCTTATAAAAACAAACAGGCAATAAAACTAATAAAATCGTATAAAACTATAAAGGGAGATATATTGTAACTTAAAGATGTAGATCTCAAAGTCTCTGTTGTTACTCCGCCCACAAAAATATTTTCCACATCGCCGCTTTTTTTGCAAATCTCCGATAAAACAACTTTTTGGATTGTCCATTTTTTCCCCCTTGTTTTCTTTTTTTTTTGTAAACAAAATCCAGTTAGCATGAGCTATAAACAGCTGTTTGTGTCGACCTGAGAGATGCATCACTTCCTGGTTCGTCACAGCACGTGCTGCTTCGACCAGTAAGAGTTTGTAAAGAGTAATAAAACTAAGATTCACACACGTGGGGAATAAAATCCTCTTATATATCGTTAAAATCCTGCACTCATTGACATTTTCAATCAGTCATTTTGTTTCCATAATGCTACTGGCTGGAAAGAAAAGGTTTGAAATGATAGATGGTGCATAAAAAAACGTCACGACACCTGCATAGAGTAGAGACTCAACCAAAGATTCCACCTCTTTTACTTTTTATTTTATTTAATTTTTTTATTTTGTGGTCTCAAGCATTTTGTAACACTATATTCTACCAGCCATATTTGGTTTTTTTTATCAGCAAGATGTCATTTTTTATGGGAAAGTTATTCCAAAATATATAAACACAAACACCAGCCAAAGTTCTGTGACGTAAACAAATGTATAAACATCTAAATTACAACACTATTGTTTGTTTGGAGTAAAAATGCTTTACGGCATGTTGTTCACTGGACCGTTATCTTTCCTAATAAACCAGGATAAGCAGCAAAGGATGTGTTTGTGACTTGTTATTACAATAATAATGTAAGTAGTGCGGGTTTTTTATGCATGTTGTTGTTGTGTACTGCTTACACACACATTCAGCAAATACATTTGTTATACATTTTCTATTGAAGGTTCCCTGGTAGTCTAGTGGTTAGGATGCGGCGCGCTCACCGCTGCGGCCCGGGTTCGATCCCCGGTTAGGGAACCAACCCCAGCCACTCTCAGTGCCGGTCCCAAGCCCAGATAAATGGGGAGGGTTGCGTTAGGAAGGGCATCCAGTGTAAAAACATGTGCCAAATCAAACATGCGGAGGATCCCCTGTGGCAACCCCTAACGGGAGAAGCCGAAATAAATTTTTTATTCGTTTTCCATTGAAAAATAGTGATCTGAAATCGCTGCATGAGGCATAGAGCTTTAGAGTGATGTATAGTTAGTCATGGTTACTCTTTTCCCTTTTTATTGTTTAATCTATTGCTAAACATTAACACCTGAGGACAATGGGCTATCGGTTGCGCTCACGCAACCCCGAAGGGAAGTTGATTCCACCACCTCGGTGCCAGAACAGAGAAGAGCCTTAAAGTATACTTACCTCTTCCCCTGAGAGAAGGTGGTACCAGTCAAGCAGTGCTGAAGGATCTCAGCAGCGTGGTGCAGTGCGATGAGTGATGAGGTCTGGTCCATTTTTGGCCTTGTGGGCAAACATTCAAAATATTTGAAGGCACATTGTAAGACCTTGAGAAGAGTGTTTAGTATTGACCAGAATGATAATATTCTTTTGCCGTTTGTATTTTTTTTAAATTATGTATTTATTAAATTAAGCGAACTGTGACATTTAAGCAGTTTGCATTTGTTTAAAACTGGCCTCTATTTTTGCAACGTTACCTTTATCAATGGCTCAAAAGGGCATGCTGCTTATTTTCAACAGACATTCCTTTCATTTAATGTATTATTTTTCCAAGTGGATTTACTTCAATTTCTTGGCGCCATTTGCATTTTAGAATACCTTGTGAAGAATGTTTACTATTAAGCAGAATAATGATGTTTTGGTCTAATTGTTTTTAAGGACCTGTAAAAATGAAATTCCCCTTTCGGGAATTCGACCTGCATCAAAACGCTTTGGGAACGCCTCCGTGTTGCTCATGCTGTGAATTATGTGTGAAATCCGGCCAACGGCAAGGCGTGACATCACCGGCGAGGCGACATCGAGAACCAGGAACCTACAAAATGCGCGAGCAGTGCAGCGATGCTAGCTTCTGTTTGTTGAGGTAAGCGCTTTGTGTGTAAATTTGTTCAAGCAATTGCTAAGAGCAAACAAGTTTTCGGGCATGTGTGTCCCTCCTTGCCCCTGTTTCATTACAGGGGGAGACACACATGATAGATGCGTTGTTTGCTTGCGAGTGGAGCATGCTCAGTCAGCTCTCGAGGGAGATGATTGGTAATGCTATAGCCACATGGCTATGCGCATGCTCAGCTCAGGTCCCGCTCTCGCCGAGGCGGAGCGGTGCCGGAGGTCGTGGCAGAAGGCATGGAGACTGATGAGTCCTCTCCAGCCTTCCCTGCCGGGCCGAGCACCCGTTCCCCGGGGGAAGCACGCCCTTCGGCGGTTTCTTCTCCCGGTGCGTGCAACGTGGAGCTTCATATTTCTTTCTCCGAGGAGGGAGAATTTTTGGAAGCTAGCGAGTCCGTGGGCTCCATAGTGACGCAGGCCGCGCACTCTCAGTAAGCTGGATGAGCGTTTCCTGTGCCCCGCATCACAGCCTCCATGCTGGGGCCTACCATTTTTCCCCATATGTGGCCCGTACCTTCTCCCCACGAACCTCGCTGCATGCGAATGTAGTAGGGTTTAAGGAGTGCGGCTATGGGATGATGCCCAGGGTTGAAGAGATGCTATCCAGCAATCTCTCCCCAGGTGCAGCATCGCTTAAGGCCCCGGTATTGCCTACTAAGCCTTTGAGAGCCACTTCAGCGGCAGTAGGTAAGGCCGCCGGTTGCCTCCACACGATGAGTGTGTTGCAGGCATACCAGGCCGACCTACTGGGAGAGATGGACGAGGGTTTTAGCTCTGGGGCTGACGATATTAAGGAGTTATGTCGCGCAGCTGACCTAACCCTTAGGGCCACCAAAGAAACAGCGGGCCATTGGCCAGTCCATGTCAGCCTTAGTAGGAGATTCCCGACAGGGACAGGGCTTTTCTGCTGAATGCTCCGGTAGCTACTTCTGGCCTGTTTGGTGACGCGTTAGGGGCAGTCGTCGACAAGTTTTAGGAGTCAAAAAAGCAATCAAAGGCGTTCCAGCGGTACCTTCCTCGCCACTCTCATGGGGCTGCTTGGCGGGCGCAGCCACAGCCCGGCCAGTCAGGCATCGCAAAACCCAAAAACAGACGCTCTAGGCCCCAACCAAAAGAGCCAGCCGACCTGAGGGTGGTCCTTTCCTTGAACAAACGGGCCATAGTGCAGAGGCCCTGACAATCAGAGTGCCCTATATCGAGAATGGTGTACACCTCATTACACGGTGCCCGTCCCTCCTCAGCACCACCAGGAGGCCAGGCTGTTAGCCCTGCCACAAGATGTGCTTCAGGGCACAGCCTCCCTCCAGCAGGGTGTCTCCTTCCACCTCCGCCTGAAAGATCGCTGCGGATAGAGGAGACCCGCTGCCTCTCAGGAGGCTTCAACGGCTGCAGGGAAGGCTCCAGAGTGGCTGGAATATGTATATATACTATCAGTCAAAATATTTCTAACAGTTTTAGAAAGCCTTCATATCATATTCACTTTACATTTACAGATGTATATAGGATACATCAGTGTTCACAGACATTTCAGTAAACAGCAGAAATTCAGCTGGATGTGTGTGAAATGCAATGGTTGTGAAGGTGTGAAGGCCTGTTATATGTTAATGGAAGTAACTGGCTTTTTTCTAGATGGAGTGCCAGGGATGGTGGCTTGTGGAACTTTAGTATGTAAACAGCTTCACTGTACATTAAAAAACAGAATTATAAAATGTACCTCTATTTGTGCAAATATGTTCTCATAAACATTAATATTTAATTAATTGTGTGCATATATATTTTTGACCACCATTATATAACCAAATAAAAAAAAGTATATTGGTGCATTTTATTTTATGCTTACTCTGAAATTCACATGCTGAAATTCAACATTACCTGCCATGTGTTTGACTATTTATGGCGAATCATGAAAAAATAAACCAATCGCTCTTAAAATATCATTAAAAAAGAGATTATTGTAACAGTTTACATATTACATGTATTGTATTGAATGCAAACTAGTTCAACTGTGCAATTTATTTTTCTTCAAGTTATAGGATTAAACAAGACAAAAGCTAAGTATTAATTATGCAAAAAAGGGATTAAATTATTTAATATTAATAAAAATAATTATTCATAATTACGTAGCAAAATGCATTTAAATTCATTCAGTGAAAAAAGCAATAAACTTTATCTTTTGTTTCAATAGTAAGCTGAGAGTTAATCGTGCACAAAACATAACAAAGCCACATAAAGTATGTGGGATGAGGGCAATTATATCTCATTTTGGATTTTATTTTTTCACATTTGAATTGTGGAAATTATAAAAGAATGCCCGTGTTTTTGCTGATGTATTCTTTTGTCAAGCCTTACAGCTCACTTTATGTATCCATTCTCAGAGTCTCCAATTAACATGGTGTCTTACACGCAATACATCACTGAACACACTTAAATCCGTTCTCTTGGTACTCAAGACTTCTCAATTTACTCAAAAAATCAAACTCCACAATACAGTATGTCTGTTTTTAGAAATCATGGAACATGATGGATAATATCATGGAATGATATATACACCAGTGGTAGATTGAAAAAGCTGCGCAATGACAAGAAACAGGTTGATGGGCTGAAATAATATCGATTAAACATGTTTAAAATTGATATGGATTAATAGTTGTAAACATTTGTTGAGATACACTGATCTCTTTTCATAAAGTAAATCAGCGCAAACAAAAAATATAATACTACTACTACTACTAATAATAATAATAAACTTATAAGGAACAAACCTATAGGCACTAGATTTATGTATTTGACAGCTGCAACAGGTCTCAAGAGAGAGAGAGAGAGAAAGAAGTAGAGGTCATTTGAGTCAGTCAGTTGTCATTTAAAAAATATCTATGCATATGTAATACACTATATTGCAAAAAGTATTGGGTCACCTGACCTTTCTGCTATATGTGGTTCTTTTCCAAACTGTTACCACAAATCTGGAGGCACTCAATTGTACAATGCCCCTGTGCACAAAGTGTTTTACATGCTTTGGAGAGGAAGATCTTGAGTGGTCTGCTATAGAGCTCTGATCTCCTCGCTACTGAACACCTTTGGGATAAATTGGACACAAATGTCCATAAGGGCACTCCAAAATCTAGTGGAACATCTTCCCAGAAGAGTGGAAAAAATTAGAGCAAATTGGGACTAAATGTGGAATGTAATGCCCAAAAATCACATACCAAACTTATGACCAGGTGACCCAATACTTTCGGCAATATAGTGTATTACATATGCATAGATATTTTTTAAATGACAACTGACTGACTCAAATGACCTCTACTTCTCTCTCTCTCTTGAGACCTGTTGCAGCTGTCAAATACAAAGTGACATTTTTTTGTGTTTTTGTATTTTTTTTTTTTTTACATTTTTTTTTAAATACAATATTCGCTTAATAACCCATATTACTTATATAACCCATATTTCTCTTTCCCTCTGTCTCTTTCTCTGTCGAGTTAAATATGCTCCTGAGGTACCAGTAACCAGTGTTCCGGTCACGTTCTTCTATTTAGATTTGCCTGATTCAAATGTCTTACCTCTGGATGGAGTTCTCTTCAATTCTGGGCAGCTGGGGATGGCTCCATATCAACAGTCTGAAGATCCATTAAGTTCCTTTTTATTCTGATTCCTCCCAAGATTTCTTCCTCATATCATCTCAAGGAGTTTTTCCTTGCCACAGTCACTACTGGCTCACTTATTATGGATAAACTTATAGACACTAAAATTACATGTTCTTTTATACACTTTTATAACCTGGATATCTGTGTAAAGCTGCTTTGAGACAATGTATATTTACATTGTCTCAATGTATATATATGAAATGGAAAATGTCCAGTGGCCCTGTTTGTGACTGAGCCCCCATACCTTTGAAAAGCCAACTTTGTACATACAGAGGACTAGTGGCTCTCAAACAGAAAAAAAAAATGCAGTTATATAGTTATGAACTAAAAGAGGCTCTGAAATTGTTTCTAGAAACTGAAATATGCAGTTGAGGAATGGTGTGCAATGCTTGCTTGGGTGGATATATGTAAACCCCCAAATAACCTCAAACTGCAAATGGGAGAGAATAAAATATGCTTTCTGTTAAATAGGGGTAAAGACCAATTCCATTCTTCAGAAGGTTTTAAATAATGCAGACATACAGAGTGAAAAATACAGCAAGAGAGATTTAATAAGGGAGTTAATTCAGTTGTCAAGATGCACACTTCAACTTTCCCCTGTGCATGTGCCTCCTCAATAAGAGACTGGAATGATGCACACACACTTCATTGCAATTTTATTGCACAAATATCTGCTGCTAAATCATCATCATGTGTTTATATGAACAGTATTTATTATTATATGCACAATATTTGTGCATTATCTCACCTTTCGCTCTGTGTAATGGTTGCTGCTGCAGGGTTACGGTGTTATTGTAGTGGTACTAAATGTTGTTTGCACACATGCACATTATGTATAGTTATGTCCTGTGAATAGGTCTGCTTGTTCCAAGTAGTTTCTTTGTTAATTTAAGTTGTTTTCAATGTGCAAAATGCAAATTAAAAACAGAATGGAAAGATTTGCAAATCTCATAAATCCATGTTCTATTCACAATAAACAAAAAACAAATATCTAAAATGTTTGAACTAAGAATTAAAGCATTTTTAGGGAAAAAAAACTAGGGTTATTTTGAAGGTGATGGCTGCAACAGATCTTTAAAAAGTTGTGGCATGGCCATTTTTTTACCATAGTGTAGCATCATGTGTTTTGTCCGAATACATCTGGGAACTGAGGAGACCAGTTGCTGAAGTTTTGGGAGAGGAATGTTGTCCCATATGTGTCTGATACAGGATTCTAGCTGAGGAACAGTTCTGGGTGTTCTTTATTGTGTTTTTCATGTCATGAGCCAGCAAATCTTTTCAAATGATGAAAGGTCTAGACTGTAGGGAGCCTACGAAGTCATGCTATTGTAATAGATGTAGTATGCAGTTCTCTTGCTCAAATGGCTTCCCTGAAAAAGATGTTTTCTGAATGTAAGCATTTGTTGCTCTGAAACCTGTATGTAGTGTTCTATGTTCTCTAAAATATGGGTTTATGAGATTTGCAATTATTGCATTTTGTTTTTATTTAAAATGTACACACTTTTAATATTGGTTTTGTAGCACCGCAGTCCTGGTGAAATGTGTACACCACTGTGTTTTACTGTGTACTGTACTGCAGCGGTACAGTACTACTTTATTACAACAAAATAAAATGATACGGCCGGCATAAAAACTGGTATTTTCTAAATATAATAATAAACGTGAATCCACTGTGTTGTTTTTTGTTCATTTTGCTCGCTTGGGGGTTTCAATTTAGCGATAATGTATTATGTGTTAGGGGCCGGAGCAGCCCCTTTAAGAGGGTAGTGGATGTAGGTCAGACATGTGATCGAGGCATCATGACATGCATCAAGAGTGAGACATAGACAGATGTGGTGGAGAGAATCCGGTAATTTTCCAAAATAAAACATAATTCAGAATCAGATAATGAATAAAACGGAAATAATGTAAGTTATGTATTCTTTCTGTGCGGCCCGGTACCAATTGCCCGGGGGTTAGGGACCGCTACTGTACTGTATATGGTTGAAATGACAACAAAAGCCACTTTACTTGTGCTATTTGTCAGCCATAATCCAATTACATTTAGATCAAAACTGAGATAAAAGCAAATCCTAAAACAAATCATTAAATATCAAATAAACATATGAAAAAAAGGATTCCTATCCAAGATTGCTTTCTGGCAGCAATGTATGCTCCATCAAAAATTTCCCCTTTTACATGCATGCAATATATTCACCCAGCGATTTGATTTTGTGTGAAGTTTTGACTTTTAGTGAAGATTTCTCAACATTTGGAAAAACTTGAGAAAATCATTATTTTTCACAGAATTTTTGAACTGGATTTGTAATTCCTTTAGCTCTTTGAAATAACCAATGCCAACACCTTGATTTTACAAGTGCAAGAACAGCTAATTAAAATAAGATAGAATCTGGGCTGAAAAATACAATTTAATGATCTACTTTTGGACAACTACCTGCTGCCCAGAAGAAAAGCCACTGCAGACCGTTAATACTTTCTTTACTCTTGTGAGCTTTTTCAGCTCTAACTAGCAAAAAAAAAAAAAAAAAAAAAAACACCAAAAGATTGACCAAAAGCTCTGTGTTTCCTTGTCATCAATCCCAGAAAAAAATTACAAGCTCAGGTGTCTAAATGAGGTTGCTGGAGCTGGAGCTCATGTTGCCTTAAGCACTGAACATGTTTGACATGTTTTATTTCGTGTTTAATGTTTATGGTGTGCCATAGAGTTATTTCTTTTTAAATAATTGGCTTTGACACCAAAAAAGTTATAAAACACTGCAGTAGAGGCATAGAAGTTCCAAGTAATCAACAGTACTGCAAATAAGACACCACTTTAATTAATTGTGATATAAGATATATTGTAATATAATAAATATATGGCCCATGTCATTAATAAGTAATGGGTTTCCCTGTTTTGTTTTAGAACACAGTCCCAGATGATTTTTAACTACTGAGAAAAATTAATCAGCAGCACTGAAATTCATTAGTTCTGAGTTTCTTTGTTTCATTTCAAATGTTTAGTACTGTTATAGATCAGCATTAACTACTACAGTAAGGACAACACAGTAACATTAGTAATTAGCAAAGAGTCTCACATTATTGTTCAAACTCACATATTTGCTAAAAGAACACTGTATTTGGTATAAAAGTATGTGGGTGTCTGGTCCTTACACCTATATCTTGAAGAACTCAAGTGGCCGTTGTGATGCGATTCATTGGCACTCTAGGCCTCCTTGTCCAACATTTGTACCTAACCTCTATAGACTTCTTGTATTGGAATGGCCAAATCGCTGCAGCCACAATCTGAAATCCTAGACTTTATAGCCAGATGTTTAAAAGGAATGTGTGGGTTTGATGGCCATAAGTGTATATGACTTAAACTGTCATTAATTCTATTTAACTCTATTTAGCATTTAACCACATCAGTGATGGAAAGAACAATTTTTTGGGGGGGCTTTGGCAACTTTCTATAAAAAAGAATTTTTGCAAGAATCTACCTCAGGGAGGTCAGTGGAACACTTATATGGCCAGTGGACTAGCAGAAGCTTGTCCTTTTATTAATGTAAGCCCTAGATACCAGAGACATGTCATGGCTGCCTAGATGGGTGAGAAGAAATGGCTAGCATGGGTTAGCAGTCTTGAGACTGCTTCTAACTACGTAAATCAGGATGTGTGAAGTCATGGCTCTTGACCCAGAGGAACCAAGAACCAATTGCAGATGGGTAGTAGTGGAAAAGAAGATGATCTGTTTGAGATTTTGCCAAAAATGCAGTTTAAGAGATTGGTAGGAGACCCATCAGTGACTAAAAACAGCAATATATCCCCAAGCGAAACAAGAAGTAGTTTCTAGCAAGAGCACTAAGAGATCCCTTGTAGCTAATGGATTTATGAATTTGCTAAGATATTTCTCCTACAGTTGTCCCCAAGAAATGGTGACACTGAAGACTAACCCAGAAGCTTGAAAAAACACAGGTCACAGGACTTTTGAAATGTGGGTCCCCTGCTTCTGATTAGATGTGCCTCAATTTCTAGATGGGATGTAGATGCAGTGGCAAGATAGCAGGAGGAAAATTCAAGACTATTGTGGAGTGCTCAATGTCCTAGCTCTTCTGGTGCTCCTCTCAGCTTGTTATCCTTTTTGAAATACAGCTTGATTAAGCTCTTGAGTGGCAAAAAGGGATCATAACAGGAGCAATTTTTCTGAGTTACTCCCATCGGCCCTGGCCACCATTAATGTAGCAATGTTTCAGTCACACTTAGCAGCCAGGGTGCAGAGCACAATGGTACAGTTAGTCAAAGACTGAAACGGGGAACTAGGTACTGAAGATCTGAGGCCCCCAAAAAAGAAATGAAAATGAAGTTTTTCAAGATGAATTAAACTTTCATCTTAGGAATGTCAAGGAGAAAGACTTTTTACCCCTTAATATATGGAGCTTACCAGAGAAAAAGATAAGATGCTGAAGAACAGAAGAGATTGGCTAGGCTGACATGGTGAGGTCAAACTAGTGCAAAAAAAGGTAAAGTATTCTGTAGATGTATTTTTATTTAAGTGAATCTTTTTGCTAAGTCTCAGAAACACTGATATGATCAACTGTTTTTACGTTTCTAAGCATACAGGTGTGGCTTAGTCCTTGATTATATTGGCACAGTCGTGTGTCACCCTCTAGTGGCCAATGATGGCATAGCCAATGATGCAGCCCAACGCTGGTCTGTTGTACATTATGCAATAGTCGTTTTGATTTTGAATCATTTTCACAAGATTCTAAACATAATATTTTTTTTCTCTAAAATTGTTAATGCTATGGAATAAAAAACAAATTAAACAGCCATATTTCACAACAAATTGCACAAAAATCTATTGCCAAGCCCTAGACATGGTGCATACTGTACGTGTATGTAGTTTCTACTTTTTTTCTTAGTATATTTATTTTCTTTTTGTAATACATTTTCAAATAGAGACCTTATGTCATGCTTGTTTTCTGTGAACCAGAATTTTAGGAAGAAAAAATCAAGGAGAAGAAAAGGAAGAGCTTATGATCAAAGTTACTGCATCCTGCATGTAAAAAAAAAAAAATAAAGAAAAAAAATGGAGGAAGTGTTATGGCAAAAAAACAAATATAGAAAAACTCTAATTCCTGAGTGATTAATGCAATGTTTTGAAAAAAAAAAAAAACCTTGATTTAAAGCTGAAAGTCTAGAAAAAAAATAACACAAATTATATTACTGGACAAATACTTACGGTAAAGAACTGAGGCAAAAAAAATATCCTTTTTTTTTTTATTGGTCAGTTTTCTGTATCTATGATTCAAAACTAAGAACCAGTTTTGGCAATTAATCAGCACAGATAGTTGATTGCTGGAACTATTGGCTGTCGGTAAAACTCTATGCCGATAGTTTTTCTGGGTTGCGTTCTAGATTAAGAGAGCGGTTTCTAGACGTGAATTACTGATGCTGCGTTGCTTATTTGAAGTGTCTTTTTTCATTCATGTAGGATGTAACAGTATTTTATTTATTCGGAGTGTTACTCTTTGTTTTAATTTAAATTCATGTCTTTTATTTTCCCCACTATTTATTGATATAATTAATACATTTATTTTTTTATTTTATTTAGAACATTTTCATGATTCAGTCCTGGTTTTTATTTTTGTATTTGTTTTTATCCAGTATCAGTTGATTAATCGGTTATCGGCGAGTATGACCCAAACTAGTTATCGGTATCGGTAAATACCACTATCAGTCAACCTCTACATTTACATTACATTTACATTTGCGGCATTTAGCAGACGCCCTCATCCAGAGCAACGTACAAAAGTGCTTTGAGTCTCTAGTAATGAATAAATCTACACTG
>JAAIIK010000156.1:855322-878252 GCA_014706435.1 Silurus glanis
TATATATATATATATATATATATATATAATCATAGGCATTTTACAGATTTTAATGATGTATTGTTTTTATCTCTACGATCAATAAAGACAGTAATTTAAGTTCGTTTTGCCATTATGAGGGAAAAACCCACAAAACGCCACCCAGAGGGTAAATTGTGTGAATCATGGCAGATTTGGTGTTTGATTTGAGACTTGGCGCAGAAATAAAACAAAAGTTTACTGATTAAAAATATTTTTCGGTGGAGTTTATTTATTTATTTTATATCTAAGTAAAGAAGGGACGTCGTGAATAAGTGTATGTTTTGCTGGAAGTTTTAATTTCGCCTCTTTTATATTTAGTTATTTATTTATGTATTTACCTTTTTTTATAAAAATGGTAAAAACAGAAATGCGCGCTGAATTGATAGCGCGTTAATAACATTTAGTGCCGTTTAAAATAATTTTGTTACCCATGGGCGTAAATTTCATTTAACAGTGGGGGGGGGGACAATAAATATAAAAGTGACGTCCTCGGCGGAGGTCTGGAGCTGAGCGACGCCCACCAAGGGGAACTGGAGCAGAGCGATGTCCTCTGCGTAAGTCTGGAGCAGAGAGATGCCCACCCCGGAGGTCAGGAGCGGCACCTATGACGGAGAACAGAGGCCGAGCCGTGCCCTCAACGGAGTCCCGGGATGAGCTACGCCTTCAGCTGAGTCCTGAGGCCAAACAACGTCCTCAACAGGGATCGGGGGCCGAGTGACGCCCTCTACGGTGATTGGGAGCGGAGCGACGCCCTTGGTGGAGCTCAGAGATCAAGCGATGCTTTCGGTGGAGACCGGGAGCAGGAAGACATCCTCGGTGGAGACCAGAGACTGAGCGACGCCCTCTGCGGGGTTCATAGGCCCAAGATCACCTTCTGGGGAGCTCAGGGGCGAGACGACGCCTTCTGGAGAACTTGGAGGCAAGACGTCGCCTTGAGTGGAGCTCGGTTGCATAACGTCGTCTTGAGAGGGACTCGGAGGCGAGACATCACCTTCAGAGGAGCTCTGAGGCAAGACGTCACCTTCAGAGGAGCTCGGAGGCGAGACGTTGCCTTCAGAGGAGCTCGGAGGCGAGACGTCGCCTTCAGAGGAGCTCGGGAGCGAGACGTCGCCTTCAGAGGAGCTCGGGGCTGTCACGGCATCTTCGAAGGCACCTGATGGCGTCATCGTCACGTCGCCTTCAGATGAACTCTGGGTCGAGACGTCGCCATCGGAAGAGCTCAGGGACGAAACGTCGTCTTCCGGGGAACTTGGAGGCGAGCCGCCGCCCTGTGAGGAACTGAGGGGTGAGATGCCGTCCTTCGTGACTCTGCCCTCAGGGGTACTTCAAGGCCAGACTTAGCCTTTTGAGGAGTTTAGAGGCGAGACAGGCCCTCTGGAAGGGTTTAGCAATGACGTTTTCTCCGGGTCACGGCCCGCCAGTGGTACAACATCCCCTTCGTGGGCAGGCAGCAGCTCGACGTCCCTTTCGCGGCCAGGCGGCGGTTTGAAGTCCCTTTTGCGGCCAGGCGGCGGTTTGACGTCCCTTTCGCGGCCAGGCGGCGGTTCAGAGCCTTCGGCGGAACACTGGAGCGGAGCGGAGCTCTCGGGAAACTCTGGAGCGGAGCAGCGCTCTCCTGGAAACTCTGGAGCGGAGCGGCGCTCTCCTGGAAACTCTGGAGCGGGGCGGAGCTTTGGGGGAAACTCTGGAGCGAAGCGGAGTTCTCGTGGAGATCCTGGAGTGGAGCGGACTGGGGCGGAGCACTCCCAGAATTGAGGAGGCTGTAATGTAGATCCGCCGTAGTCATCCCGAACATCCCCGTGATAAGCCCAATGAAGTGGGTGCACGAGCTGAAATCGCCTCCAAACGCGCTCCACAGTCCCCAGACAGGAGAGAGCTGTGGAGCACAATTTTGGCTATTTCAGTGGGGAAAAAGGATAAATAAAAAAATCCATATATTCGCTGACGCTCCGTATAAATCCGCCCCACTCTGCCATTTCGCCGGAAAAGTGAGCCGGGAATTCCAGGAAAGGAATATCCGTGGTGCGCCTGGAAAGAGGCGCGGTCCACACGAGGAGTGAGAGTCTCGAGTCCCACCAGCATAACGTGCAATAATGGACAATGAGAGACTCTAGAACGGGAGTTTATTAAGGTGCGTGGTTAACGAGTCCCAGGTGTTTTAGATCAAGCCCGGGAGCGGCCGAGATAGCGGCAGCATGACAGCTGTCGAAGGGGGCGTTGCAGGGGAAACCCTGACAGGGTTAATGTGATGTTCACATGATTGCATTTTATTTTCATTAACATTTTACACAGTGTCCTTATTTTTTTTTAATTGGTATTGAATAATACATCATGTACCTGCCTAAACTTAATATATTATTTAACAATAACGAAAATCAGCAGTTTACACAACCCAATTCTGAAACATGGCTGAAACAGTTAGAAAGGTATGTCTGCATACTATTTCGATGAAATACAATGTACTGCCTCACAGCTCTAGGCTTCCCAGTAACTGGTTGTGTGGTGTTTCACATATAATTTTCTTGTCTATGTAGGTTTCCTCTGGGTTCTTTGGTTTCCAACTTCAAATATTTTTACATTTCTCTGTTTTATTGGATTTAGGCATAAAAATTTAGACATTTATCTCATTTACCCAACTGAACAGTCGCCACTGCTGGGGCCATGCACATACCTTAGCAGTGCTGAAATTGGTAGCGCACTGGTTGAAATCTAAATGCTGCCAAGCTGCCATTGCTAGGCCTCTGAGCAAGGCCCCTAACTCTCAACTGTTCAGTGTATCAGTGAGTCAATTATAAGTCTATCTGGATAAAGGTGTCTTTGCATGTACTTTGCATGTAATATTCAGAAATGTTGAAAATGATTGTCTTTTAAAGCTGCAGTGATGGGAACAGTGACCTACAGATGTTAGATGACAGCACTGAAGGGAATATAATCACAGGTGCAGGGTAAGATTAAAACCACCAAGATGACTATGACATCGGTATTATAATTCTCTCTACTGCAGAGTGAGTAATTTATAGAAAACAAACATCAAAGACAGAGCAACTATTCAGAAAAAGTGTGATCTTAAAGTTTAAAAATAAATCCAATGGCTCATGACATCTTCCTGTTTCACATTTCACAGGCACGACCAGGAATCTTCTGCTGTAAATGAATTCCAAAAAGAATTTAAATTAAATCTGATGAAGAAATTTCAGTTTTTAAATGAAGTGAAGATAAACCAGGGAAACCAAACAGTCCTTAATGAGATCTACACAGATCTCTACATCACAGAGGGAGACAGTGGAGGAGTTAATAAAGAACATGAGGTGAGGCAGATTGAAACCGCATCCAGGAGAACAAAAGAGGACATACCAATCAAATGCCATGACATCTTTAAACCCATATTTGAACAAGACAAACCCATCAGAACCGTGCTGACGAAGGGAGTCGCTGGCATCGGAAAAACAGTCTCTGTGCAGAAGGTAATTCTGGACTGGGCTGCAGGAAAAGAAAATCAGGACATTCACCTCATATTTCCACTTCCTTTCAGAGAGCTGAATTTGATGAAGGACAAAAAACTAAGTCTGATGGAGCTTCTTCATGTCTTTTTTAAAGAAATAAAAGAAACTGAAGTGTACAGTTTTGAAAAGGTTCTGTTCATTTTTGATGGATTGGACGAGTGTCGTTTTCCTCTAGATTTCCAGAACACAGTGAGAGTGTGTGATGTAACTGAATCAGCATCAGTGCCTGAGCTGCTGATAAACCTGATTAAAGGGAATCTGCTTCCCTCTGCTCTCATCTGGATCACCTCCCGACCAGCAGCAGCTGATCAAATCCCCTCTGAATGTGTTCATCGAGTCACAGAGATACGAGGATTCAATGACCCACAGAAGGAGGAGTATTTCAGGAAGAGAATCAGTGATCAGATCCTGGCCAATAACATCATTACACACCTGAAAGCATTAAGAAGCCTCTACATCATGTGCCACATCCCAGTCTTCTGCTGGATTTCAGCCACTGTTCTAGAGAGAATGTTGGGTGAAGCAGAGAGTGGAGAAATCCCCAAGACTCTGACTCAAATGTACACACACTTCCTCATCATTCAGACCAACATCTTAGGAGAAAAGTTCCTGAAGAAGCAGGAGAAGAATGAAGAAATTATTCTTAAACTGGGAAAACTGGCTTTTCAGCAGCTGAAGAAAGGAAACCTGATCTTCTATGAGGAAGACCTGAGAGAGTGCGGCCTTGATTTGACAGAAGCAGCAGTGTACTCAGGTGTGTGTACGCAGTTCTTCAAAGAGGAGTTTGGCCTTCATCAGAGTAAAGTGTACTGCTTTGTTCATCTAAGTGTTCAGGAACATCTCGCAGCTCTGTATGTGCACCTGACCTTCATGATGAACAAGAGAAATGTTCTTAAACAGAATCGGTTTCCTGAACAGAAGATAAAAGAAATTATAATCTCCGACGTACACAAGAGTGCTGTAGATCAGGCTTTAAAAAGTCAGACTGGACATCTGGATCTTTTCCTTCGCTTTCTTCTGGGTCTTTCACTAGAGTCCAATCAAAATCTCCTAAACGTCTTAAAAACACAGACAGGAAGTATCTCCCTGCACAAAAAGGATATTGTTCAGTTCATTAAGGAGAAGATCAGTGAAGATCTTCCTACAGACAAATCCATTAACCTGCTCCACTGTCTGAATGAACTGGGTGATCATTCTTTAGTGGAGGAAATCCAACGTTACCTGAAATCTGAAAAAAAAGGTGAACTCTCCTCTACACAGTGGTCTGCTCTGGTGTATGTGTTATTGACATCAGTACAGGAGCTGGAAGAATTTGACCTGAGTAAATACATCAGTATAGATAAGACAACAGTTCCAGAAAAGCAATGTAAGTAAAGCAAAGTATTACTGTTCTATTTTTACTCTCTTATGAATGAAAGGGGAAAAGTCTGAAAACACTTTGGCATGTACTCTTGGAAGTTTTGACCTTGAAGTGATACAAAGTGGAGTTCATGCAAGTAGTTACGTTAGTGAATCAATTTTATTATTTTGTTACAATTGCAATAACAAATGAATAAAATGAAATGACAGGTATTATATGTAATAGATATTATTTAAGAAGAAACAATGAAGTCTTAAAGTTTCTTGACACTGATATTGACATTTCTTGACTGGTGCAGTTATATTGGATATATTGTTGCATGTCCACATCTACTATGACACCAGAAAATTAGAGCCCCTGAAAGTGTTTCGTTTTAATAAATGTGAACAGTCCCACTCTCATCTACAATCTTTTATTTTACAATAATCAAAATTGCTGTTTTATGTGAGCAGCAGTTACTCAGACATGAAATACAGAATCATACATATTGTGGTAATATAACATTGTAATCCTAAAATGTGTTTATTACATTTATGATAATTTTCTGTGACTTGGTAAAAGGTTTTTCTAGAAAATTGACTTTGAAAAGCATAACACATAAAAATCTTAATGTAGAAGTAGTAGTAATAATAATAATAATAATAATCATAATAATAATGATCTTCTTCTTCTTTTTCTTTTTCTTCTTCTTCTTTCGGCTTCTGCCATTAGGGGTTGCCACAATAGCAATAATTATAGTAAATTGTATCATTTGCAACTTCTATTTATACCTTTTTTGTGTTGTGTTAAACACCCAGTATGCAATCATCGGTACAAGGAACAAAAAGATGCCCTGACGTTACAGATAAAACACGCACTATTAGCCAATTAGCTTACAATACCCATCTAAAAACAAGTTAATTGCTGGACTGGCTTTTATTTTAGTAGTTAGCAAATATCAAATGTATATCTTAGCAGTTTACATGAATCTTACCGTATTTTTTGGACTATAAGCCGCTACTTTTTTCCCACGTTTTAAACCCCGCGGCTTAAACAACAAAGCGGCTTATTTATGATTTTATGATCATCAGAAAATAATAAGGACATAATCCTCATCTTGCACACATGCAGTAATAGCGGAAAAATTCAGTGCCAGGCTATTCCCAAAATACCGCTATGCTCCTAAAGGAAGCGCAACATATTTCACCCGTTACACGTGTGTAACGTGTCTTTCATTAAAGCCTGTGTAAAGTTCATTAGTTTCAGTGTAGACACCTGCGGCTTATAGACATGTGCGGCTTATTTATGTTTAAAATAAAAATATTTTTAAATATAATTCAGTGGGTGCGGCTTATATATGGGTGCGCTTTATAGTCTGGAAATTACGGTACTTTGTATGCCTTTTAAAACTTCTTTTTAAAAATCATTTTAGTTTAAATTCTTTCACTTCAGTCATTTTCTCACTGTAAATTTACATTTAATAGGAAATACTAGAACAAACCAGTCAAGACCTGTGAGTGATACATGTCACTCTGATGCCTCCCACTTACATGTATTATTTGTAAACAAAATGCAGTAATATTTGAAAAAAAAAACATTACGAAATATTCGCCTCCTCGACCCATGGAAATCAGACGATGCCATCTGTTCCCGGCTTAGAAGTAGAGACATTGTTCCAGGCATCTCTGGCTCTATTGCAGGGAGGCCAAACACATAGCAGCCTCATTTCCAAGAAAAGGGAACATCCGCCTTTCCTCTTTCCCCACCGGAGCCAGATTTTTCATTGTGAAAATGAAAGAAAAGATCCTCCAGCCTTGGACTACCGTAGTCTGAACGCTATCACCACTAAGAACTATTATCCTAGCCATTTGGCCTCATTAACATGCCAGCGGTGTTCCAGGTGCTCATCGATGACATCCTTAGGGACATGATAAATAGGTTAATCTTTGTTTACCTTGATGATCCTAATCTTCTCTCACTTCCTGGAAGAACACACCCAGCATGTTTAGTCAGCACCTCCAGCACCTTCTGCAAAACCATCTGTACATGAAGTTCAATAAATCTCAGTTTCACATTTTCATTACCTCTTTCCTTTCTTTCATTCCCTTGGTCGATAACATATGGCATGCAAATCACTGTGGTTATATACTGGCTCTGCCAAGACACCCGCAAACATCAGGGGGTATAGTGCCATTGCTGCCCCCCTTAATAAGCTCACCTCTACACACCAGAGCTACTCCTGAAAACCTGAGGACGCGTTTCTCAAGCACCTGTTCACTTCTGCCCTGGTTCTCAATCCCTCCCTTCAGTTTGTTATCAAGACTGATGCCTCTGATTGGGGATTAGTGCAGTCCTATCTTAGAGAAACCCCTGAGATAACTGGCTTCACCTGTGTGGGGTCTTCTTATACCATCTCAGGTTAGCAAAACAGAATAATGCCACTGGAGAATGTAAGCTCCTGGTTGTCAAACTGACCCGCTTTCTGGTCTGAACAGAAAGGGGGTTCTTTGGAGGTGACTTCTGCCAAAACTGCCTTCTACAAGGAAAAGCTTGAGGCCTCTGCACAAGATCCTCGTAAGCTCCACAACATCTTCTCTTCACTACTCAACCCCCCTGCTGCACCTGCTCTATCCTCCCTGACTGCTAATAACTTTGCCTCCTTCTATGATGAGAAGACATCCCAACAATGACTACACAACACAGCCGATAATCCACTACGTCTCTGTCAAGCTTCTCAACCTAAACAGAAGATGAGATACTGCAAGTCATCGAATCTTGCAATCCCACCACCTGTCCTCTGGATCCAATCCCTTCAACTATGCTCCAGACCATCACACAAGATCTTCTGCCCTTCATCTCCACAATCATCAATGGGTCATTAACATCTGGCTATGTACCAACTAACTTCAAGCAAGCAAGGGTCATTCCCATCTTGAAGAAACCTGCTCTGGATCCATCAGACATCAACAACTACAGACCGGTATCACTTCTCTCCTTTCTTTCTAAATCGCTGGAATGCACTGTTTTTAACCAACTGTCTGTCTATCTCTCACAGAACAACCTCCATGATCCGAACCAGTCTGGGTTCAAAGCGGCACATTCCACAGAGACAGCCCTTTTGGCTGTTTCTGAGAAACTGCATGCTGCTCGGTCAGCCAAGCTGTCATCTGTACTTATCTTCCTGGACCTTTCAGCAGCATTTGACAGTCAACCACATGACACTTTTGTCAACCCTCAAGAGCCTCGGTATCCACGGAACAGCATGGGAATGGTTTGCTTCCTACCTGGAAGGTCGCTCATACCAGGTAACATGGAGGGGATCCACATCTGCCCCGTGCAGACTCACCACTGGTGTCCCACAAGGCTCGGTACTTGGTCCCCTCCTTTTCTCCCTCTATACAAACTCCATTGGCGAAGTCATATCCTCACATTCTTATCACTGCTATGCAGATGACACTCAACTAATCTTTTCTTTCCCTCCATCAGATACCACAGCTTCTGCTCGGATCTCGGCATGCTTGACAGACATATCTTCATGGATGATTGCTCACCAACTAAAACTCAACCCCAGCAAAACAGAACTGCTGGTCATCCCAGGTGATTCATCTCCAGGCCAAGATCTCCAAATAACACTTCATGACTCTCTGCTCTCCCCTTCAGCCACTGCTCGTAACCTTGGGGTAACTATGGACAATGAACTGGCCTTCTTCCCACATGTCGCTAACGTGGCTCATTCTTGTTCGATTTCTTCTCTACAACATCCGAAGGATTCGACCATTTCTGTCCACACAGGCTGCCCAGGTGCTTGTTCAGTCTCTTGTCATTTCAAGACTCGACTACTGCAACTCTCTGCTGGCAGGTCTTTCCCTGAACGCTATTCGTCCACTGCAAATAATCAAAAACGCAGCTGCACGGCTTGTGTTCAATTAGCCCAAGTTCTCCCACCCCACCCCACTGCTGCGCTCCCTTCACTGGCTTCCAGTAGCTGCATGTATCAGATTCAAAACACTGATGCTTGCCTACAAGGCCAAAAATGGACCAGCGCCATCTTACCTCAGTGACCTCATCACATCTCGCACTGCACCACGCGGTCTGAGATCATCCAGCACTGCTCGACTGGTACCACCTTCTCTCAAAATGAGTGGTAAGTACACTTCAAGGCTCTTCTCTGTTCTGGCACCGAGGTGGTGGAATGAACTTCCCCTAGATGTTAATATAAATTATATTTATATTAAGTTTGTAATCTGGCGTACCAGTGTAGATTTATTCATTACTAGAGACTCAAAGCACTTTTGTACTTTTGCACTTTTGTTTACTCCCCCGATGATAAGGAGGGCTTTTGGAAGTGCATCTTGCCTCCTGACTGTATCAGTTCTCCATTTGGGTATTGAGAAACGGGTGCAGCAGGCTTCGGCCAGGCTTCTAGTTCCTGATGGGGGTTTCTTCCCCCCACGGAGAGGGCGTGGTGCTCCACCTCTCTTCCTCTGAGAAGGGGGAATGAGGGAGATGCCATTTTGGGGGAACTCGTGGACATGCTTTAGCAGCCAGTCTACTACGAGGAGCTTTTGGAGGTAGTGACTTGTGCTGTTTCCAAGCTGAAATTGCTTTGCCAGCTGAATAGCAGAAACAGCATCCTCAGATTTAATTAGATGAATGATTCCTGTGACCTAGGTCACTGCCTCCATGCTGGAGCCTGCCGTTATTTCCAGATCTACAAAAAAAGGTGTCCATGTCATAGAATAACCCGTATTCTGCCCGCTTCTTCAGCCCCAATGTCTCCCTCTACTCTAATGTAGTGGGGCTGAAAGACTGCAGTTACGAGAGACACTATCGCTTCCCCCGGTGCTGCATTGTTCCTTAAGGCCTGGTTCTGCCCAATAAGCCCCTTTGGACCTCCTCGGCTCTGGTGGGCAACTGCCTGGAAATGCTGGCTGTGCTTCTGGAGTTGAAGCATTTCCTCTCAAACCTAAGGTGCCATCATGTGCTGATCTGTACAGACAACACATCTGTGGTCTCTTACTTCAACCATCAGTGAAAGACTGCGCTCTCACCTCCTTTACAAGCTGGAATGACAGATCCTCCTGTGGGCCCAAGGGAAGCTGCTCTCACTGTAGGCAGTATATATCCCAGGGTGCCTAAACCAGGAAGCAGACGCTCCATCCAGAATTAGTGAAGCAAATTTGGAGAAAGTTTTACAGAGCACAAGTGGTATTGTCTGGGACTCGAGAGACCTTGCACTGTCTCCTCTCGTTTTCCCTCACTCTCCCAGCTCCTCTCGGACTGGACACTATGGTGCAGGCATGGCCGAGACTGTGGTTGTATGCTTTTCCCCCCATTGCACTGCTCCTGGTGGTTTTGGAGAAAGTTCCCGGGGATGGAGTCCATCTCCCTCTGGTATCCCCTTGCTGGCCGGGCTGGCCATGGTTTGTGAACCTGGTAGTCCTTCTCAAACACCCTCCATGGAAGAATCCTCTCAGGCAGGATCTTCTCTCTCAGGCATGGGGTAATCTATTTCACCCCCGCCCGGAGTTGTGGGGGCTGTAGAGACCATTCTCCACAGTCGCCACGGCTTGCTCATCAGGGATAAATACACACCATTCACCTTGACTGTTGATTTCTGTAAAGCTGCTTTAAAACAATGTCTGTTGTGAAAAGCGCTATAGAAATAAACTTGACTTGACTTGACCATTCTCCAGTCTAGAGCTCCCTCCATGAGGAGGTCATATACTGGGAAATGGGGCCTGTTCAATAAATCATGTGGGAACCATCAGTTAGACCCAGTTAACTGCCTGGTTGGGCCAGTGCTAAAATTCCTTAAGGAACTGTTCACCAAAGGGTTGTCTCCTTCCACCCTAAAGGTTTACGTGTCTGCTATTGCAGCATATCATAACCCTTTAATGGCACGTTTCCTCCGCGGTACCCGGAGGCTGAGGCCTCGGGTGTGATCTAGAGTGCCTTCGTAGGATCTGGCCGTAGTTCTGAAACCTTGAGGTTTCTTGAAGTCAAGACTGCTTTTCTACTGGCCATCTCATCTATTTCCATGGCCCCTTCATGTCCGTGTTTCCCTACCCCTTGGAATTCAGATTATTGGACTATTGTTTCAGACTTTGCTTCTGTTTCCCTGCATTGCTCTGTTTGCCAGTATCTGACTATCAGATTGTGTTTTTTAACTTTGCCTTTGCCTACCCTGTATTTCTCTTTTTCAGGTTTTGGATTATTCAGTTTATTTATTTGGGTTACTTTGGATTATTGTGTTTTCTGACTTTGTCTTTTCCTGTCCTGCATTACGCTGTTTGCCTGTAAATGTACATTTGAACTGTTTACTCTGCTCATCAGTCTGTTGACCTATTTAAAAACTGTTTTATTATATCCAATAATCTAATTCAGTTATACAAATTTTTCAGGCTTCCTTACTGGACTAAAGCATTTGTGTACTGTCAATAACAGTAAAGTGTGTTTGTTTCTGTATGTATATAAAAAACAGTTTGAGTGTTCATCAAAGAAAATTGTCTAAATGAAGAGTGTGCTTGCATTTATTAAAAATACGTGAAAGCTTGTTTGATCATTTGCACTAGTGTACGTTCATTGTGTTGTTTTCTTTCCTTCAGTATCAGGTGTAGTTTACTTGAGGTAAGAAGCTGGTCAGCTTTGGTTTCAGTGCTCAGTTCAGAAACCTCCAATCTGAAAGAACTGCACCTGACAGTGAAAAAACTGGATCTGACTGGAAATATATTAGGAGTCTCAGGAGTAAAGTATCTCTCTGCTCTGCTGGGGAATCCTTACTGCAAAGTGGAGACACTGCGGTAAGATCATCTGTCTGAGAGTCACAATGGTTCACTAAAAGCAGCAGTTGTTTTAAAGTGTTGTTTTCAACAAATGTTTTCTCTAACAGTACAAAATGCATAACAAAAAGGATTATGGATGCAAACTATGTTATTCATCACTGCGCCCCATGGGACCATGTCACATGCCGGTTTGCTCAAGTGATTCTCATTTCTCTCCACAGTGTGTTTAGTTTTTTGGTGTGATTGCATTTTATATGTGCACTGTAGCAAGAAATCTATTTGACTTTTAAATGTTATTGATTTAATTGTATAATTTCTATGTTTTTTTCTTGAAATGTGAATGCTCTACAGGAAAGGTGAAGACCTAAATGCCCAGCCTTGCAGAAATGTTTTAAAGAAAAGAAATATGATGTCATTATATGATGAATTTGTTATATCTAGGTTAGACATTTATAATGCCCTGCTGCCTGGATGATTTAGTAAGTGCATAAACAGGCTCAAATTAGCTTACAGTAGATCGCAGAATTAAGAGTCTTTACCAGAGCCAGAATATGACTAAATCACTACTGAATTATACACTCTACATAAAAAGTAGGCAGGAGTACAAGGAGATTTGGCAACAGGTGAAGAGGCATGTGGCTAAAGCAAAGGAAAAGGCATAAGATGAGCTGTATGAGAATTTGTACCTACTGGCTAGGCAAAGGGACCTAGCTGGGAAGAATGTGCTGCAAGTAAGAGAAATAAAGGATGCAGATGGAAATGTTTTGACTAGTGAGGAGAGTTTGTTAGATGAAGTATTTTTAGCAACTGATGAATGAAGAAAATGTGCAGGAAGTGCAGAAATAGCAAGGAGGAAGTGAGGGCAGCTATTATGAGGATAAGGAGTGGTTGGACCAGATGACATAGCAGTAGAAGCATAGAGATGTTTAGGAGAGATGTCAGTGGAGATTTTACCTAGATTGTTGAACAAAAATTTGGAAGGTGAGAGGATGCCTGAAGAATAGAGAAGTGTGCTGGTACCATTTTTAAGAATAAGGGAAATGTGCAGACCTGCAGTAACTACAGGGGAATAAATTTGATCAGTCACACCATGAAATTATGGGAAAGAGTAGTGGAAGCCAGGCTAAGAGGAGAGTTGACCATCTGCGATCAACAGTATGGCATGCCGAGCACTGAAGCTGCAATATTTGCTTCGAGAATGTTGAAGGTTAGAAAAAAAAAGTTGCATTGCTTGTCTGTGGCTCTAGAGAAAGCGTAAGACAGGGTGCCAAAAGAGGAGTTGTGGTATTGGATGAGGAAGTCTGTTGTGGCAAAGAAGTGTGTGAGAGTGGTGCAGGACATGTATGAGGACAGTCTGACAGCAGTGAGGTGTGCATTATGAATGACAGGCTGGTTCAAGGTGGAGGTGGAAATGCATCAAGGATCTGCTCTGAGCCCTTTCCTTTTTGCAGTGTTGATAGACAGGGTGACAGTCAGACAGGAAGTCAGACAGGAGTTTCCATGGACTATGATGTTCGCAGATGATGTTGCGATTTGTGGCAAGAGTAGAAAGCAGGATGAGATGAGCCTGGAGAGAAAGGGAATGAAAGTCAGTAGGAGCAAGAAAGAACAAATAAATGTGTGTGAATGAGAGGGAGGACAATGGAGAGGTATGTTTGCAAGAAGCAAAGGTGGATGAATTTAAGTACCAGGGGTCAAACTTGCAATGTAATGTAGAGTTTGTTGGAGAAGTGAAGAGAAGAATGCAGGCACGGTGGAGTGGGTGTAGACGAGTGGCAGGAGAGATTTGTGACAGAAGGGTATTACAGGAGATTTAGATTAGATTTAGATGGACCATGGTTAGAGGGTGTGTTTTAGTGAACTGGGATATTTAGATGCTGTTGCTGTTCCTTTTTGCTCTACCACTCTTACATTGCTATCAGAGGATATGATAAGATGAAATGTATTTTAGCTTGCTCTACTACTTCAGCATGCTGTCAGAGTTAAAGGACAGTACTGCAGTACATTGAAGTATGCAGGGAACAATGCCAACACAAAGTCATTTTAAATGTAATAAACCACTTAATGGTTGTGTCTGTACATATAATCTAGTCACAGGAATTATAGTAGACCAGGTTTCCTTTTATCAATCAAAATCAGATTGCTCTTGCTATTTTTTATTTTTTTTGTGTGTAAATTAATTTATTTAATAAAATATTAATGGGGCAATGGTACATTCTCTATTTTTTCTGTTTGGCATTTGTCATTTGAAACAAACGTCTTTAAATATGACCATTAACAAAAAATTTAATAACAGTTATGGCTCTAAGAGTAGATTTAAAAAAAAAAATCTGAGCTGGTGGTCATGTAAAAGTCATTGTGTCTCTTTACAGGTTGGGTGATTGTGGTGTCTCAGATGAAAGCTGTTCTGCCCTGACTTCAGCTATATGCTTAAACCCCTCACACCTGACTGAACTGGATCTGTCCTATAATAATATAGGAGACCCAGGAGTGAAGTATCTCCTTTCTGTTCTGGAGAATCCTCACAATAAACTAGAGAAACTGTGGTAAGCTTTTCACCAACATATTACAATGTCAAGACAGAGGGTGAAATTATTGTGGTTGTGTGATTTAATGGAGAAGCACAACGTGTCAAGCAATGTCCAAAAAGGAGAGACTGAAAACAGGTACCAAGTCATAATCAAAGTAGAACATAGCTTAAAAAGGCTAAACACACAAAGTTCCCTATGACCTGGAGTGGTTCAATATTCCACTGATTGCTCCCTCTGGTGGGATGGTGAAGAACTCGTTGCTGGCACTGTTACAGAATCCACCCCCTACAGACACCTCCAGGTGTCCTTCTACAGGGACATTTGATGTTCTGGGTCTGGATATGGGTCGATTGAGATGATACTGATGCAATTTCTCCAGGAGTGAGGGATCTAAGATGTCGTGTTGATTCACCCATCTCTGTTTCTCTGGTCCATATCCCTCCCAATCAGCCAGATATTGAAGCTGTCCCACCTCTGGTGTGAGTCCATAATGGTCTGAACGCTGTTGTAAAATGGGAGCAGTGGTAAAGTGGTGTTTTAATGCCTCAAATGCTCTCTGGGCATCTGTGGACCACTGGAGTTTGACCACTGGTTTTCCGCGTAGCACCGTCCATAGAAATTTGCGAACCGAAGAAACCATTATAGTTCCTTAATGGTGGTTAGGGGAGGTCATTCTGTCACTGCTTTTCCTTGCTAATGTCAATATCCACCCCCTGTTAGCTGGATAGCTTCACCCACTGATGAGACACTTGTCAACCCTTCATTGATATTGAAAATTTCTTTCTATGAATCTTATGGAGGTTTCACTGAAATTACCTCGGCCCTGAGCAGCGAGGTGTTTGAGTCCGAAGTTGCCACATCCGGGAGATGAGGTTGCGGCAAACAAATGTTCCCTCATTCTATTGACCTGTGGCTTGGATTCTAGATCTCTTTTTTCCACCAAAGAAATCTTAAATAATTCTGATTTGTGGGTCTTACATGAAACTGATTAAACAGGCACTTAATATCACACTTGATTGCTACTGGACCCTTGCAAAACCGAAAGAACACCTATAAGTGTGTTGGTTAAGTCTGGACCAATTAACAGATGCTTATTGAGGGATGTACCATGGGACTTCACTGAGCAGTCAAAGACTACCTGGAGTTTCCCAGGCTTTTGAGGATAAAAAAACCCCATGGTGGGGAATAAACCAAGCAAGGTGCTTATCAATTTCTTTAACTGGGCCCATTTTCGCATCACCTTAAGCAATTGTCTCATCCATAAAAGCTACATAGTCCTTAAAGTATTCATAATGTCTTTTAAGTCTTTTCTCCAAGCATCTGAGAGTTCCTTGTTGTTGGGCAGCTTTGGTCTATCAAAGGCATTTCATAATGACCATTCTCCTTGAGTATGATGCCTGTTTTTAATTTTGACAAAAAAACGCAGGTCTTCTTGAGAAACATGATTATGCTCTGATGCTTTCTCATTGAAGTCAGATTTAAACGCTTTGATGGCATTTGGTGGAGTGACTATTTTCTTGATTTGTGTTCTGCAGAAATACTTAACTTCATTAGTAAGATTGAAGGAAGATGGCAGACTCGGCATCACTTGTTTCACTATGATGCGATGACTCACTTCAATTGCATCATTTTAGTCTACACAGGAGTTAACACCACCAACAATACTTCAGTCTAGATCTGTCCTTTGAGCAAAATGGGCTGATTTTCTTTACCCGATACAATTTCTCTGGTAAAGGAGAGATTAAGGACAATTATAGCCAATTAGAAGGCCAGCTCTTGATTTCTGTCCTGTGACTTCTCTTTTATTTGTTCCAATTTAAGAAACATCTTAATTTCTTTTGTGCAGTCTTCATGTACACATGTTGGTTGCTTCTTCTGACATGTCTCCAACCCTCCAACCTATCTCCAACCTCACCTGCTCGGTCCAGTGCTCGCTCGCAGGCTTCGGAAGCATGCCTTTCGGCGGATTCTTCCCCCTGAAAAAAGCGCATGCAGCTCCGCCTATCTTACCTCGAGGAGGGAGGGTGTGGCGCCAGGCTCTGCGATACTGAAGTCGAGGAGCTTATGGAGGTTGTAACACAGTTCCAGAGACTGCTGGAGTTAATGGCAGCAGCTTCCAACTTGGTTCCACTTGGCCTAATGCACATGAGGCCCCTTCAGTAATGGCTCATGACCCGAGGGTTCTCTCAGTGGGGCAATCTGCTCCGTACAATCAAGGTCACGAAGAAAGCCCTATGTGCCTTAGATGTTTGGAGAGATCCACAGCTCCTGTCTCAGTATCTCGTGTTGAGAGTTCCCGGTCATTAGGTAATGGTAACAACGGATGCTTCCCTCAAGGGTTGGGGAGCGGTCTTTGGGGAGGGCCCCATCTGCTGTGGCACACCAATTGCCTATAGATGCTGGCTATGCTTCCAGCCTTGAAGCATTACCTGTTGGTCCTCAGAATTCGCCTTGTGGTCCGTTTAGACAACACCTTGGTGGTCTCTTATGTCAACCACCAGGGGGGTCTGCACTCATGCCTCTTGTACAAGCTGGCAGGTCAGATCCTTCTGTGGGCCCAGGGGAAGCTGCTCTCCTTTAGGGCAGTGTATATCCTGGGTCATTTGAACGAACAAGCAGGTGCCCTTTCGAGGCAAGGGCTAAGGCCCGAGAAATGGCGAAGGTGGAGCATATCTGGGAGAGACAGACGGAGTCTGTCTGATCCTGGTTTCCCCACAGTGGGCAGGGACAGGCCATGGTTTGTGGACCTTTTAGCCCTTCTCGATCACCCTCCCTGGGATCTTCTCTCTCAGAAAGGGTCACAATAGTTCACCCCCACCCAGAGCTATGGAGACTGTGGCCCCTGAGGGGGTACAGCTCCGAGGTTCTGGTCTCTCCACCGAGGTGGTAGAGACCATCATCCAATCCAGAGATCCCTCCCCTAGGAGGTCGTATGCTGCTAGATGGCACCTGTTCAGTGTATGGTGCGATCAGCACCGACTGGATCCAATTAACTGCCCAGTTTGTTCAGTGCTGGAATTCCTTCAAGAACAGTTCGCCAAAGGGTTGGCCCTGTCCACCCTTATAGTCTACGCATCCGCTATTTCAGCGTATCATGCCCCCCTGGTGGGGCAATAACTGGGTAGAAACTGAGTAGTTCAGGACATATTAAGTACAATCACAGAAAACCTTTATGACATCTTAATTAAAGGTAACCAAATCAATAAGTGCTAGTTTAACTACAATCCAACTAGACTAGTTAGGTTGTAATTGTTCTCACATTCTCCTAGTCCCGACAAGGTTCATTGACCATGACATGATATAATAATTGATGTAACATGCAAATTAGCTTTTTAAAAAAAAATACTGCTTTTTTTGTGTGTGTGTGTGTGTGTGTGTGTGTGTGTGTGTGTGTGTGTGTGTGTATATAGGCGCCCTGTGCTGCCCCTTTACTAAGATATTGCTCTGGCCATTTACCCTTGTCGCCTCTGCCTAAGTCTGCCACTGCCAACAGCAAAAAGGAATGACTGATTTAGCAAAATGTAGTAGAGTAAAAAGTAAGATATTTGACTTTGAAATTTAGTGAAGTTAAAGTAAAAGTCTCCCCAAACGGAAATATTTCAGTAATGTACAGATATGCAAATAAACTACTTAATTATAGTTATGAAGTATATTTACTTAGTTACTGTCCACCACCTTTATCAATAGGTGTGGGTATGAGAAAATACATAGACACACATTTATGTTTAAATATATCTAGATATTATTCGAATTATGTACATAAAATGCCCAAACCCCAATCTACAGCCAGAGAAATAAATCTATGCTGGTAAGTTAAAACTTTGTTTTACAAAACCAGGAACCTGACAACTGCTTCCAACAACACATGGCACTAATTTACACCTGATTTAAAAATGAGAACAAAATAACCTGTAAAACTGATTAATGTAAATCTCACAAACTTTAATTCATTGATACAGCTCCAATTTTTACAGATTCTCTTTAAAATAATTTTGAGTCATGACAAAAAAACAAATCTGTTCATAAAGAGTCTACATTGTTGTCTTTCTGCAGCTTGTGTAAGTGTGGTGTATCAGATGAAGGCTGTGCTGCTCTGACTTCAGCTCTAAGATCAAACCCCTCACACCTGAAAGAACTTGATCTGTCTGAAAATGAACTTGGAGACTCAAGAGTGAAGGGTCTTTTTGCTGCACTGGAGAATCCTCAATGTAAACTGGAGACACTTAGGTAAAATAATCTCCCAGAGTCACATGACCACACATTCTCTAATAGTGAAATTGTAGCAGAATCTTTAGGTTAATTATCAGTAACCTCTGGAAAATCCTTTTTTTTTTTTTTGTTTTTTTTTTTTTACTGTACATAGACAATTGGCCATGATTTCAGTCTTTTTGTTAGATGTACTTTTGTGAGAAATGATATAAAAATGTATTTAGATATATAAAATTAAAAGGTAATGTCTTTGATGTAATTAATAAATAATGTAGTTTTATTCTTATTTCCCCAGTGTAGTACATTATAAGTCTAGCAGTTAATTATCAGATTTTGTAATTGTCTCTCTACAGGTTGTATAAATGTGATGTCTCAGATGAAGGCTGTGCTGCTCTGACTTTAGCTCTGAGATCAAACCCCTCACATCTGAGAGAACTGACTCTGTCCAATAATAATATAGGAGACTCAGGAGTGAAGGGTCTCTCTGCTGTATTGGAGAATCCTCAATGTAAACTGGAGAAACTGTGGTAAGATGCCATGTATGTCTTTGTTTTTTGTTATGTCTCTACCTGTTTTGTCATTTGTCATTTTACTCCCTTTGTTCTAAGCTGTTTTTGATTTATCCTTTGATTAGTTTAATTTATATACACTTTAGTTTTCATCTTGTCTTTGCAAAGTACCGTAATTTCCGGACTATAAAGCACACCCTTATATAAGCCGCACCCACTGAATTTTACAAATATTTTTATTTTTAACATAAATAAGCCGCACCTGTGTATAAGCCTACACTGTCTACACTGAAACTAATGAAATTTACACAGGCTTTACCGAAAGAGAGTGTCTGTTACACGGTGTAACGGGTGAAATATGTTGTGGCTCCTTTAAGAGCAGAGTGGCATTTTGGGAATAGCACGTCACTGCATTCTTCCGGTATTACTGCGTGTGTGTGCGTGTGAGACTGAGGATTATGTGCTCATGATTTTCTGATGCTCATTTCTAAGTTTCTTTGACTAACCCATAACGCTGTTGCCAAGAAAAATAAAAAAGCACGAGTTTTGGAAACCTGTCTGTGCTTATATGATTATCTGTTGCAACTGGAGTTAGCGAGCTCTCCCTTCACCCAGACTCAACGCGCTACAACGGCTTGTATCTAAACAGTAGCCGACCAAGAAAGTCATTGTTCACTGTCTTCCTCCTTCCTTTCACAACTACAGTATTTCTCTCGGGAGTTTATCTTTTGGCATCGTCGTGCGTTTAAAAATCAACACCGGTGAAAGTTTTTTTCTCCCGATGCCGTGCAGCTCAGAACACAGGTGAGGTGCGTTTTTTCGTTTCCGTTAGGAAATTTCATTGGTTTAATGTTATGGGGTTCAGTTTTTTTTGGCTTGAAGTTTGTGAAACCGGGAAAAGCCCAGGGAAAATCCATAAATTAGCCGCTTCGTTGTTTAAGCCGCGGGGTTCAAAACGTGGGAAAAAAGTTTATAGTCCGAAAACGGCTTATAGTCCGAAAAATACGGTAAGTTGTTTAGTTTTCTAACGATTTGTTTCATGTCTTTCACATTCAGGTTTTTTGTTGTTTTTGTTACTTATTCAGCTTCTTGCTTTGCCTATTTTGCATTGTTTACTTTTATATTGTCTTTCATATTTTTTAGTTTGTTTGTCAATTTGGATTTGTTTGCCTGTGTTTGAAATGAATGTTCTTACCTAGCACTCACATACGCTGTTGTGCTTTCAGTGCATATACAGTATATCATTGATGCAGCGGGTTAGGTCACAGTGATCATCATGCCCGAACTAAACTTGGTTCATTTTCCTTAATAGATTTTCTCTTTAATTTACATTTTTTTTTTTTTTGGAGATTTAGTTTGCTTGTTCCCAATCCTGAAGAGAAACTATTGCTCAAGCTTATGTTTTCCAAGCTTACTGGCCCAGGTCACCAATGGGCAGAGCTCCTGATCATTAAATGTACTAGAGGACATTTGCACTGTAGTCGAATCTTTGGCCATAATTAGGCTGCGTGCAAACTGAGCGAGGTTTTGGGAAGAGCCAACTTTTGGGAATAGCCTGATTGATGAGTCTGCTATCCCATTCTTTTTTTTATGGGGCAAGGAAGGCCAGAGCTCATGATAAGCTCTGCCCTGAGGTCAATCTGGTGACCTCAGCATCTGAGCTCACTTAAGTGACTGGCGTGGCAGCTGCCGAATACATTTCCTAGCAGGAGGCTGATGAAAGGGCTTCCCAAGACATGTTCTTTCCAAAGGGTCAAGGGGGAAGCCTTGCGTATGCCCATGAGGGGGCTTCACAAGCCAAATTCATACCAGACATTGACGACATGTTTTCTCCAGGAATGTTCCAGTCAGGGGCTTACAAAGAGGGTCCTCTACCCAGTCAGATATTACAGTCAGGGGCCCTTCTGCCATGTTTAGTTTGGGGCCAACAAGGTGCCCTAACTTTGGGTTAAAGTCATGCTTCGTAATTGGGCTTCCCGAAATGAAATGGCCTCCAAAGTGATGCTCCAGCCCCAGGTTAAGGAGGCGGCCTTCCAAGACCTGTCTATGCCATAGTCTGACAAGTTTCCTGCCAGAGGATTTAGGATTTAGGAGGAAATGCATTTGATTATTCACAGGATCAGTTTTAATTTCTCTCTCTCTCCATTTCTGATTAAAGTTTATGATCAGTTTGCTGTTTTTTGCACAGATTCAGCTGCTGATATCAGCTGTTCAGTTTAATATCACACAAAGCAGATAAGAGAAGCTTAATATAACACTCAATATGAGTATTTGTAATTAAATGCCATTCTGAATAATTTAATCATTTTCTAAACACATAAATCTTCAAAGTAACCTTAAACCATAGTAAAAATCTGTTGAATATGTGTGTCCTTGTGTCTCTTTACAGGTTGTGCAGTTGCAGTGTCTCTTCTGAGGGTTGTATTGCTCTGTCTACAGCTCTGGGATCAAACCCCTCCCACCTGAGAGACCTGTCTCTGTCCAATAATAAAATAGGAGACTCAGGAGTGAAGTGTCTCTCTGCTTTTTTGAAGAATCCTCACTGTAAACTGGAGATATTGTGGTAAGATCATATCAATGAGTCACAAGAGCAGCTCTTTAACAATTCACATTCTCTAATAGTGAGACTGAAGAAGTTTTTCGGTAGAGAGTAAGCTAGGTTAAATCATACTTGCTGATAACCGATTAATCAACCGATAGTTTTTAAATTGAATACAGGATAAAAAAAAATAAAACAAGCATAACACTCCATTTAATATAGTACTAAACATTATTTAAAAAAAATCAATAATTTTAATGTACTGCATCATAAAAATATGCTAAATGAAATAAATATGAATATATTTATTATACTTATAAATATTGAGGAAAATAAGTCATGTAGTCAAACACAAAAAGTAACACTCCAAATAAATAAAAACAGTTACATCCAAAATGAATTAAAATAAAGACACTTCAAATAACAACAAAAACTGAACTAAACATGGGAAAACTAACTAGTCCTGTTAAAGAACAGCAAGCAAGTATACTATTTTCCAGCCTGAAATTGGTCTGATCTGGCCCTGTGTAAACCATACTGCTGTTCTTTCTCCAAATTAATTACTTTATATTGATATAAAAATATGTATTGCAGCGCACAGTCACATGTGTCAAAACAACATGTCACATCAGAGGATGCTCTCGTACTAAGGACAGTATGGATCAACTATCGCTCTTTCTGACTCATACATTTACAGTATATTGTAACACAGCTGTAAGTGAGAACTGGATTTTTACAGTATGTATATTAGAGTCTTATCCTGTTTCTGAAATTACAGACATTTTCTTCATCTATGTGAATGCTGAGACAAAACAAGAATGGTTGATTATTCCTACATGTAAAGATCTAATGTGTGTTACTTGATTTCCAATTCAAAAAGTCATAAATGTAGCTCAAGAGTTCAAGAGAGTGAACAGTGTCATTATATCTATGTAGGTTACGTACCTGTGATGTCTCAAATGAAGGCTGTGCTGCTCTGACTTCAGCTTTGAGATCAAACCCCTCCCACTTGAGAGAACTGTATATGTCCTGGAATGAAATTGGAGACTCAGGAAAGAAGGAACTTTCTGCTCTTAATCTACAAAAACTGCGGTAAGTAATAATCTTTCTGAATGGTGAAAAAAACATTTAAACTCATTACCGTTAATTAGTAAAATTATATTTAGTTCTATTAAATATCAGATTGCCCCATTAAAAACTAAAAATATATTTTTTTAAATGTCGTGTTCAAACATCTTTTGTTTACTCAGAATGTTTATTATTTATTTATTTTTTATTGGCTTTAATTTTATAATTGGCTTTAATTCTGTTTTGTGCTTCTGCACATTTTGCTGCCAGAACCTTTATATTTATTTGCTGTGCATATGTACTATTTGCATATTTATCTGCACTTGTCAATTTGCACATTGTTACTATTTGCACTTCTACTACTTGTACTATCTATCTATCTATCTATCTATCTGTCTGTCTGTCTGTCTGTCTGTCTGTCTGTCT